>SNQJ01S0006519.1:69083-101582 GCA_010110895.2 Picea sitchensis | reverse complement strand
GATCCATTTCGGGGTTTCATGATGACAAAAGAAAAATGCACTTAACCCTAAGAATACTCCCTACGATGTAGATTAATTTCTGAGGGTACAAGGGTGGGCCTGGCCATGTGATGGGGAAGAGATGCCATGGTTAAGTTGGAGGAAAGGATAGGAGGAACCATCGGGACTCGCATACAAAGGACCCCGTTAATGGCCGATGCAGAGAGATTTAAATCCTGACATATCAACCTCTCATTCCACTTCAAGAAATCGTAAAGTTATTAACTTCCCTCCATGACATGACTAGTCAGAAACTCATTTATTACAACTATATCATTGCAGTTAGACTATCGTTCAGATGAGATTATCGTCGAGCCATCATTCTGTTGATTCAGAGTCATACATGATTCAACATGAATGCGTTACCCAAATCTCTAGTTAGTTGGCGACAGGAAGATCACTAACCAAGATTTCTTTAAAAACTCGTTTAAGAATTTAAATGCACCAAGTGATGCCATGCATCTTATACTATGCCTCATATATTCGACTATGGAATATAGTCTCGACCACAAGGCTTCATAAGGTATATGAGTTTATTACGAGTACAATTAAATAGTCTCGTGTGCATCATGGAAGACTTTTGTTTCAGGAGTAGTTGGGACTATAGGTCCGAAGTCTAGATCACCTTGTAGATATATATATTTATTTAGATGAGTAAAATTGAGACCAAGTGAATTTCTAGGATGTTGGTGATTTCTCCATATAATTTTCCCTATCCTAAGTAAGTCAACTGATGTAGAATGTCATCATGTGATAGATAGAACATAAGATGCCTCTCATATTTTTATAAATAGAATGAAGACTATCTCCTTTAACAATGAATATATATATAAGTTCATTTTTATGTCAGAAGTTAAGCTTGTCTAGTTCAAAGTCTTACAGAATAAAGCCCCCTTTTATTTGAGTCGAGTAGCATAGAAAACATAAAAACTCAGTGAACTTAAAGAATATAAATTTCGGAAATAAACAAGTTTAAATACATATACACATGAGTGTAGGTTTTTCAGGCTGCATATCCAACAAGTGTTAAAAAATATATAAATGGAAGACAAACAATCTAACTAGTCATAGTGGAATTTCTGGAAATGAAATGATGGAAAACAAATAGTCTTCCTAGTCACAAATGGAGATCTGGAAAGAAAAATATTATAAGGGTAAACAAATAGGCTAGTAGATCACATACGAGATTCTGAGATAAAATGATACAATAGTAAATTAACTAAAGTGAAGGGTATATGCCCTGGAATCATATACTTTCAATACGCATAGACCTACTGCAGTGACAATTCAAAAAGGAGAAGCTACATGATTAAACAAGGAATCGTTCGAATTTCTCTATAGGATCCAAAGTAAAAACCAAAAAGAGTCAAGACATAATTACTATTCACAGATACGTGTTGCTATTCATTCCAGAAATATTCATATAATAGATCTATTGTTCTGAAAGAAGGGATTGTTCATGTTTCCATCTAAAAATTGACTATACAACTTGAATAATGTTACAACCATATTCAATTTATACCATTCAATTATTTACACGGTAATAAGGTTATGATCCTTATGCCCTACTGGTTAAAATTGGAGATATAGAGCTGAAGAATAGACTATCTTTATGAATGGAATTTTTCACCCACGATGATAGCATTCTAGTCTTAGAATCGTATCAATCCTTAGAAACCTAGGACACTCCTTAAAGAGGGGCGAAATGAAACCCGAATACCTTTTGTGCATATGACAGGGGCCTCCATCCGGGACTATGCATGGTCGAAGTCCCTGCAAGGAAATACAAATACAAATTAGTATTATACAATAGAAGTAAGATGAATGTAATTTTCAATAGAATGATTAATGACAGGGAAAGTTTATTTCAGAGTTGCACTTAACTTATGACTTGGAGACCTGGTGTTCTTTCCCTGTCGCGCTTTGGTTGAAAAGATGTCCCAGACTGAATGGGAGGGTGCTTCGATAACTTCCTAATGGGTACCCTCGCAACAACAGGGTCCCATCATTAGAATTGGTCACCAAATCGTTTAATTCAAACTCTTCAGGAAAATAAATAAACAAACAATCTGAACATTGAAACCCAAACTGCATGGGTTTGTGCACGGTGAGGAGGCCGAATCCATTTCTCAAACTTTAAACATAGAATTAAATGTTATATGCTAATGAAGTCATCAAATCTAACATGAACCGGTTGTTTGTGCTGAAAAGGACGTCTTTAATCAAAGTTTAAATACAGAGTCAACATTCTTGCCGATTTTTCACCAAGGTTGTGAACGATGTTTACCACATACAAACAACAATAATAATAGTAGGAAAACACCATAATCGAAGAATTTATTATAGGCCCAAATATTTGTATGTTGTAGGGTATCCCTTAACAAATTGTTTAAGACACATAATCCCCATAATTCCTTATGTACCAAATAGAAATTCAGTAAGAAGACGTTAAAATCGTAAGAACCAACTGAGGGCCTGATAAAACCTACAAAAGGGTGGGTTCCCAAATGAAGAAGCAATATAACATGCATTACACCCTGCAAGTTTTCAATGCCTAGACTAGAACCCCATGTAGCTTCGAAGAGGCTCAACACCAAATAATAGTGCATGGCAATAGAGGAACTATAAGGAATGTAGGGGAACAACGAAACCCCAAGAGTAAAATACATACGAAAACTATGCATGTGAAAACTCGTTGAAATCGAAAATAAGAAGGAAGAATGCCAAGTCCTTTCAGGAAGATCAAAAATAAAACAACCATGAAGTCTACTTATCCAGGAGTGAGAACATTCCAGGAAGAGTTACGAGGAGAATANAATAGTGCATGGCAATAGAGGAACTGTAAGGAATGTAGGGGAACAACGAAACCCCAAGAGTAAAATACATACAAAAACTATGCATGTGAAAACTCGTTGAAATCGAAAATAAGAAGGAAGAATGCCAAGTCCTTTCAGGAAGATCAAAAATAAAACAACCATGAAGTCTACTTATCCAGGAGTGAGAACATTCCAGGAAGAGTTACGAGGAGAATAATGATAAGGGGAAACTTAAGTAAAAGTCATAATTAGAATTACAGTACAAAGGGTTTTCCTCCACTGTAATAAAACCTCGAGGTTCCACCCAACTTTTAGAATAAAACAACATCATGAACTTACCACGGAAGTTAGGTAGAGATGCCTGCTTCCACTGGGTAAAATCCTCCAAGTCACTGATCTCCCTTGCTGAGAAAATAAAACACAAAGCTAATTTAGAGAACTTCACAAATGACAAAAGAAAACTCATCTATCCCTGAAATCCCTTACCACGCAGAGTAAATGACGATGGTACGAAGGGTGGTCTTGGCCATGTGATGGGGCAGAGATGGCGCAATATTACTGGACAAAGGGACAAGTGATAATCATCGAGTTTCGCACTCACAACGTCTCCATTAATGGTTGGACCAGAGGCTTAATTCATGCCTAACATGAAACCTCCCTTTCATATTAAGAGGTGCAAAGTGAAGGATAGTCCCATCGTGATACAACAAACTAGACCACATAACTCTAACCGCTATCTTTCAATTAATTCCTCTTTCAGATGAGACATCGTTCATTTGAGACATCTTTCAGTTAAGACAGAGTTAAATGAGTTTTTAGGGTTGAGCTTTGTTAACAAAACCTTTATTTCAATAGTAACTGGAAGATCATTACCCAACCGATAAAGGCTAGGGGATTTGTTCGGTTTGTTTACCAGGTGAAGTAATATCAAATACCTTATATTAAGCCGATAGTATTTCACGGAGGATGTATACTCCCGACCCCATTTACTTTGTGCATGGTATAAGCATTTTTATTTCGAAAGTCAATGAGATTTTCCCTTGCGCACAAGCATGGAAGATTATGCTTAGGGAAGAGTATAAGATATTGAGTCCTAACTCTAATATGACATAGAGATATATATGTAATTGTAACATCCCCAAAAATAAATTATTTTTGAATTTAAAATTTCTTAGGAAATATATTCCGTTTTTGGTAAATTCGAAATTGGAATTTTTTTGTCATTTATGGGAATTCTGAATTTCGAATTTGGTTGATTGTAATTAATGATTTTAATTATTGGGCAGAGATCTGATTTGACCCAACTAACTACTTGACTATGAAACTTGTATGAAACAAAATATTTTATAATTATTGCAGGAGGACAAATGGAACAACCATGTTGAAATCAACTRAACATGACTCCATGAGTGGGGAACATGTTGGAACTACCGCAGGGTTGATTGYTACAAGTGGAAAATCAGGAATTTCGCCATTGGTAGCCCYTGAAAATCATGGATTTAGAAAGCTGCGAAAATTCCCAAGAGGAAAAAGACCTAGGCATTTTTGGTTTTGGATATATAGCATATGTGAGGAGGCAGGATGCTTCCTAGTATGCCAGGGGGGAATTTTATTGATACCTTGTTGTTATGAACACTACTTGCTGAGTGTGAGGCAAGGAGAAGATTGTTGAAGATGAAGGACATTTGTTGAGGAGGATTTTCAAGTTATCCCTCATGGATTCATGGTCAGGCTAAGGGGTGAACTCGACAAGTGATTTGGTTGTCTTGTTCTCAGGTTGGGAGGAACGTGGTTGTTCCCTTTGTCTTCCAGAAAACTGATTCAGATATGTTGTCTTTTACATCTCTGTTTGAATACATCTCTGTTTGAATGATTAAATAACTGGTGTAGTGCATCTATTAATTATGAATTGATATAATACCCTGGGTGAAATCTGTTCGATTGTATGAAGCATAAAAACTGACAGAACGCCTCACAATTGTAGTTCTGAATGAATCTTTACTATTGGATTAAATTATGAACGAATTCTATAATTTTCCTTTTATTTGTTATGATATTTGAAAGGTTACGCATGGCTAAATTTTGGAAGAATTCATTCTGTAAACTAGATTACTTCTACACGGAGGAAACTATAGGAGAAATTACCAATGGATCGAAATTCCTTATGCAGAACTATCTATGTATAAATGGAATTGAAACTAAGTTTATATATGTGTGTATTTATATTTATGTAAATAAATCTTAGAGTCATAATACTTATTTAAGACCTCCATTCCTGCATAGAATTGAATCAGAACTAGTACGAAACATTATTTATTCCACGATATATTTATATTACATATAGAAAGATACATGTCTATTTACTGTTGGCGATCTGCACAGACATTGTAGAAGAAAACTAAGATTGAATGTCTACAACAGAAAGTATATATATATATATATATTATATATAGATCTGTTCCTATACTATGTAAATAATAAATTGTTTTGACAGACATGTAACTACAATTGTATGTTCCCATACTATGTAAATAATAAATTGTTCTAACAGACATGTAACTACAATTGTATAAATGAAATGCTGGATGTAGGAGACCAATCAATTTCTTCCGAAATAGAGAAGTTGGAACCTCTTATGCATTCATATAATACGATACGAGTTGAAATTTCCTAGCCATAGTAATAGTAACGATTCATTTCTTTCCAATACAAATCGAATACAATAAAATAGAGGAGTACCAATAACTCTATTGATATAGGTAAATTATGGGAAACATATTAGTACCAGAACAATCAAATTGAGTAAATATAATTCAATATGCCTTGGCTTCAATATTTCAATTTTAACAGTAATTGGTGATCGACAATCAAGAGACAAACTCGCTATGATTCAACATATCATTCCGAGTACATACGACAAGAACCGTAACTCAATAGTAAAGAAATTTATTACATATCTTGACCAGACTTAAAATCAAACGTGGATCCAATACTTGCGCAAGTACTGGGTGATATTCCAACAATGGAAACACTACCACAAGAGGGGGTTACACTTCAACCAAACAATACTCAAGTCGAAACAAAACTATTTGTAACGGAAAAACTAGATAGTACCACGACCTCCATTTTCTAGAACCTGTAAAGTTAAGTATGAGAGATGATGGGCTCGGAACCCGAATACCTTTTGCGTCGAAGATCAGGGTGGGTATACGAAACTTGCACAGACTGAAGCTCTACAAAAAATGTACAATGTAAATATTAGTAATATATAGAAAAGAAAGGTAACATAAACATTAACAGGATGATAATTGTTAACAAACCGAGTATTCGAGAGCGACACTCATCTTTTGGCATGGAGTCTCGTATCTTTTCCTTGTCGCTTGTTGGTTGGATGGACACCCGAGCCGAGGGAGAATGGTGTAGTAATTCCCTGATGGGTACCCTCACATCAACAGGGCCCATCATTATTGAATTGTACCCAATCTTTAATGAACAAATCTAACAAGAAGGAAACATTTATACAACAGTCAACGAATTTAAATAAAATGAAATAATCGACAGTACTAGTTTTCTTTAACATACAGATGGTATACGTCATGTTGTGTGAAGACATACTATAAACCTTTCACACTCAACCGAGACTATACCTAACTGTCGAATTTAAACCCTTCCAGAATCAAATTGTAGGAAATAATTATAAACCAACAATCAATACAAAGATATCCTTCTACGGATTCCAAATGGGGTAGGTTACGATAATAACAATGATTTTCTTTAATAGATTGTTCAAAAAATTGTGCAGGATCGCATTTTAATGACATCATGGAGGAATATGTTAGATATAAAGGAAAAAAGCATATGCGAAGAACCAACTAAAGCTTAAAGAAACTATCAAAGTGTGGGTTCACCCCTCCATGAAGAAAGGGAAGAAAGTACAATATTTCATAGTGAGACAATCCCCTTCCGAAAGGAAAATGCCCGCACAGTCTCACGAAGATTCAATTTAGGCCTCGAGTTACGGACTATAAGGGGTATCGATAACCATTAGTTACGAAACCCTAGGAATCTCAAACATAGAGAATTACTTTCCTCAACATACGAGACAAGAAAGAACTTGAAATGTGTTTCGTTGTTATAGAAAAGAAACATTGCAGGTGTAAATTTCCCTAAGTATAAACAAGGGTAGGATGTTGAGACCTCTCCAGGAATTAGAAATTAAATCTACAGTAAAAATTATATACATAAACGGGAAGCAGTTCCAGAATGTTACCGGGAACAACGATAATGAGATATTTAAGTAAAATAAGTAATTTAACAGGTTTATCTACAGTGGTACACTAGTTTTCTTTAATTAAATTCCAGGCGGAACTATCTATGTACAACTCGATTTTTGCGGAACTATCTATGTACAACTGGATTTGAACAAGCATGTATATATATATATATATATATATATTGGCAGTTGGCGCTTTACACAGACAACATTGATTAAAGGAAAAATTGCAAGACTATAACAAAAATTTCTCTTACACAGAGATATGTTGTCATATTATACAAAGAACAACTTATGTCAACAGGGAATCAAATACTTCAAAGAAAAGAAAACACCAAATCGGAGGGTCGGAAACCCCTCCTATGTCTCGTCACAATACCAAACAAAGTTGAATAAATTAAATGCGTACAAACTTGTAGATTAAGGTTTTCAGAATTTGTTAAGTGAAACTAGATTATAAATCTTTTACACATGCTATTTCATAGAGCGATAGTAAGGGAACAAGTACTGTGATCAAGGAGTTACGAAATTGAGATGAAATTCATGGAACAATTTGAGCATTCTTGGGCCTTTTCTTTTGACACAAAGTACTACCATAGATTACAGAGTAAGCCATTGTACCATCAAAGAACGACCATTTGTATATGATTAGATTGTATAAAGAAAAATTAATTCAAACATTTTTGACAGAATCATAAAACTCTAAGACCGATCTCTATCTACTTACCTTGTGCGCAGATCTAGTCAATACCGTTTGTGATCAGAAAACAATATAGCATAACTTCAGACAATTCACATGCACGGGATTAATGTAAATTATGAATAATCTTGAACTTAGCTCGGAAATAAATGATAAGCCTGTCTCAATCTTATAACTCAGGTTGAGATATTATAACTGTAGATGCAGAGAATTTTACACACCCAGTATTTTTATCTCCGAGGTTATACGTTGATAAAGACCTAAAGAAAAACAATAGGAATGAAAAGGGCAAGTAATATAATTCTCGTGATATCATTCAGACCCAGATTGTCAAGAGAAAACTTCGTAATTGTTTTCCATTCCATTAGTGCCGAGTCAAGATATAGAAAAGAAATTCGACTCGACCTTTTCGGCCAATCTTATAATATTAAAAGTCGACCCTCGTATGGGTTGTGAAAATAAATAACATAAACTGTAACACCAGTATGAAAATGAACAATCTCTACCACAAAGAGTTATCACGCTTTATGTATTGATCCACCTAAGTTGCTTGAGAAAGACATTACAAAACCCGAATACCTTTTAGGCAGATTACAATGGTTGTCCTCCATGTACTCACGTAGACGAAAACCATGAACACATTATGATAAAATCATTACAATTTGCACAACGAAAAATGAAAAGATTTAATAAAATAAGAAAGTGTAACTGAAGTAATACTTAAGTCTAGATGGAGGGGAACTGACACCTTCTCTGTGGCGACCACCACATACTATCTAGACTAAAAGGGGAAGAGGAGCGTGAACCTCTCTGATGGGTACCCTTGCAAAACAAAGGGGCCCATCATTAATAACAAGAATCAACGATCAATCAATGAAAACATTATGGAAAACAAATACACGAATACCGGTTACATATATAAGTTGCTTGATAAGCATAAGCTGGATATTTAAATCAAATTATATAAAGGAAAAATATACAGAATGAACAATATTTTTATCACCCTTTGAACAAGTTAAAGAATGTGCGAGATTAGCACGATGCTCAAAGTCTCCAAACGTGCACGCTTCCGCAGCACGTCCAAATTATGAGTAAGCAGGTACAAAGAGTAGAACCCAACCTTCCTTGGTTACATTTAGGTTCTAAGCCTTGCTTAAGGGTTAGTCTCACTACTAACGTTTTCTAAGAGACTCTAGTAGTCAGACTAGAATATGCATGTCTTCAATATGAAATAGTAACGTTTACACAAAAACTACTATTTGTTAGTAGTCTGACTACAACAAGAAATAGTAACAAAAATAATGACGAATGCAAGAGGAGAGAAAGAATGGCCTACGGGAAAGACACTACTTGCAAGAAATGCGTTGGAAGACAATACCATAACCAGACGAAAAAAGAACCTACAATAAAATTATACAATCGGATAGCTACTTACCGAAAGCATCAGTGATCCGGGAGGTGCTCCAAGTCACCATACCTCCGCATAGAGTAAGGTCACGAAATAGAGGAAAACACAGAACTCAACTCAGAATAGGTTTACACAAAAACTAGAATGAACCTCGGTTGTACCCTAAGACATGCATATTGAATGTGGTGAGTATAACAAGAAATTGTGCCATGTGATAGCAATGATTTGGTATGCTTGGGTTGGATGAGGGTACATGGTGACTCTCATTTCTCATCCACCCCCATTTAATGGTCGGTCAGAACATTAACTCCGACTGTCAACACATCTAGTCCCTTTTAATATATTTATGAGGACAAGCATGGATCTTCTTAAGACCCCATTACTACTAGTCCGGTTAGTGCTGGTGGTTGGACTTAGTTATGCCCAGTAAGGATTAATCCACTGCCAACTTGGGGTTCTCTTCCAACTAGGAATTTTATTGGGTTACGAAGGCTCTCAGTCCACTGAAGATTGTTCCTCCAAGTTTGTGGTCACCTATATAAAATCCAAAACAATAAATCCAACAATGAAGCAAATATTCCATTTTCTCTTTTCTATGGTTTATGAAGTCCCTCGGGGTCTTGAAGTTTAGGCATGCACGTGCATTTGGAAGTGGATGTTAAAGAGGAGGCTTGAATGTTAAGTCCTAGGCCTATGTCTGTTTTCATATTATTACAAAGTATAAACATTTAACCACTTACAAAGGCGAGTATGACTTAAATAAAAGTTGAAGAGTAAACACTAGATTAATGGATCTGTAATAATTGGGAAAGAGAAATTCGAATACACAGGGTATCACAGTTTTAAATATCAAGGTTATTCCTCTTATTGTAAATCTATCATACAGACTTATAACTTAATGCTCTTAGAAGAAAAAAAAAATTATGACGAAATCGATTTATATTACATATGGTATCAAAGAAAAAGTTATAACACTGGGCCTGAACAGGGCCACATTAGTTTCTTAGTATATATTTCAATTTATGCAAAACTAATAAACCTTTATGGTTACAAACAAAAAGCCTTTCCTGTCGTGTGTTAATTATGGCAACTCAGGACGATGCAGAAATCAGGATGGAAGGAAATCCAGAGCATAGACCTCATGGAGATTCAAGAAATAACAGTGACGAAAGCTCACCGATGGAAGTGTTGGAAACAATGAGGAATATTATTGTTGAACTACAGGTTTTCAAAGCTGACAGCGAGAAACTGAAGAAAGCACAGCAGGAATAGCAAGAGATAAATGAGGTCCTACTATGCAGTATAGTGACCAAGAAAATCCCAAAGGATGATAACCACGACAAAGAGGTCAAAAAAAGGGCCTCCAAGAATTATGGTCCTGAAACAGAAAAAGGAGATAGTTCGTCTGAAGGTATATCTTTAGCTGAGAACAAAACTAAAGCAAACAAAAAAAGAAAACAAGTAGAGCACCTTGAAGGAGAATTTAAAAATATTAAACCAACTACCTTTGATGGATAATCCAGAATAGGAGAAGAAGATGAGGCATGGCTGTTAGACATCAAAAAATACTTCTAGATCTACAACTTCTCCAGTAATATGAAGGTCAGAATGGCCATATACAACTTGAAAGGGAAGGCCAACATTTGGTGGCAAGATCTGAAATTGGCCAAGGGCCTAAAGGAGTAACATATGGAATGGTCTAACTTTAAGAAGTATTTCAAGAAACAATACCTTTCTGAAAGCTACTACGAATGGAAGATGAAAGAATTTTATGAGTTACAACTTGGACAAATGACGATGCAGGATCTTATAAATAAATTTATGGAACTACTCAGCTTCGTAACTTACATCTGCGAGGACAAGGTAAAAATTCAGCGATTCTTAAGTTGTTTACCACAGTACTATCGAGACAGAATTGAGTTTGAAAACCCCAAATCCTTGAGTGAAGTATTTAGGAAAGCACAGATGTGCTACGACCAGTACAAACAACGAGCATAATTTCCCAAAGCTTGGAAGGATAAGAAACAAGACAGAATGAACCAGCGGAAGAAGGGTTACCAGCGAGCTCCGTATCAAAATGCAACAAAAAGATTTCCTAGAAAATATTTTCACTCAAACCATCCAAGCACACAAGGAGGCGGTAAACCGGTAAACCTGGGAACAAAGAAGTTCGGGGACAACCCCCGAGAACCGCTAAAGTGTTGGGAATGTGGAGAACCTCATCTCAGGAGGAATTGTCCATGTTTAAGAACAACAAATAGAACTACTATTCATAATCTGCACAAAGCTTTGACGGTGGGTAATGTATGCAGAAGCCTGGATCGGATTAATGAAGCCATAGATGGTCAAGAAGCAGACCACCAGTCCTTTGTGGTAGAAATCGAAGGTAAAATCAATAACACTTGAATTTTTGTTTTAATTGACCCTGGAGGTATGGTAAGTTATATTCCTCCTGATGTAGTAGAGTCAAATAAACTTAAGAAACTGAAGCACGGAAAATCATGGATGGTACAACAAGCAACAGGAACTAAAAGGAAATTAGTTGACTTTATTTATGATTTCGAGTTCATCTTAGATGGTCAGAACATAAGAACAATTATGAACATCCTACCACTAGGATCTTAGGATATGATTATTGGAATAGATTGGTTGGAAAAGAGCAAAGCAGTATTAGATTGTTATACAAAGACACTTAACTTTAAAGATGATTATGGAACTACTAGAACAACCCAAGGTATAGAAAAACCTGTATCAGTTAGGCAAGTTTCGGTGATGCAATTCAAGAAATGTATGAGAAAGGGATGTCAAGTTTATGCCATCCAAGTAACAAATCTGTTAGAAAAATAAGATAAGCCAAAGTTAGAAGACTTTGTTGTCCTACGTGAATTCAGAGACATGTTTGTGGATGAGATACTGGAATTACCTCCTAGAAGGGAAATAGACTTCTCCATAGACCTACTACCTGGTTCAACCCCTATCTCAAAAGCACCTTACCGAATGAGTTTACCAGAATTGACAGAATTAAAAATACAATTACAAGAACTGTTAGACAAAGAGTATATCAGACCGAGTGTTTCACCATGGGGGGAACCAATCCTCTTTGTGAAAAAGAAATATGTTACTCTAACACTTTGTATCGATTATAGACAATTGAATAAAATGACTATTAAGAACAAGTACCCCTTACCTAGGATAAATGACCTGTTTGATCAAGTAGGTGGGGCCAAGATCTTTTCTAAATTGGATTTACAATCCGGTTATCATCAAGTTAGGATAAGGGATGAAGATAATAAAAATAGCTTTTCAAATAAAATATGGGCACTACGAATTTGTAGTCATACCTTTCGGACTCACTAACGCACCAACCATGTTTATGTGTCTGATGAACAGTATTTTCAGTTAGTACTTAGACAAGTTCATAGTAGTATTTATCGATGATATTCTAGTATATTATAAAAGGGAGGAAGAACATCAATAACACTTAAGAATAATTCTGTAAATGTTGAGGAAACAGAAACTGCACACCAAATTTGATAAGTGTGACTTTTATCAAAAGGAAATACAATATCCAGGACATGTAATTTCAGCAGAAGGCATTGTCGTAGACCCTAAGAAAATAAAAGCCATCATGGAATGGATGGTACCTAAGGATGTAGCGGATATCTGATCATTCATGGGAATCATTGGATATTATCACATATTTATAGAAGGGTTTTCCAAAATAGCCTACCCTATCATGTCATTGCAAAAGAAAGGGACCAAGTTGAACTAGTCATAGAAGTGTGAAGATAGTTTTAACAAGATGGAGGAATTATTAACAACCGCACCCATCTTGAAGATAGCAGACCCAGATAAAGACTTTACCATCTGTGTCGATGCGAGTACAGAAGGACAAGGTGGCGTCCTAACTCAGGAAGGACACATAATTTTTTATGAGTCCCGAAAATTAAAAGAACATGGGGTAAAATCATGAAGCTAGGTAACACTTTCGTGACAATCGGGTCTCCAAAATTTATAGCGGCAATTTTTCGGCCGAAACCTTTTTTCGGCCGAAAATTTTCACGTCAAATTTAACGGTGCCCTCAAAATTTGTGTACAATGTTTTTTGGATGAATTATTTTGCACTAGATAAAGACTTTACCATCTACAGGTTGTCGATACAGTACGTATGACAAGGTGGTGTCCTAACCCAAGACAGGCATTTTATTTGTTATGAGTCCCAAAATTAAAAGAATACTACAAAATCCAGTTGTAACACTTTCGGACAATCGGGTCTCCAAAATTTACAGCGGCAATTTTTCTCCCGAAAAGGAATTTTTTCGGCCAAATTTTCACGTCAAATTTAACGTGCCCTCAAAATTTGTGTACAATGTTTTTGGATGAATTATTTTCCCAGTAAGATATTTCGCCAAATATTTTTCGTCAAAACGCTTTATTTCGTCTTTTACGAATTCCATTATGATTTCATTTAAAGAATATTTCAATAAAATCTTAAGGTTTACAGAACTGGAAATTCTCTCCATCTTACTTGAACTTTGGAGGTTATGGACTCCTACAAATACTCAGAATTTAGCTTTGAGAATTGATACCAACATTTTAAAATTGAATCTACTTTCATTGGGTAATTTATTTTCATTTTCATTGTTTTTATCTAATTTTATTTAATTTTATAAAAATCACCGTGCATAATATTTTAGGTGAGATTATGATTCGGTGAAATGAAAAAAAAAAACCGTATCTCTAAAAAAATACACAACGAAAAATTATGGAAAAAATTATATTCATAATTGTTAAAATGTTCTCGGGCTAAAAGGGTATTTTAGATTTTACTTTTAAGTAAAATTAAGATAGATAAAAGGTGTAGAAAACCACGGTTTTTATAAAATATGCAACGCTTCAACTTTCAACTTAAAAAATTCTAGAAATTATAATATTCATCCATTAGATTCAAAATTATAGTCATAATAAAATAGAGTCTCAGTGGATTGTTGTATATTTCATTTCTTAAAACATAATTTTAATAATAGATACATTGTTGTGGAAAACAATAACTCATTATCATTACTTTCCCCATGTTTTTAACTAACATACTGTAAAACAATTTTCAAATTGACATATCAAATCTTGATTAAAAAAATTAAAATAGTCATTGAAAGATAACAAAAATTATTATTCACAAGCTTTGTTTTTATTGCAAAGTGAAATTCTAAATAAAAAAAAATACTTTTGTATGCCAAAACTTGAAGAACTTGTGAAAATACAATTTTTTTGGTCATAAACAAGCAAAAGTGTTACTCAAATTTCATGATTTTACCCCATGAGAGAAACTACGCCACACTCATGACTTAAAATTGGCAATAGTAACACACAACTCCAAAAATGCATTTACACTACAATGGGCTGAAAATTTACATCAATGCATAATAGCTGGAGGAAATCATTTGTTTAGTCAACTAGATCTTAATGCAAGGCAAGAAAGATGGCTAGCCTTCGAGAGAATTCAACTTTGAGGTGGAGCATATCAAGGGAAAGGGAAATAAGGTAGCAAATGCCCTAAGCAGAAGAGTCCATGGACTATTCAAAATAAATGTCGTAAGCGTAAAGTGATCTAGAACATAGAATAAGGACAGGGATTCGGCTAAACAAAATCTAAATTAAATTAAATGGCTAATCACAAACAACATCAAGCCCATATATAAACCAAATTTGAGTATCGAAAAAAAAATGGACTATTACAATTAAAAAAAACTTATATACCGGGATTCAGTAGAGTTAAAGATAGTAGTCTTGGATGAGGTGCATAAGAACTGATTTTACCCGGATACCGCCTCGTGAAAATGATAGAATAACACTTTGAAGCTATCTTTTATTGGCCCAATATGAAGGAGAAACAACAAAAATACTTCTGGCGAGGGTGCCACATTGTCAAAAAGAGGGTAAAGGTCAACACTGATCTAGTCGGGCCTAATACAACCATTGCTAAAGTACCAATGGAAATGGGAGAACATATCCCTGAACTTTATTACTGTGTCATCAAAACTTATAAACATAATGACTCTATTATGGTTGTAATCGATAAATTAGTAAACAGCATTAATTTTATTCCCAGAAAAGTCTACTTTTTTAAAGTTATAATATTGCTAGTGAGGAAATAAATCTTTTAGATCCAAGATGGTATTCCTAAAATGGTGATTTCAGAGTAGAGACGGAATTTAATCACTTTTGGAAGGAATTTTGGAGGATAAATACTAATTTGAATTTCAGTACAAGTTATCATCCACAAACGGATGGACAGATCAAGGAAAAAACCAAATCGTGGAGGATATGCACCACATGTATGTAAGAACAAACCAAGGTGGGAAGACTATCTGCACTTGGCAGAATTTTCATATAACAATGGGCACCAAACATCGGCTAAGTTAAGCCCTTTCAAGGTACTATATGAAAGAAATTTATGACTCAAATTATTGGGATAACCCACTGACAATCATGGTTGACCATATGCTCCCGGAAATGGAGAATATGGTAAGGAAGGTACAACATAACTTAAAAGAGGCACATGACAGAAAAAGAGCTATGCAGATCAAAAGAAGACACTTGGAATTTCAAGGGGGAGACCATGTCTATTTAAAAGTTAAAGCCCAGAAAAGTTCACTCCAAACTCGTGAACTCAGGCTAAGCCGGCATCCAGGTTTTTTGGGCCCTTCGATATACTAGCTCTAATTAGACCCGTAGCATACCAACTTTGCACTTCCATCTTATCTAAAAATTCATAACGTATTACATGTTTTCATTATTAAAGAAGTACGTTCATGACCCTACTCACATGATCGACTGGAACATGGTGCAGGTGGAACCAGAGGGAGAATTCTAGCTCGAGCCTCAATGCATCCTATATAGGAAAGAAACATTACTACATAACAAATCCATCACCCATTGCAATGGAAGAACTTTAATCCCGAGGAGGCCACTTGGGAGTTGGAGGAGATTTGCGAAAATCTCATCAAATCCTGTTCCAAGAAGGAAACTTAACACCGAGGGACAAGTATCATTGAAGGGGAAAGGATGTGACATCCCAAAAATAAAGTATTTTTGAAATTCAAATTTGTTAGAAAATCATTCTATTTAGTAACTAATTTGGAAAATTTCCATTTATGGAAATTCAATCTCAATTTGGATAAATTGTAATTATTGGATTTATGATTTTTGGAAGAGACCCGATTTGGATCCAACTAACTAGGCTGATTGCATTAATTTGCATGATACAAAAATATTCCCATATTTATTGCAGAGGACAAATGGAACAACCATGTTGAAACCAATTGACCATGACTCCAAGGAGGAGGAAACATGTTGGAACTACCTCAAGAATGAATATTACAAGTGGAAAATAAGGAATTTTCGCATCTTTACAAACCCCTAAAAATTAGGGATTAATAAAGCTGCAAAAATCCCCAAGGGAGGGAAAAGACCTGGCAGGCAAGATTGATACAGCATATGAGGAGGTAAGATCGTCACGGCATGTGGGGAAAGAACTATGAAGGGATTGTTGTTATGAGCACTAATTACTTAGTGTGAGGCAAGACTACCGACTAAGGAAGACATTGTTGAAGAGGACCAAGTTTTCCCCGGGTTCATGTATCGTGCCTGTGGGTGAATTGTAGCTAGTTTGGTCACTTGTTCCCACCATTGGGAGGAACGGGTTGTTCCTTTGTCTCTCCCACAATGAACTATTTCAGATATGTAATATTTTCCTTCTCTCTTTGAATGATTATATCTAATTGTTGTAAATGCATCTCTTTGAATGTGGGATTGTATCTAATTGTTGTAATGCATATGTTTGAATTATCATACCTAATTGTTGTAATTCATATGTTTGAATGATTATATCTATCTGCTGAAATGTATCTGTTGTGGAAGGTGAAATATTTTTCATGGATGAAATTTGTCTGTTGGTGTGGAATTTATGACAGATGATAGCTTCTAGAGTTGATCCTCCTAAATTAAAATGCTAGACAGAAGTACCTAATTATATATATCTAAACTTGGGAAGAACAAGTTTATCTACAATGGTACGCTCATTTTCTATAATTGTGCTTTGTATGGAACTATCTATGTGCAATAAGTGGATTTGAATAAGCACATATATATATATATATATATATATATATATATATATATATATATATAGGAAACATAGCTATTGGCAGTTGGCACTTTACACATACAACATTGATTAATGGAAAAATTGCGAGACTATAACATAAATTCTCTTACACAGAGATCTATTGTCATATTATACAAACAACAACTTATGTCAACGGGGAATCAACCATCGAAAGAAGAAAAACACCAACCCAGGGTCGAAACTATATATACATATATATATACATATACATATACATATACATATACATATACATATACCTATATATATATATATATATATATATATATATATATATATAGAGAGAGAGAGGAGAGAGAGAGAGAGAGAGAGAGAGAGAGAGAAACATAGTTACTGGCAGTTGGCACTTTACACATACAACATTGATTAATGGAAAAATTGCGAGACTATAACATAAATTCTCTTACACAGAGATCTGTTGTCATATTATACAAACAACAACTTATGTCAACGGGGAATCAACTACTTCCGAGTAAAGAAAACACCAAATCAGAGGGTCGAAAACCCCTCCTAAGTCTCATCACAGTACCAAACAAAGTTGAATAGATTAGATGCGTACAGACTTGTAGATAAAGGTTTCCAAAATCTGTTAGGTGAAACTAGATTCTAAATCTTTTACAGATACTATTTCGTAGAGCAATAGTAAGGGAAGAACTACTGTGATCGTGGAGTTACGAAATTAAGATGAAATTCATGGAACAATTTGAACATTCTTGCGCCTTTTCTTTTGACACAAAGTACCGCCATAGATTACAGAGTAAGCCATTGTACCATCAAAGAATGACCATTTGTATATGATTACATTGTATAAAGAAAAATTAATTCAGACATTTTTGACAGAATCGTAAAACTCTAAGACCCAACTTTGTCTACTTACCTAGTCCGCAGATCTAGTCAATACCGATTGCGATCAGAAAACAATATAGCATAACTTCAGACAATTCTCATGCACATGATTAATGTAAATTATGAATAATCCTTAACACAGCTCACAAAGAAATAAGAATCCTGTCTCAATGTTACAACTCAGGTTCAAATATTATAGCTGTAGATGTAGAGAATTTTACACACCCAATATTTTTATCTCTAAGGTTATACACTGATAAAGACCTAAAGAAAAACAATAGGAATGAAAAGGGAAAGTAACACAATTCTCATGATATCATTCAGACCCAGAGTGTTAAGAGAAAACTTCGTAATTGTTTTCCATTCCATTAGTGTCGAGTCAAGATATAGAAAAGAAATTTGACTAGACCTTTTCGACGACTCTTATAATATTAAAAGTCGACCCTAGTATGGGCTGTGAAAATAAATAACAGAAGTAACACCAATATGAGAAAATGAACAATCTCTACCACAGAGAGTTACCCCACTTTATGTCTTGAGCCACCTAAGCTGCTTGAGAAAGACATAACAGAACCCGAATACCTTTTAGGTGGATGAAAATGGTTGTCCTCCATGTACTCATGTAGCCGAAAACCCTACACACATTATGATAAAATCATTACAATTCGCCCAATGGAAAATGAAAAGATTTAATAAAATAGGAAAGTGTAACCAAAGTAATACTTAAGTCCAGATGGAGGGGATCTAACACCTTCTCTGTAGTGACCACTGCATATCGTCCAGACCGAAAGGGGAAGAGGAGACATGACCTCTCTGATGGGTACCCTCACAAAACAAAGGGGCCCATCATTAGTAACAAGAATGAGCGATCAATCAATGAAAACATTATGGAAAAGAAATACACGAATACAAGTTACATATATAAGTCGCTTGATAAGCATAAGCCAAATATTTAAATCAAATTATATAAAGGGGAAATATATAGAACCAACAATTTTTTTAGCACCCTTTGAATAAGTTAAAGAATGTGCAGGATGAGCACGATGCTCAAATTATCCAGACGTGCACGCTTCCACAACACGTCCAAATTATGAGTAAGTAGGTACAAAGAAAAGAACCCGACCTTACTTGGTTACATTTAGGGTCTAAGCCTTGCTTAAGGGTTAGTCTGACTACTAACATTTTCTGAGAGACTCTCTCAATCGAAAAGATTACAGTCTTATGAATTTATCGAGAAGTATTGGGAGAATAGTGATAGATGAATTAAAGCCCTTTTCCTTTTGCCAACCTGAATAGAAATAACTTGCGAGAGTGATTCCAGTATCATGAAAAAGAGGTATAGCATACAGGCATGTATAAGACCTTAACCAAATAATCTTACGACTACTTCTCCAACATAGTACAACAAGAAATAGTAACAAAAAGAATGAAAAATGCAAGAGGAGAGAAAGAATGGCCTACGAGCAAGACACTACTTGCAGGAAATCCATTGGAAGAGAATACCATAACCAGATGAAAAAGAACCTACAGTAAAATTATACAATCGGATAGCTACTTACCGAAAGAAGGAGTAATCCGGGGGGTCTTCCAAGTATCCATACCTCTGCATAGAGTAAGGTCAAGAAATAGAGGAAAACTCAAAACTCAACTAAAAATAGGTTAACACAAAGATGACAATGAACCTCGGTTGTACCCTAAGACATGCATATTGAATGTGGTGAGTATAACGAGAAATTGCACCATGTGACAGTAGTGATTTGGCATGGTTGGGTTAGATGAGGGTACATGGTGAATCTCGTTTCTCATCCATCCCCATTTAATGGTTGGTTAGAAAATTAACTCCAACTGTCAACACATCCAATCCCTTTTAATATATTTACGAGGACAAGTATGGGTCTTCTCAAAACCCCGTTACTACTAGTCCAGTTAGTGTCGGTGGTTGGACTTTGTTATGTCCGATAAGGATTAATCCTCTGCCAGTTTGGGGTTTTCTTCCAACTAGGAAGTTTATTGGGTTATGAAGGCTCTCAGTCGACCGAAGATTTTTCCTCCAAGTCTGTGGTCACCTATATAAAATCCAAACCAATAAATCCAACAATGAAGCAAATATTTCGTTTTCGCTTTTCTATGTTTTATGAAGTCCCTCGGGGTCTTGAAGTTCAGGCATGCACATGCATTTGGAAGTGGATGTTAAAGAGGAGGATGTAATCTTAAGTCCTAGGCCTATCTATGTTTTCATATTATTACAAAGTATAAACATTTAACCACTTACAAAGGAGAGTATGACTTAAATAAAAGTTGAAGAGTAAACACTAGATTAATGGATCTGTAATAATTGGTAAAGAGAAATTTGAATACATATGGTATCACAGTTTTAAATATCAAGGTTATTCCTCTTATTGTAAATCTATCATAAAGACTTAGAACTTAACTCTCTTAGAAGAAAAAAACAAAATTATGACGAAATTGAGGTATATTACACTTACCAAGGAGGCCGAATGGAGGCGTCGTTCCGCCAGGTAACGTCTTCCCAAACTGATGGCATGCCTCAGTAAGAAAGAAAGGTATACATAGTCTTTATAAACACTATCTAATGAGACAAAAAACACATTAAAACCCTAAGAGGGAACTTCATTACTCATTTTAAATGACAAAGGTACAAAGGGAAGTCTCGTGATGTGATGAGGGCAGAGTTGGCATGACTGGAATGGATGAAGGCCCATGTAAGAGCATCGTAACTCACACATACAGGATTCCATTAAAACATGAACGCAGAGCATTAACTCCCTTCTGACAGTAGCCACTTTTTCACATCAATAAAATTCATGAAGTACATGAACTCTTCTGAGCCTCGACGAATTGGAACTAGTATCCTTCAACTTCCTTGTTACAGTTATGATACCGTTCGAGAGAAGGTTCACTGGAGCATCGTTTTGTTAAGTCAAAGTTAACACGGGATCTCATTACTCAAACTCTTTGTTGGGCAAAGGGATCGGATTAGTGTTAATCTTGGAAAATTTGAAAGGGAACCCATCTGTAAATCAGAGCTAGGTATATTAATGTTAAGTGTATACCATTAAGCCACTTTTTAACGGTGGGTTTAGAACCATTTCCCGTGGCTATATATATATATATATTAATGCTAAGTGTATACCATTAAGCCACTTTTTAAATGTGGGTTTAGAACCATTTCCCGTGGCTATATATATATATATATATATATATAGGGTAAGCAGACATTGATTTCAAATGGACAAATTAAATAGTATTACGTGCAGCCCATAAGTGCCTTGTATGTAAAGAGAGACTAGGACTATAAGTCCTAAGTATAGTCTATGGTATAGATATTTATGTGTATGGATGAGTAGTTTGGAGATTAAAGGGGAATTACTAAACCCTTGGAGAATTAACCATATAAGTTTCGATATTGAGTAAGATAGATAGGTATGTAAATGGCATCATGTGGTAGGATGAATTTAATTTACGTCACACAAAATTATAACAGAAATAAAGATTTCTCCCATCTAGCGACAAACATTTAAATGGCATTGTAGGTTATTGCCTGATAGAAAAAAAATTAATTATGACAATTTTGAGGTACATTACATATGGTATCAGAGAAAAGGTTACAACACTTGGTCCTTGAATAGGGCTAAAGTATTTACTTAGTACATTTCTTTTTGATTATGCAAAAAACTAACAAAAACAACTATTGTTACAAATGAAAAACGTTTTTTGTTTTGTGTTAATCATGGAAACCCAGGATGATGCAAAAATCATACTTGATGGGAATCTTGAATGAGGACCTCCTGAAGATCAGAGACAAAACAATGACAGAAGCTCACATACCGAAGTTCTGGAAACTATGAGAAACCTCATTGTTGAGTTGCAAGTTTTCAAAGAAGATAATGAGGAACTAAAGAAGGCACAATAGGAACAACAAGAAATAAACGAAGTCTTGTTGTGAAGCATAGTGACAAAGAAATCCCCAAAATATGATAACCAGGAAGAAGAGGTCAGTAAAAGCGCCTCCAAGAATTATGGTCCTGAAGCAGAAAGAAGGGGATAGCTAATCTGAAGGTACACCTTCAGTTGAAGATAAAACAAAAATAGACAGGAAAAGAAAACAGGTAGATCACCTTGAGGGAGAATTTAAGAAAATCAAACCAACTACCATTGATGGGGAATCCAGAATAGGGGAGGAAGCAGAGGCATGGTTAATAGACATAAAGAAGTATTTCTAGATCTACAACTACTCCAGCAACATGAAGGTCAGAATGGCTATCTATAACCTGAAAGGAAAAGCCAACATTTGGTGGCAAGATCTGAAATTGGCCAAGGGCCTAAAAGAGAAACAGATGGATTGGGCAAACTTTTAGAAATATTTCAAAAAAAAGTACATGTTTCAAATCTACTATGAAAGGAAAACCAAAGAATTTTATGAGTTACGACTTGGTAAACTGACCATGGAGGATTTGATAAACAAATTCCTAGAATTACTAAGGTTCATACCTTATATCCGGGAGGACAAAGTAAAAATCCAGCAGTTCCTAAGTTGTTTACCACAATATTACAAGGACAAAATCAAGTTTGATAACCCCAAGTCTTTGAGTGAAGTATTCAGGAAAGCTCGAATGTGTTATGACCAATACAAAGAGCAGGAAGAATTTCCCAAAGCTTGGAAGGATAAGAAACAAGGCAAAATGAACCAGCGAAAGAAGGGATACCATCCAACTCCTTATCGGAATGCAACAAAATAATTTCCCATAAAAAAATTTCACTACAACAATCCAAATATGCAAGGCAACAGTAAACTAATAAATCTGGGAATAAAGAAGTTTGGGGATAGTCCCTGCGAACCATTAAAGTGTTGGGAATGTGGAGAACCTCATGTAAGGAGGAACTATCCACATTTAAATCCAACAAACATAAATGTTTTTCATAATTTGTAGGAAGCCTCGACAGTGGGTGATGTGGGTAGAAGCTTGCATCAGATAAATACAATCATGGATGGCCGGCAAGCTGACCACCAGTCCTCTGTGGTGGAAATCGAAGGTAAAATCAATAAAACTCAAATTTATGTTTTAATTGATCCTGGAGCTATGTTAAGTTATATCACTCCTAGTGTAGTAGAGTAAAATAAACTTAAGAAAATGAGACACGAAAAATCATGGCTGGTACAACTAGCAATAGGAACAAAAAGGAAAGTGGTTGGCTTTATTTCTGATTATGAGTTTAGTTTAGGTGGTCAAAACATAAAGACAAATCTGAACATTCTACCACTGGGATCTTATGATGTAATTATCAGAATGGATTGATTAGAAAGGCATAAAGCAGTGCTAGATTTTTATGCAAAGACACTTAAGTATAAAGACGAAAATGACACCACTAGAACAACCCAAGGTATACAAAAACTAGTATCAGTTAAACAAGTCTCAACAATGCAATTCAAGAAATGCACGAGAAAGGGTTGTCAAGTTTACGCCATCCAAGTAACAAACCTATCAGAAAAAGAAGATAAACCCAACTTGGAAGACTTTGTTGCCCTACGTGATTTCAGAGACGTTTTTGTTGATGAAATACCTGAATTACCCCCTAGAAGGGAGATAGACTTTTCTATCGACCTACTACCTATTTCAGCCCCTATCTCTAAATCACCTTACCGAATGAGTTTGTCGGAATTGACAAAACTAAAAATCCAACTACAGGAATAATTGGATAAAGAGTATATCAGACCGAGTGTTTCACCATGGGGAGCACCAGTCCTCTTTGTGAAAAAGAAAGACGACGCTCTAAGACTATGTATCGATTATAGACAATTAAACAAAATGACTATTAAGAAAAAGTACCCCTTACCTAGGATAAATGATCTATTCGATCAAGTAGGTGGGGCAAAGGTCTTTTCGAAGTTGGATTTACGATCTGGTTATCATCAAGTTAGGATAAAAGATGAAGACATAAGAAAAACATCTTTTCGAACAAGATATGGACATTATGAATTTGTAGTTATACCTTTCGGTCTCACTAACACACCAACCACGTTCATGTGTTTAATCAACAATATTTTTAGTCAGTACTTGGACAAATTTGTACTGGTATTTATTGACGATATTTTGGTATATTCTAAAATAGAAGAAGAACACGAAGATAAACTAAGGATAGTTCTGCAAACTTTAAGGAAACATCAACTCTATGCTAAATTTGATAAGTGCGATTTTATCAGAAGAAAATACAGTACCTAGTACACGTAATATTTATAGAAGGCATTGCAGTCGATCCTGAGAAATTAAGATCCATCCTGGAATGGCCAGTACCAAAGGATGTAGCGGATATCCGGTCATTTGGGAATCACCAGATATTATCGCAGATTTATAGAGGGGTTTTACAAAATTTATTACCCTATCACATCATTACAAAAGAAAGGGACCAAGTTTAACTAATCACAGAAGTGTCAAGACGGTTTTAATAAGTTAAATGAATTGTTAACAACCACACCCATTTTAAAGGTAGCAGACCCAGATAAAGACATTACCATCTGTGTTGATGTGAGTAAAGAAGGACTAGGTGGTGTCCTAACTCAAGAAGGACACATTATTTTTTATGAGTCCTAGAAATTAAAGGAACATGAACGAAACTACGTCACTCATGACTTAGAATTGGCAGCGGTAATACACACCTTAAAAATATAGCGACACTAGATAATGGGCATAAAGATTCTATTATTGATAGATAATAGCGGTGTGAATTATTTGTTTAGTTAGTCGGACCTTAATGCATGGTAAGCAAGATGGCTAACCTTCTTGAGAGAATTTGACTTTGAGGTAAGACATATCAAGGGTAAGGAAAATAAAGTAGTTGATGCTTTGAGAAGAAGAGTTCATGGGTTGTTCGAAATCAACATTAGCAGGAAAGAAATCGATATTGAACACAGGATAAAGACTACAGGAAATAACAACGAAAATTACACTAAGACAGTGGCAGAATAACAAAACACTACAAAAAATTCAGACAAAACAGAACTGAGTATTAACAAAAATGGTGTACTTTGATTTAAAAATAGAATATACATACCAGATTTGACAGAATTAAAGTGAACAGTTTTGGATGAAGTGCATAAGAAACCATATTCTGGTCATCCAAGATACGAGAAAATGATAACAACACTTAGAAAATTATTTTATTGGCCTAATATGAAGGGCGAAACAACAAAATACTTAGCTAAATGTGAAGATTTTCAGCAGGTAAAAGCTGAACACCAACATCCAGCCGGCCTATTACAGCCCTTACTGGTACCGTAATGGAAGTGGGAGACTATATCGCTAGACTTTATTACAGGTTTGCCAAAAACTCAGAAACAATAATGATTATATTATGGTGGTAATCGATAAACTTAGTAAGTCTGCACACTTTATTCCTGTAAATTCTAATTTTAAAGCTATAAACCTTGCTGAAATATTCATGAAAGAAATTTTTAGACTGCATGGTATTCCTAAAATGGTGATTTCGAATAGAGACATAAAATTCACATCTGTTTTTTGGAAAGAATTGTTTGCAGGGATAAATACTAATTTGAATTTTAGCATGAGTTATCATCCACAAATGGATGGGCAGATTGAAAGAACAAACCAAATCGTAGAATATATGCTCCGCATGTATGTAAGAACAAAACCAAGCAAGTGGGAAGACTACATGCACTTGGTAGAATTTTCATATAACAATGGGTACCAAACTTTTGCTAAATTGAGCCCCTTCGAGGTACTGTACAATATAAAGTTTATGAATCCAATTAGTTGGGATAACCTGGTTGATAGACTCATGGCTGGACTAGAGATGCTCCAAGAAATGGAGAGTATGGTAAGAAAGGTACAACAAATTTTAAAGGAGGCACGGGACAGACAGAAAAGTTATGCGGACCAGAAAAGAAGACACTTGGAGTTCCAAGTGGGAGACCATGTTTACTTCAAAGTCAAATCCTAAAAGAGTTCACTAAAGCTAGGGAACTATGCCAAGTTTACATCTAGTTTTTGTGGGCCCTTCGAGATACTAACTCGAATTGGACCCGTAGCATACCAACTTGCACTTCCAGCGAATCTAAAAATTCATAATGTATTTCATGTTTCTTTGTTAAAGAACTATGTTCATGACCCTGCTCATATGATTGATTAGAACTTGGTGCAGGTGGAACCAGAAGGAGAGTTCCAGGTGGAACCCTTGTGTATTCTGGACCTGAGAGAAATAACACTTCAGAACAAAGTCATAGCTCAGGTAAAGGTGCAATGGAAGCACTTTATCTCGAAGGAGACCACTTGGGAGTTGGAGGGAGATTTGTGGAAATCTCATCCAATCATGTTCCAACAAAGAAACGAAAACTAAGGACAATGTTTTATTGAAGGGGGAAAGGATGTAACATCCCCAAAAATAAATTATTTTTGAACTTAAAATTTCTTAGGAAATTTATTCCGTTTTTGGTAAATTCAAAATTGGAATTTTTTCGCCATTTATGGAAATTTTGAATTTTGAATTTGGTTAATTGTAATTAATGATTTTGATTGTTGGGCAGAGATCTGATTTGATCCAACTAACTACTTGACTATGACACTTGTATGAAACAATTTTTTTAATAATTATTGCAGGAGGACAAATTTAACATCCATGTTGAAATCAACTGACCATGACTCCATGAGTGGGGAACATGTTGGAACTACCTCAGGGCTGATTGTTACAAGTGGAAAATAAGGAATTTGGCCATTGGCAGCCCCTGAAAATCAGGGATTTGGAAAGCTGCGAAAATTCCCAAGGGGAAAAAGACCTAGGAATTTTTGGTTTTGGATATATAGCATATGGGAGGAGGAAGGATGCTACCTAGTATGCTAGGGGGGGATTTTACTAATGCGTTGTTGTTATGAACACTACTTGCTGAGTGTGAGGCAACGAGAAGATTCCTTAAGATGAAGGGCATTTTCTAAGGAGGAGTTCAAAGTTATCCCTCATGGATTCATGGTCAGGATAGGGGGTGAACTGGAAAAGTGATTTGGTTGTCCTGCTCTTAGGTTGGGAGGAACGTGGTTGTTCCCTTTGTCTTCCAGTGAACTGATTCAGATATGTTATCTTTTCCATTTCTATTTGAATGATTAAATAATTGTTGTAGTGCATCTATTAATTTTGAATTGATATAATACCCTGGGTGAAATCTGTTTGATTGTATGAAGCATAAAAACTGACAGAACACCTCACAAATGTAGTTCTGAATGACTCTTTATTGTTGGATTAAATTCTAAATGAATGCTATAATTTGCTTTATATTTCTTGTGATATTTGAAAGGTTACGCATGGTTAAATTCTGGAAGAATTCATTCTGTAAACTAGATTACTGCTACACAGAGGAAATTGTAGGATAAATTACCAGTGGATCGAAATTCCTTATGCAAAACTATCTATGTATAAATGGAATTGAAACTAAGTTTATATGTGTGTGTATTTATATTTCTATAAATAAATCTAAGAGTCATAATACTTATTTGAGACCTCCATTCCCGCATAGAATTGAATCAGAACTAGTACGAAACGTTATTTATTCCACGATATATTTATATTACATATAGAAAGATACATGTCTATTTACTGTTGGCGATCTGTGCAAACATTATAGAAGAAAACTAAGATTTAATGTCTACAATAGAAAGTATATATATATATATATATGTATAGATTTGTTCCTATACTATGTAAATAATAAAGTGTTCTGACAGACATGTAACTACAACTATATAAATGAAATGATGGATGTAGGAGACCAATAAATTTCTTTTGAAATAGAGAATCTCGAACATCTTATGCATTCATATAATATGATACGAGTTGAAATTTCCTAGCCATAGTAATAGTAACGATTCATTTATTTTCAATACAAATCGAATACAATAAAATAGAGTACCAATAACTCTATTGATATAGCTAAATTTTGGGAAACATATAAGTACCAGAATAGTCAATTTGAATAAATGTAATTCGAGATGCCTTAGCTTCAATATTTCAATTTTAACAGTAATTGGTGCTCGACAATCAAGAGACAAACTCACTATGATTCAACATATCATTCAGAGTACATACGACAGGAACCATAACTCAATAGTAAATAAATTTATTAGATATCTGGACCAGACTTAAAATCAAATGTGGATCCAATACTTGTGCAAGTATTGGGTGATATTCCAGCAATGGAAACACTATCACAAGAGGGGCTTACACTTCAACCAAAAAATACTGAAGTCGAAACAAAATTATTTGTAATGGAAAAACTAGATAGTACCACGACCTCCATTTTCTAAAACCTGTAAAGTTAAGTCTGAGAGATGATGGGCTCAGAACCCGAATACCTTTCGTGCCAAAGACAGGGGCAGGTATCCGAAACTTGTGTCAATTGAAGCTCTACAAAAATTGTACCCTGTAAATATTAGTAATTTATAGGAAAGAAAGGTAACAGAAACATCAACATGATGATAATTGTTAACAAACAGAGTATTCCAGAGCGACACTCATCTTTTGGCATGCAGGCTCGTATCTTTTGGTATGCAGGCTTATTGGCTGGATGGACGCTCGGGCCGAGGGCGAATGGTGAAGTAACTCCCAGATGGGTACCCTCACATCAACATAGCCCATCATTAGTGAATTATACCCAATATTTAACAAACAAAGATAACAAGAAGGAAACATTTGTACAGTAGTCAATGAATTTAAATAAAATGAAATATTTGATAGTACTAGTTTTCTTTAACATATAGATGGTATAAGTCATGTCGTGCGAAGACATACTATAAACCTTTCACACTGAACCCAGACTATACCTAACAGTTGAATTTAAACCCTTCCATAATCAAATTGTAGGAAATAATTATAAACCATCAGTCAATACAGAGATATCCTTCTACAGAGTCCAAATGGGGTAGGCTACGATAATAACAATGATATTCTTTAATAGATTGTTTGAAAAATTGTAGAGGATCACATTTTAATGATGTCGGGCAAGAATATGTTAGATATAAAGGAAAAAAACATATGTGAAGAACCAGGTAAAGATTAATGAAACTTTAGAAGTGTGGGTTCACCCCTCTACGAAGAAAGGGAAGAAAGTACAATATTTCATACTGAGACCATCCCTCTCCGAAAGGAAAATGCTCACACAGTCTCACGAAGATTCAATTCATGCCTCGACTTATGGACTGTAAGGGGTATTGATAACCGTTAGTTACAAAACCATATGAATCTCAAACACAAAGAATTACTTTCTTCAACATACCAGACAAGAAAAAACTTGAAACGTCATTCATTGTTACCGAAAAGAAACACTGCAGGTGTAAATTTCCCTAACTTTGAACAAGGGCAGGATGTTGAGACCTCTCCAGGAATTAGAAATTAAATCTACAGTAAAAATTATATACAAAAACGGGAAGCAATTCTGGAAAGTTATCGGGAACAACGATAATGATATATTTAAGTAAAATAAGTAATTTGACAGGAGGGTTATTCCACCGTAATAAGGAATCAAAACTTTGTTTCACAACCAGAGCATAGGGTGTTCAGGAGCTTACCAAGGAGGGTGAATGGAAGAATCGTTCCTCCAGGTAACATCTTCCAAAACCAACGACATGCCTTAGTAAGAAATAAATGTATACAGAGTCTTTCGAAAGACTATGTAATGAGACAACAAACAGATTAAAACCCTAAGAGGGACCTTCATTACTCAATTTAAATGTCGAAGTTAGGAAGGGTCGTTTGGCCATGTGATGAGGGAAGAGTTGGCATGACTGGAATAGATGAAGGGCCAGGTAAGAGCATCGTAACTCTCACACACAGGTTTCCATTAAAAGATGAACGCAGAGCCTTAACTCCCTTCTGAGAGAAATCGCTCTTTCACATCAAGAAAATTCGTGAAGTAAATGAATTTTTCCAAGCCTCGACGAATTGGAACTAGTATCCTTTAACTGCCTTGTTACAGTTATTGTACCGTTTGAGAGAAGGTTCCTTGGAGCATTGTTTTGTTAAGTCAAAGTTAACACGGGATCTCATTACTCAAACTCTCTTTTGGGAAAAGGGATCGGATTAGTGTTTAATCTTGGAAAACCTGAAAGAGAACCCATCTATAAATCAGAGCTATGTATATTAATGCTAAATGTATACCACTAAGCCATTTTTTAACTATGGGTTTAGAACCATTTCCCATGGCTATATATATATATATATATATAGGGTAAGCAAACATTCGTTTCAAATGGAAAAATTAAATATTATTGCATGCAACCCATAAGGGCCTTGTATGTAAAGAGAGACTAGGGCTATAAGTCCTAAGTATAGTGTGGCATCCCCAAAATTAAAGTAATTTCAAAATTCAAAAAAAAATTGTTAGAAAACTATTCCGCTTTTTGGTAAATTCGAATTTGGAAAATTTTTGCCATTTAGGGCAATTCCAAATTTCGAATTTGGTAAATTGTAAATAAGTTATCTTGATTGTTGGGCAGAAATTGTGATTGGACCCAACTAACTATTTGATTTCGACATTTGTATGAAAACAAAATATTTTATATTTATTGCAGGGGGACAAATGGAACAACCATGTTAAAATCAAGATAATCATCACTCCATGAGTGGGGAACATGTTGGAACTACCTCTGGGCTGATTGTTACAAGTGGAAAATCAGGGATTTGGCCAATGGAAGCCCCTGAAAATTAGGGATTTAGAAAGCAGTGAAAATTCCCAAGGCAGGGAAAAAAGACCTACGCAAAAAGGACTTGTATTGATAAATAGAATATGTGAGGAGGCAGGATGATGCCAAGTATGCATAGGAAAAATGAATTGGACTCTTGTTGTTATGAACACTAAATTCTGAGTGTGAGGTAAGAAGAAGTTGTCGAGACAAAAGACTATTGCTGAGGAGGAGTTCTAGAATTCTCCCTCATGGATTCATGGTCAGGCTAGGGGGTGAATGGAACAAGTAACCTTGGTTGTTCCATTATAAGGTTGGGAGGAATGTGGTTGTTCCCTTTGTCTTCCAACGTTTGGTTCAGATATGTTCATCTATCCCTTTTCTGGTTATATATCTATTATCTTAAGTTGTTTTCCATATACATAGATATATTTCTGGACAGATGATTTCCTTTTGAAATTACCATTAAATAAGACTCATTCTGATATGAATTATTTAAAGAGAATTAACTTCATCTTATGCATATTACTACCACTATTGAAATTATCATTAGATAAGATTCGTCTTGATATGAATGATTACCAGATAGAATTGCATACTACTACCGCATAAGTTCTAAGAGTTTTCTTTTAGTATGTATGGTGTATTTATGTTCAATAACATTCTGTGAAAAATGGTAAAGGCAAGGGAAAAACTCCTACAGGTTAGGTATAGTTATTGTATAAATATTTTTTCGAAGTAGTTAACACAGAAAAGAGAATTGAATGGTGGAAGTACGCCATAAATTATTTAAGAAATTTCTGCCAAATTGATACGCAATATTATCTTCTTGATCCATTTAATAATGAATAACCCTAGGAGGAGACCGAACCAATTCAAACTAGAAAATACATATACCGGTTTATGTATCTATGTAGAAATTACATCCCTTGGATCGCCCTTTGCGGCTGGGTTAGACTTTCTTATTTTATTTTAAGTTACATGTGTAAACTATTGTACATAACAAGAATCAACTATGTGTAGAATTACATACAGAAATACATATACGTATAGGGATACACATAGAGACATATACATATGAATAAGCCCCACTGAGCACCTCGTGGAACTCCAGGAATAATTCTTTTGACTTTTCAATGTAAAAAGAAACTATGGAACAAAGAATTTAGATGCGAAGGATGAAACATATTAAACAAAAAGAAGAGATGCGTGAAACCTTAAATATCTGGATGACTTTGTTTTAATTATACAAATGAATTCCATAACCCTGTCATCAAATAACAAATTAAACTAACCCTCTGATCAATCGAGCGACAATGGAAATAGAGGAAATTGTGAATCTATTAATCACATTAGAGATTTGTAAATACTATAAAGTACAAGCCATAAATGTATGAGACTTACTGCCAAAGAACACAAAAGTGCTTATACTTCTAAATCTGAATGAATAATTAATGTATCAACTAAAATCCAGAACAATAATTAAAATCTCTCGATTTTTGCATAATAGTCGCTCATGTAACATCCC
>SNQJ01S0006519.1:10003-22814 GCA_010110895.2 Picea sitchensis | reverse complement strand
CTTAACTTATGGGTTTAGAGTTGTATAAATATAAATATACCTTTGTTTCTAAAACAATTATTTCTTTCACAACTTCTTTATAACTCACATGCTTAAACTTCATTTGGTTATAAAATGGGTTTATAATATAAACCTACATGTATTTATGTTTTTATTCTTTTTTTTTATTTTTTTTATTAGGAAGTAAGTATTCCTTATTTAATTTATCATTAATGTGTCTGCATTTTCAGGATTAAAGAGAGAGATTTAGGCGATGGCGAAACAAAATAGGGGAAGGGTAAGAGTTTTACAAACACGGAAAAATTTAGCAGACATGGATTAAGGAAGGGAGATGGTCTGAGTTATGTTTTCTCTTCTTTTTTTTTTTGTTGTTTTTTTTTCGAAAGTTCAAAAAGTTAAGGCCACACTGAAAGATTCCCCCCGGTTTCTAGGCTTAAGGTTTAGATTTTTGGCTAGACAATAATTGGTTTGGGGTAATGCTTAAAGTTTTATACAGACGCTGAAGACTTAGGGCTAGCTAGGCTGACTCCATCAACCCCCTTACTCGCGACGTGCCCTTTAGGTCGCACCACGTGCGCCAAGGGTGCCACTCTCCTTTTAGAATTTCGTTGTGCGACGTGCCCTTCAGGATGCACCACGTGCTCCAAGGGTGCCCCTCGCCGAATGAACTGATTGGTAGACCTCTATAACCCCTGGAGTCAACACTCCGCCAGGTGAGCTAGTAGGAGACTAAGGGCTCTAGGGAATAAGGCCCCTGCCTTATTGCGCGCCCCTTAGAATCATCGTGAGGTGGAGCTAGTAGAGACTATGGCTCTGCTGAATAAGGCCCCCGCTCATTAAGTGCCACTCTTGTGAAGACCACCGCGGAGCGACGGTTACAGCCTACCAATGACATCAGGTTCTCTCTCAACTAGGTAATCGCTAACCTACGGTTCGAGCCACGGGGGGAGTGCTAGCGTAAGGCGTGGTCATGTCCACCCTCAACCTCTTCCTCAAGAATTGTGTGTGGCTCCCTTTACTCCATATGTGAGCCGCGTCGGCAAGCCATCGCCACCGCATCACCACAATCATGTCGTATCGTCAGCTATCAAATCAATACATCAAATCAACATCATAATAAAACAAATCAACTCAAAGCATTACCCCTCACTCAACCGAGTCCGGTCTACCGATTCCGCCGCATCCTCAAGGTCACAAACCTACACACCCAATCAACTCGAGTCAATAGCACCCGTGATACGAATAGTAACGCGATCAATCATCCTCACAATCACATCATAATCGATATATAAGGTCCAACATCAAAGTGGTCCGTGATCGCCATGCAAGTGTCCCTCAAAGAATAAGTGGTCCCAGTAAGGCCAGAGCGATGTTACACTATGCCAAGTTGGCACCCAGTTTTTGTGGGCCTTCGAGATCTTAGCACGAATTGGTTCTCAGAGCATTACCAACTTGCACTTCTTGCCAATCTTAAAATCCATAATGTATTTCATGTTTCTTTGTTAAAGAATTACATTCATGACCCTACTCATATGATCAATTGGAAATTGGTGCAGGTGGAACACGAGGGCGATTTCCAATTGGAACCCCCAAGGTGATCCTGCATAGAGAGAAATAACACTTTGGAACAAAGTTGTCATGATAGGTAAAAAAGCAATGGAAGCACTTTATCCCCGAGGACGCCACTTGGGAGTTGCGGTGAGATATTTGAGGAAATATCATCCAATCTTGTTCCAAGAAAGGAACAAAACACTAAGGACAATGTTTTATTGAAGGGGAAAATATGTAACATCCCCCAAAATAAATTGTTTTTAAAATCTGAAATTTTAGGGAAATTTATTTTCGCTTTTAGTAAATTCAAATTGGAAAATTATTGCCATTTATGGAAATTATGAATTTCAAATTGAGTTAATTGTAATTGATGATTATGAATGTTGGACAGAGATCTGATTTGACCCAAATAACTATATGACTAAGGAAACTTGTATGAAACAAAATATTTTATATTTATTGTTGATGGACAAATGGAATAGCCATGTTAAAATCGCTTGACCATGACTCCATGAGAGGGAAATTTCATGTTGGTCCACCTCAGGGATGAATGACAAGTGGAAAATCAAGAATTTAGTCATTGGCAGCCCCCAAAATCGTGGATTTGGAAGTTGCAAAAATTCCCAAGGAAGGGAAAAAAATACCTAGTCCAAACTTTCTTTTGATATATAGAAAATGATAGGAGGTTAGATGTTGCCTAGTATGCTGTGGGGGAAAGAATAATTATCTCTTGATCTTATGAACACTATTTTCTGAAAGTGTGAGGCAAGGAGAAGTGCTAAAACTAAAGGACTAGTGTTGAAGTGGAGTTCTTATTTTTCCCTCATGGATTCATATTCAGGCTAGGGGGTGAAATGGATCAAGTAGCATTGCCTATTCCATTCTTAGGTTGGAGGAACGTGGTTGTTCCATTTGTTTTCAACTAACTTCTGCTCAGACATGTTCATCTACTCTTTTCTAGTTATATGTCTCTCAGCTTAAATGGTCGGGATAATACATCTATACTACTGGTGAATTATGTCCTGATTTACTTCTCTAAACATGAATCACTTTATTTAAATGTCTTATAGAATACATCTATACAATGTTGGGTGAATTATTTATGTTGAATTTCTTTCTAAACAAGAATCGTTTTCATTTAAATGGTTGAAAGAGTATATATAGAATAATTTTGTATGAATTATTGGTGTAAGTTAAACTATGAATGGATGGAGACAATTGTAGGATAATCCCACTGCAAGTTTAATCTCATACTTCGAATAAACTGCCTGCACATCTTAATTATGAATAGAATTGGAATCATGAAAAACACATTGGAATGTTTCTAGTTTAAAACAAAGTCAGTCCGAATCTATTTTCAGATAGTATAAATTCCTATGTTTATATAAGTACAAGAAATCAATCAAAAAAATCATTTATTGCATAATTGACCAAGGAAAATGCTCGAGGGTACTCAATAATTAAATGTGATTGTACATTTGCATATTACTGTAAGGAATTTATATAGAGCCATAATACTTGTATAATATCTATGTATGATACGAATAACTTTGTGTGTGTGTGTGTGTGTGTGTGTGTGTGTGTGTGTGTGTGTGTGTGTGTGTGTGTGTGTGTGTGTGTGTATATATACACACTTAACATTTGTACAAAAGATTTTTTGTTCTATTTCGATATTTAAAGATTGACATAATAAGAATCTCAACAATGATATGGGAAGGTAAACACATCCATTCATTTTTATGTCAATTCTGCTTGTCTAGTTCAAATTTTACAGAATAAAAGCCCCCCTTTCTTTGAGTCGAAAGGAAAAACGGAAAACTCGAACTTAAAGGAATATAAATTTTGGAAATACACAAGTTTAAATACACATACACATGACTATAGGTTTTTCAGGTTGCATATCCAACAAAAGTTAAAAAAAACATATAAAAAAAAAAAAAAAAAAAAAAAAAAAAAAAAATTATGGAAATGAAATGATGGAAAACAAATAGTCTACCTAGTCACAAATGAAAACCTGGAAAGGAAAATATTATAAGGGTAAACAAATAGGCTAGTAGATCACATACGAGATTCTGAGATAAAATGATACAGTAGTAAATTAACTAAAGCAAAGGGTATACGCCCTGGAATCATATACTTTCGATATGCACAGACCTACTGCAGTGATAATTCAAAAAGGCAAATCTACAAGATTAAACAAGGACTAGTTTGAATTTATCTATAGGACCCAAGGTAAAAACCAAAAAGAGTAAAGACATAATTATTGTTCACAGATACATGTTTCTATTCATTCCAGAAATATTCATATAATAGACTATTGTTCTGAAAGAAGGGATTGTTCATATTTCCATCTAGAAGTTGACTATACAACTTGAATAATGATACAACCATACTCAATTTATACCATTCAATTATTTTCACAGTAATAAGGTTATGATCATTATGCCCTTCCATTAAAATTGAAGATACAGAGTCAAGAATAATTATCTCTTTGAATGGAATTTTCACCCACGATGATAGTATTATAGTCTTAGAATCGTATAAATACATAGAAACCTAGGACACTCCTTAAAGAGTGGCGAAATGAAACTTCAATACCTTTTGTCTGTATGATAGATTCCTACATCTAGGACTATGAATGATTGAAGTGCCTGCAAGGAAATACAAATCAACATTAGTATTATACAACAAAAGTAAGACAAATGTAATTTTCAATAGAATGATTAATGATAGGAAAAGTTTATTTCAAAGTTGCACTTAACTTATGACTTGAAGACCTGGTGTCCTTTTCCCCTGTTGCACTTTGGTTGAACAGACGTCCCAAAATGAAGGGGAGGGTGGTCCGATAACTTCTTGATGGGTCGAAGGGCCTGATAAAACCTACAAAAGGGGTGGGTTACCAAAATGAAGATGCAATATAACATGCATTCCACCGTGCAGGTTTTTCAACTCCTAGACTAGAACCCCATGTAGCCTCACAGATGCTCAACACCAAATAATAGCACATGAAAATAGAGGAACTGTAAGGAATGTAGGGGAACAACGAAACCCCAAGAGTAAAATATATATGAAAACTATGCATATGTGCAAACTCGTTGAAATCGAAAATAAGAAGGTGGAATATTGAGTCCTTTCAAGAAGATCGAAAATAGAACAACCATGAAGTCTACTTATCGACAAGTGAGAATAGTCGAGGAAGATTTATGAGGAGAATAACGATAAGGGGAAACTTAAATAATAGTCATAATAAGAATTAAAATACACAATGGGTTTTCCACCAATCGTGAATCTAAACCTTGAGGTTCCACCAACTTTAATACAAGAGCATCATGAACTTACTAGGGTTCTCTGTAGAGATTCCACTGGGTAAAATCCTCCAAGTCACCGATCTCCCTCAATGAAAATAAAATGCAGAGCTAGTTCAGAGAACTTCAAAAATGACAAAATTAAAACTCCTATAACCCTCGAAAACCTGCTATCAGACAAAAGAGTAAATGACAATGGTACGAAGGTTGGTGTTGGCCATGTGATGGGGAAGAGATGGCGCAATATTACTGGATGAAGAGAAAAGTGATAATCATCAAGTTTCTCACTCACAGAGTCTCCATTAATGGCCAGATCATAGGTTTAATTCACTTATGACAGGAAACCTCCCTTTCATATTAAGAGGTGTGAAGTTAAGGATAGTCCCATCGTGATACGACAAACTAGAACACTTAACTCTAACTATTATCTTTCATTGAATACTTCGTTCAGATGAGACATTGTTCATTTGAGACAACTTTTAGTTAAGACAGAGTTAAATGAGTTGTTAGGGTTGAGCTTTGTTAACAAAAACTTTATTTCAATAGTAACTGGAAGATCATTACCCAACCAATAAAGGCTAGGGGATTCATTCAATTTATTTCCCAGGTGAAGTAATATCAAATACCTTATATTAAGTCAATAATATTTTATGGAGTATGTATACTCCCGACCCCATTTACTTTGTGCATTGTATACAAATTTTTATTTTGAAAGTCAATGAGATTTTCCCTTGCGCGCAAGCATAGAAGATTATGCTTAGGGAAGAGTATATGATCTTACGTCCTAAGTCTAATATGATATAGATATATATATGTAAGTATACAAATAGCTTTAGGACTTAAGGGTAAATGTTAGAACATGGAAATTTACTCATATAGGAACTCTGTTCAGTGTGAAAAATGCTTATAAATGAGTATTCATCGTTTTATAGTCAAAACATAAGAAATCTCACAAAGATTAACAATGGTGTTAAATACTACATTCTCTTATCTAAGAATCTGCCAAATGAAATTTGGAGACTAATGTTCATCAGAAAAAATAAAATTTATTTGGCAAATTTGAGGTACATTACAACATTCATTATGGAGATCAAAGTTTCCATACTTCTTATTTATTCATTGATTAGATTAAACTCTTACGATTCTACTGCACATTTGGAATCAATTCATCTCATGAAAAGGAATTTCAAACCAATACTTTGATTTCTATAATGAATCCTCATGCAATGTGTTTATCAATTGTAGATCTGACTCATCAAAGTGCTAATCTTGATTCTGAGTTTCATGATAGGATTGAAGATTGGCTTCATAATTCATATCTAAAAATCTTCAGAGTAATGGTAAAGTCATGATTACTTTGTTTCTTATTGAAAATATAGGGGGCTAAGCATGACATCTTTTTTTCATATCCTCCATGCAAATAAATCCGTGAGCGGGTGGAGAATTGTCAAGAGAATGGGGAATTTCCATCCTCCATGGCTGTCAGTCCCCATAATTCTTTTCCAAGTTTTTTTTAATCTAGTTACATTCTTCCATGATTTTGTGATTTGTATCATGACAAAATTGCATATTGGATGGAGGGTTCATATATTAAAATTTTTTGATAGAATGGTAAGGATATACTTACTTTGTTTCTGAACGAAGAACAAAAAGGTCAAGGTAAGTATGATGTATTTATTTTTATTTCTGAAATACTTCAATCCATCTTACTAATTGGAAATTTCTTTGTCTTTGCAGGATTGGAGTTACTTCAATGGTTACATTGGAAATTCCATTTCACTTAGTTCATGTAGAGTAGAATAGTGTAGCGTAGACTTAGGAATAAGTTAGATTTTATTTTGTTTCTTTCACTTTGTCAATTTGAATAAGCGCAACAAGGTGTCATTTTAAAGACGAAGGAAAATCATCATCTAGGGAAGTCTTCTCTTCTTTTCTTTTTCATTACTTATTTCTTTGTTTATCATGTTTAAGAGTTTCCCTTCAAGTCATATCTTTAAATTTATTATTATTATTAGCTTTATTGTGGAACGTTTTAGTATGGCCATTATTTCAAAACTATCAAGTAAGGATAATCTAAGTAAACTAATGAAAAGGATCTCAACTTTTGATTATATTCCATTTAACATTACCTTTAAAAGGTCGTATCTTAAAATAATTTATCAATACATGTGACTTAACTTTGTAATGTTTATATGGTCATTTCTCTACAATTTTCAAAATCGAAATATTGTAAAGGAGACGAGCGATAGAAAATTGAAATTGATTTTAGTCTTGACTTCTTGAATGGACTTAACTTGTTTTGAAAATGACAAATCATGACAACACACTAATAAAATCATCATTTTTTTTTCATGTACATAATCCATAATAAAGAAGGCCTTATTAGCTTAACATTTTATGCAGCAAATGACAATTTTGATACTAATTCTTCATCTGAAGGAAATACATACATTTAAAGGGTTTCGCTACAATCAATTCAATTAATCAATTTGATTGATCAATTTATATTTTATGAATTGATATAGTTATCCCCTTTACGATATAAATTCCTTCTATTTTATGGTACAACATAAAGATTTCACATTACACTTTCACATAAGATGTGAGTCATATTGATAAGGCTTGTTCTGATTTAATTTTGTTCTTTTCATTGTTTAGATTATATTACTTTTCCTTTCATTTTGTTTTTAAATTTGTTTGATTAAAGATAAATTTATTAGCTTATTTCATATTCTTTTATTTTGAATATTTGTGGTATGACAATCAGTTGTTTTTTGGGTTTTAAAATATGAAATGTAGATTCTATTATGACTATCAAATTTTAAGATTAATGGATAATGATTTATTAATCCCAAAATAAACAGTACTCTGGTTTACGTAAGTCATCTGATCTTTCATTATCCTGAAGTTCTGTGTTTGAAGAAATCTTTTGCAAGGTAATTTTCAAGAAGAGAATCACCCTACCCATGGTGAAACACTTTCCAAGTTTTACCTTCATATTAAAACCTAGTTGCATTGATTACTTTTCCTTTTTGACTATTACAAATTAAGTACAAAATGCTATATTTATATAATTTTTGCAATTTTGTTTTAATCGGTTCCCTCTTTAGGAACAAATGAGTGAGGCTTCTATTGTTATTATCTCAAACCTCTTAATTTCATTCCATAATCTTAGGGAGTAAAGTTTTCTTCCCCATGCATTAAGTAATCTCTGATGAGATTAACACTAATCATAGTGCAACATTTTTCATATAACAAATGACATTTAAGGGGTTAGTTGGAAGATAGGAGGTCTTGTTGCGAGCCGACATATCATGATCATGGGTATTTACAGTATGACATTACCATTATTTGGACACCAAACTAGGGTAATGGTTCTCGGTTACATGACTGAGGGAAAGGAGGTGTCATCATGTCTCGACCTTTTCATTTCTGTAGATATTTTTGAATGACATTGTCACTCTCTGATTGTCGAGTCATGATAGTGGATTCCAACTCATTCTTTATAAAAGTAAATAAAGTAAGTTATAACAAACGGTTTATAAGATATTCATCTTTAACTAGTGGATGGGATAAAAGATGCTAAATGGGTTAAAAGGTATCCTTGTCGAGGCTATGGATGTCTAATGGTTGCAGTGGCTATGCCTATGGTATTAGATGTAAACTATAATATAACATCTTATAGTCATTAGGAATTGTTCCTTAGGGTGTGTTACGATAAATAATATATTTTGTAGGATGTTTGATCAAGGAGTACTCGTCTTTGCTTTTTGGGAAATAGTTAAAAAGGTTATCTTTTAAAAATCAATTGCAGCTGGTTAAAACTTTAAAAGGTTGACTTGTTAATATGGTACACATGTTTCAAGACAAACTCTTTTTTCTCAAAAGCCTTGTCTTTTGTCTTCTCATACATGTAAATATTATATTATCTAGCTAGAGATAATTGCTTCACCAAGTAAGTCACCATTTGTTGGGCCCCAATAACCCCCTTCTTTTTCTTTAATCAAAATCTAGGCTCCCTCAAAATTTGACTTGGATTCTTCATTTGTTTCCCTTTGACTTGATTGGATTGGTATTGGTTTGCTTTGTTTCGAGGTTGGTTTGAGTTGATATTCTTTTATTTTGTTTGGTTTGAATTTCATGAAATTTAAATGCCATTTCGTTTTGCTTTCTACATAGTTTTGATGTTGATGGATGAGCTTCATAATTTGAGAGTTTTTATTGCGACACATCTTTTCTATGACATTTGTTCACATTTGATCAATTTTGAATGAGGGAGAGACGAACATAGAAATCTTAATTTAAACTAAAACCTTAATTTTTATCAATTGTTTACTTTCGTTTAAATTATGATTATGTTTTCATCTTTTGCTAATTAGAAATATTTTTCACAAAATTATTTGGTAGGTTTAATTAATTAAAGGGTGAAATCATGGAGGTGAAAATATTTCTCAACAAAAACTATTGTGAGGTTTATATTAATTAGCAGGAAATCATGAGGTAAAATACTATTCAGTGACAATCTATCTCAAAATTCTGACAGGTTTTTTCGGGTCAACTATTATTTTTCACGAAGATACTTTTTTCACCAACTATTTTCAACCAGTGGAATCACAAATCTAATCCGCATAAAGGACGGGCACCCCTGATTTATGCAAAAATTTAGCTCATGACTTTTCCATCCTATTTTCAGCCGAATATATTCGCCGAACATTCTTCGGGTCGTAAAGAATGTTTCATGAAAAAAATATTTGCCTAAAGAATGTTTATATATCAACCACATCGATATTGTAACGTTTTCTTAGATCTTTGCATTTGTAAGTGAGTACTAGAGAATTCCTCAGAATTGTGAGCGCTCCTTAGTGTTTGTGTAGACGTGAGGGTTGGCGCAGCAGGTCAGGTTGGTGGGCATTTCTAATGGCGGTCGCTATTGTGTTAGAAGGAAGCGAGGGTGGCCGGAACAAGCTTCGTATTTCAATTATACCTTAATTTTAATTTTATAATATCAAATTTAATTCTTTATTTTAAACTAAAATTTAGTTTATGTGGGTGGCCCTCGTATGTAAGCCGTAAGTACCAATGATTGTGTTGGTTGTTTCAGACCAAGTCACAATCCCGGGTGGAATGTGACTTGGTCAATTCCCGGCAAGCTCCGTACACCCACAACCGCCTGGACAACAGGGTCTGTCCCTACCGCGACTCCGGGTCATGGGGCCCACGGTCAAGTCGGTGGTTGGTCGTGGATTTCCGCCAAAGGGTTACCCTCATGGCTAAGCCACATTCCAAGGATTGTAGCTAATGTAGGGGTCTATCCCCCCTGCATAAAGCCGTTGGTGGGAAGATCCACTACCACCCTCGATTACTTCCACTTTTCGATTGAACCCTCTGTGCTTAACCATTCTGAATTCTTATCCATTCATTTTGTTCAGGTGACCTCAAAGCGAACCAAAAACAATAAGATTAAATGGAGCTTTTATCCTGTACTTAATTTATTAGATGTCATTTATGTTTTATAAGATTTTATGTATATTCATTGAAAGTATTCTTTCATTTTTTTTCCCTACAATGTACTCCTAGTATATGTAATTCATGATATAAATTTTCATTAGGGTAGTTAATTTTTAAACATATACACATCTGCTATTTAAACGTCACACAGCATACAAATTCACCAACGATACAACTTTCATTGTGGCAGTTAATTCCTAACATATACACATTCTCTTATTTAAATTTAAAGGTAATTGTTTTATTTAACAAATTGTACTTTTTTATGACTTTTTGTTGAAAAAATTATACTATTGATTACAACATAGTCATAAATACTATAAGTGGAAAATAAAGAGTAGTTATAAAAATGTTATATGCGTTTATATATTTTATACAAATTAATCGCACTATAAATCAATAGATTGTATCCACATAAACCTTTAGGATATGTAAGATAATGAGATTTTAAGAAAATTCAAACTCTAAATAAATATTGTTTCTATTATAAAAATAAATTCCAAATATAGAATTGAAGCCTTCATAGAACTCAGTAATTTATAGGAAAGCTAACAGAAACATCAAAAGGATGATAATTGTTAACAAATAGAGTATTCCAGATCAACACTCATATTTTGGCATGCAGGCTCGTATCTTTCCTTCTCGCTTGTTGGCTGGATGGACGTCCGGTCTGAGGCAGAATGTTTAAACTCCCCGATAAGTAAATTCTCAAGATCAAAATAGGGTCCATCATTAGTGAATTATAACCAATCTTTAACAAACAAAGATAACATGAAGGAAACATTTGTACAGTAGTCAATGAATTTAAATAAAATGAAATAATCAAGAGTACTAGTTTTCTTTAACATAGAGATGATATAAGTCATAAGAAAGGGCACGAGGTGTCATATAAGTCATGTTGTGCGAAGACATACTATAATCCTTTCACACTAAACCGAGACTATACCTAACTGTCAAATTTAAACCCTTCCATAATCAAATTACAGGAAATAATTATAAACCAACAGTCAATACAAAGATATCCTTCTACGAAGTCTAAATCAGGTAGGCTATGACAATATCAATGATATTCTTTAACATACAGATGGTATAAGTCATGTTGTGCGAAGACATACTATAAACCTTTCACACTAAACCGAGACTATACCTAACTGTCAAATTTAAACCCTTCCATAATCAAATTGCAGGAAATAATTATAAGCCCACAGTCAATACAAAGATATCCTTCTACGGAGTCTAAATGAGGTAGGCTACGACAATAACAATGATATTCTTTAATAGATAGTTCGAAAAATCATAGAGGACCACATTTTAATGACACCGGGAAGGAATATGTTAGATATAAAGGAAAATAGCATATGCGAAGAACCAACTAAAGATTAATGAAACTATAGAAGTGTGGGTTCACCCCTCTACGAAGAAAGGGAAGAAAGTACAATATTTCATAGTGATTGCATCCCCTTCCGAAAGGCAAATGCTCACATAGTCTCATGAAGATTCAATTCAGGCCTCGACTTACATAATGTAAGGGGTATCGATAATCGTTAGTTAAGAAACCCTAGGAATCTCAAACACAGAGAATTACTTTCCTCTACATACCAGACAAGAAAGAAATTGAAACGTGTTTCATTGTCACCTAAAAGAAACATTGTAGCTGTAAATTTCCCTAAGTTTGAACAAGGATAGGATGTTGAGACCTCTCCATGTATTAGAAATTAAATCTACATTAAACATTATATACAGAAATGGAAAGCAGTTCTGGAAAGTTACTGGGAACAATGATAATGAGATATTTAAGTAAAATAATTAATTTGACAGGAGGGTTCTTCCACTGTAATAAGGAATCAAAACTTCATTTCATAACCAGAGAATAGGGTGTTCGGAAGCTTACCAAGGAGGGTGAATGGAGGCGTCATTCCACCAAGTAACGTCTTCCCAAACCGACGGCATGCCTCAGTAAGAAATAAAGGTATACAGAGTCTTTCAAACGACTATCTAATGAAACAACAAACACATTAAAACCCTAAGAGGGACCTTCATTACTCAGTTTAAATGCTGAAGGTACGAAGGGTGGTCTAGCTATGTGATGAGGGAAGCATTTGCATGACTGGAATGGACAAAGGGCTAGGTAAGCGCATCATAACTCACACACACAGGTTTCCATTAAAAGATGAACGTAGAGCCTTACCTCCCTTTTGACAGTAGCCTCTCTTTCACATCAAGAAAATTTGCGAAGTAATTGAACTCTTTCAAGCCTTCATGAATTGGAACTAGTATCCTTTAACTGCCTTGTTAGAGTTATCATACTATTCGAGAGAAGGTTTGTTGGAGAATTGTTTTGTTAATTCAAAGTTAACACGAGATCTCATTACTCAAACTCTCTGCTGGGAAAAGGGATCGGATTAGTGTTAATCTTGGAAAACCCGAAAGGGAACCCATCTATAAAT
>SNQJ01S0006518.1:149288-190933 GCA_010110895.2 Picea sitchensis | reverse complement strand
TGCTAGGTGTGTTTGTTCTGGTGAATGGATTTTTCTTCTAGTCTCAACTCCTGCATCTTTGTTTCCAATAATCTGATCTGAAGGATGATTCTTCTATACTCGTTTGCTAGGTGTCTTTGGAGATACTTTATGAACTTGCTCTTATGCTTCTGTTGGATTCTCTTCATCTTCATCTTCCTCTTCTACTTATTTTTCATCTTCTTCTTTGAAAATTTGTTCTATTTATTTGTTTTCTTCTTCCTTTGATTTTGGTCTGCCTGTTTCATCAATTGTTACGTTGATGCTTTCCACAACTTTGTTCAATCTTAGATTGTGACACTTGTATGCTTTCCTTGTACTTGAGTAAACAACAAGTATTCCTTTGTCCACACGAGAGTCAAACTTTCTCATTCTGCCATCTTCTCTTTTGATGTAGTATTTGCTTCCAAAAACTCTGAAATGTTTCACATTTGTTGGTCTTCCTTTCCATAGCTCGTAGGGAATTTTATCAGTGTTGTTTATGATCATTACTTTGTTTTGAATGTGAACTTTTGTATGCACTGCCTGTGTCCAAAATATATCTGTCAATTTGGAATCCATTAGCATTGTTCGAGCCATTTCTTGTACTCTCTTGTTCTTTCTTTCAACAACTCCATTATGTTGAGGTGTCCTAGCAACGGAGAATTGCCTTTTTATTCCATGACTTCTACAGTAGTCCATAAATTCATTTGAATTGAACTCTCCTCCATTATCAAATCTCAAACATTTGATTCTTGAATCCATCTCATTTGCAACCATTTCCTTGTAGATATTGAAATTTTCAAAAGCTTCTGACTTTTTCTTGAGAAATAAAATTGCAGTCATTCTTGTATAATCATCAACTAATAAGATAAAATATTCTTCACCTTTTAAGCCCTTTGTTGTAGTTGGTCCAACTAGATCAATGTGCAAAATTTCCAGTGGTCTTGTTGTTGAATATTCCTTTGATTTGAACCTGGTCTTTCTTTGCTTTCCTTCTTGACAATGCTTTCATAAAGTGTTGGTTGGTTTCCTTGAAATCCCACCTCTACTCAACACCACTCCTCATTCTTCCAGACTTGCAATGGCCATTTGATATTGAGACAGATGCTTCAGATTATGTTATTGGTGCGGTCATCACTCAGCATGGGAATCTGGTATCCTAACATAGTGAAACTCTATATGATGTTGTTCAAAGATACCCCACCTATGACAAAGAGATATACTCCATTATGCAAGCATGTAGATAGTGGAATAATTACATTATGGGGAAGGAAATTATCATTCACACTGTTCATAGGCCTCTGCAATTCATGTAGACACAAGGAAGGCTACAAAATGACCACCATCAGAAGTGGTCCACATACCTGCAGCAATTCCACTTGAATATCAAGTACAAGAAGTGTAGCACCAACCATGTTGTATATTTCCTTAGTCGATCCCCAGTGACAGCGATACCACAATTCTTAATGCATGTGGACATGAGACATCTAGATGGCCACTAATTATACAATAATGACTCTAAATTTTCCATTTCCTATCAGACATTGAGCGCAGGAAAAACAGTCCTCGAATTTCATCTCCATGATGGATTATTATGCCATTTGAGCCATATCTATGTTCCTTCAAGAAATCATGCCAAGATGATATGGGAATATCATTACAATCGGGCAGCGAGAAATTTTGGTGTAGAAAAGACAGTGGCAGTACTACAGAAGTATTTTTATTGGCCGAAGCTTCGACAAGATATTTGCAAGTACATCAGATCCTGCACCTCATGCACCATTTCCAAGCCCGATGTCAATAAATAGGGGCTATACACCCCTCTTCCTACTCTAGATAGGCCTTGGGAGTCCATCTACATGGACTACATGTCTAGTCTTCCTTCAACCAAGCATGGGAATGACTATGTCTTCATGGTCGATCGTTTATCTAAGATGGCAATTTTCGCACCTACAAAAAGAGAATCACAGTCGAGGCCACCACCAAGCTCTTCTTCACACATGTTTTGGTTCATTTCTGGATACCATAAACTATTATCTCCAGTTGGGACAGTAGGTTCCTGAGCACCTTTTAGTCTAGCCTATGGTCGATGATGGATACCAAGCTGACCAAATCAATTTCCTTCTGCCCTCAAACTGATGGAAAAATTGAGGTATTCAACAGGATGATTGTCCATATATTGTGAATGTATAATTCCAAACATCCATGCACATGGGATTAAATCCTTCCTTATGTTCAACATAGCTACAACAGAGCCCTCCATAGCTCCATTGGCCACAACCCTTTTCAGGTGTACTTGGGGTTCCAACCATTGGTCCCCATTGATGTAGATTTACCCATTGCATCTGCACAGAAAGAGTCTTCCATGCTTAGACAGAGGCTAATCAAGAAGCTATATTTGTTGAGTGCATCCAACACATCCAACAATAAGTTCATGATATTGTGAAAAAATTCAATGACAAGTACAAGCAACGCCATGATCAGCATCGGGTACTGCACAAATTTTAGGTGGGAGATAAGGTCTAGTTGCATTTGCAGAAAGAGCACCTCACAATACCCCATCAAAATTTATGCCCACTCTGATATGGGAATTACACCATCACCAAGGTTGTGGGTGAGAATGATTTTGAATTAATTATTCCTTCTTTCCTTGCCATGCACCCGATATTTAATGTAGAACTGCTCTGACCATATTTTCCACCTCTCCTGGACATTTCGGATGTGGTTGAGCAGTTGGCCCCCGCATAACTCAGTTATTCCTGCATCGAACAAGAAACAGTTGATTAGATCATGGACACCAAGATAAAGGGCGCCTGCCAACAGACTATCAAACTCTATTGGGTTGTCAAAGCAGGGTAGTTTCTTCATTAGGTTAAGTGTCTCACCAGGCATTAGGTTCAACAGAAGTTTCCTCATCTAATGCAGGAACTTGATGAAATGGATGTCATTGCTTCCTAAGGGGGGAGGAATGATCCAGGTGGATATCGGTGCCACCCACCTATTCCACTGGCTCAAATACCAATTTCCATTTTGGCAGTTTTTTCCTAGCTTTTTGGGTCCTAAACTTATGGGGTTGTTTTGAGGCCCTAAACAACGCTTTTTATGCCCGCCATAGTCACACTTTTGACTTTAACTAGAGTGTGAAAAAAATGTGTATTCTTTGGATAGTTATTTCCATCATGCGCCTAAAACAGAGATAGTATGAAAAAGTTACGACCTGGGAAGTTGATGTACCAACTTACCCCATCGAGGCCCACATGACTTTTGGCGCTTCATCTCCTAGGGTTAGGTTTTTTTATGTTTAGGTTTTTCTCATTTATGATTTATGTTAAAAATTCCTTTAGAACCTCATTGTAACCAACTTCTTGTGAATGACCGTAGCTGACACATCTCTTCTCATAGATAAGCTACCACCATTCTAACTAGCTTATGTGCTTTTGCATTTTACAGTATTTTGTATTTCAGATAGTCATTAATAGAATCTGAGATTTATTGTATTACTGTGTTCCTTGCCATATCTCTGTGTAATTATTTGTTGTATATATGTTATATCTCTGCCTTCGTATCATTTCTAAAATAATCTGGATCATGCACCTATTTTAAAGGTTGTAGATCCAGTTGAGGATTTTGTTGTGTGCACAGATGCATGAAAGGAAGGGCTTGGTCAAGTCCTTACAAAAAATGGGCATGTCATATGTTATGAATCAAGGAAACTTAAAGAGCATGAAATAAATTATGTTACCCATGACTTGGAATTGGTAGCAATATTTCATGCCTTAAAAATGTGGAAACATTATCTCATGGGTAGAAAATTTGAGTTGAGAACAGACCAGAGTGGTCTTAAATATTTGTTTGGATAACCAACATTGAATGTCAAAAAAACTAGGTGGCTAGAATTTCTCAAGGAACATGACTTTGACAGCAAGCACATTAAAGGCAAAGAGAATAAAATGGTTGATGCACTCAGCAGAAGGGTGCATGAAATGCATGTTATAGCCATAAGCATGTACAGTTCTGATTTAAAAGATAAAATTTTAGAATTTTTAACAACATACCAGCATTTTGTACAATTTAAAAAAATCTTAGAGAAGAATGATGTATAGAATAGATTTAAAGATTAGAAACTGGAAAAGGATGGAATTCTCTTCTACGGGAACAAATTTTATGTTCTTAATTCTTAGGAATTGAGAAATTTAATTTTAAAAGAGATACACAATGTACAATACAATGGACATCCAATATATCATAAAACAATTGTTGTTGTAACAGCTCAATATTATTGGCCAAGAATGAAGAAAGATGTAGCTGATTTTATTTCTAGATGTATGGGATGCCAAAAGGTAAATTCTAAGCACTGACATCCAAGGGGATTGCTACAGTCATTTCCCATTCTGGAGTGAAAATGGGAAGTTGTTACCATAGATTTCATCAGTAAGTTACCCAGAACAGCAAGGAAACATGATTCTATCATGGTAGTGGTAGAAAATCTTAAGAAAACAACACATTTTATTTCAGTCAAGATGACGCATAAGGGATCCAACATTGTAGAAATTTCTATGAAGGAATATGCTAGGCTACATGGTGTGCCTAATGAAATCGTATCTAATAGAGATACCAAGTTCACTTCCAATTTTTGGAAAGGGCCATTCAAAGGATTTGGGACAAATCTGAATTTTATCACAGCTTATCATCCAAAATCGGATGGGTAGACAAAGAGGGTCAACCAAATAATTGAAGATATGATAAGAATGTATCTAATGGATCAGCCTTTCAAGTGGGAAGACTATATTCACTTGGTTAAGTTTACTTATAAAAATGGATATCATGCATCATTGAAGGTGAGACCAGTTGAATCCTTGTATGGAAAAAAATGCAACACACCAGTAAGTTGGGATAACCAAGCAGACAAATTCGTTATTGGCCTATAATTTTTGAGAGAAATGGAAGAGAAAATGGTAAAAATAAAGAAGAATTTAAAGACTACACGGGATAGATGTCAGTGATTTCAATTAGTTGAACTCTACTACATTAAATTATCAACCTGGGGATCGTAAATTGATGAAGTGCAATGAAAAATATATGCAGGTACTAGTTCTAATCTATCATATAATGCATAAGGAAAATTGGTCATTGCTTTAGCTACAGAAACAAAGTTTTGTTTAGTTGCAGAAAGAACAGAGTAATGCTAAGAAATGTAAAATAGAGTTGTAAGAAACACATAAGTAATTCTAAGATGTAAAACCAACAATCTATTGGACTGTCATAACATTCCTTCAATCACTTAACACCATGAAGGTTCATGTTGATCACAACAATCGATTATTCAATTGATGGTTGCTAAACTAGTTAATTCTGTGTAAACGGAAATGAAATAAATTGCAAAATGAAAATGACAAAATTAGAAATCACACAAATTGAATAAATGACAACACAATACCAATAATTCTTAAGGAAAGGAATACCATGCTCCTCCATAGGGGTCCCTCCTAGTTTGGGGAGTGCTATTTGGTGAAGTCGTATAAGACTAAACTCTTAGAAATGAAGAATTAATAACTCATGAACAAGAACACTAACCAGAATCTTATATTAATCATCAAATGAGTTTACAGCAATTTGATTACAAAGTGTGATGATGATCATTGTCTTTCTGAGGATCTAATCACTCATATTTATACAATAGGAATAGGATTGCTCATATCCATATCATACATATCTCTAAAACAATTCATATCAAATTACGCGTGCGCATATTGCCAAATCATATCTGGATATGTCATGGATATCTAGATTTAACTTGATTATCCATGTATAGATAAATTCATGACAGGATTTCTCAAATACAATATCATTCTTACTCTCTTGCCTTGATTTGTTGTTGTTGTTGTCTCATGCATTCTTCCATATGTATGTCTTGACCAATGAGTTTGAATTCACTTAAACTCCAAGATGGAAGATCGATAGGTCATGTTGATAGGTGGATGAGCTTCATGGAACATTTTTACGCCTCCCATATGTCGTCGTTCAATTCAAGGTTGATTGTATCCCTGTGGATGAGACAATTCGTTGCAAAATCACGTCTGAGTAAATAAGTTAAAGAACTGTAATATGAGTTGCTACAGAATCAAAAAAAATTGATAGTTGCACATTATAATAATAGTTAATTAAATCATCATCCATTAGGAAGAATGGAATTAAACATAAGAGTGGAAAAATTACATGTAACCTTGTTCAATGCATAAATTTTGTACTTGATTATGTATATGGAAAAGAGGAGTGAAATGGAATATAGTCGAGGCATATATATAGGCTTTCAAATGGAAGTATAAGATAGAATTGTGATAAAATGAGTCCATTTTGAGGACTCAGCATCTCCCCCACACGAAATATGTTGCATGTTGTTGGAGAAAGATTTGCCTCACCCCATGCAATCTTGCATAGAAGGCCTTTTTCCATTTCCCTATGCACACTTGAAGTCCCCTTTTGCAAATCCCAGAGCTAAAAATACAATTTTTCCACATATACGCACCTTGCCTACTATACATCATGTGTATACGCAGGTTGCACCACTACAGCCCGCGTACATCGGGAAATGTGCCCAAAATTGAAAAATAGTGTCGGGTTTCCATGTCACATCATGAGATCAATGATCCTTGGCCTTCCATATACTAGAAACGTTCCAACTCGACCCTTCATTTCCACTTGAAGGCTATAAATGGGCCAATTCCGAGCTATGGAAAAGAGGAGAAAGAATTCAACTTTGAGAGAAAAGTTACTCTAGAGGAATTATTCACTTCACATTGAGTCTGCATCCCTTTTTCCTTTAAGTCTGAACACATTATTCATCCCCCAAGCTCTTCCCTTACTGATTGAGAACTTCATCGTCTCTCTTATATGAGCTTGCCTTTGGTGGAGGATTGAAGTGGTGGAGGCCCAGTTGGAAGGAACTTAGTTTCTCAGTTTCGAACCATGCCGACACGAAAGTTTGTAACTTATTCACTTATGTTGATTATATATTAATAGAAATACTTTGTTCTCATCCAATTAATATCTTGCAAATATTTGAATTATTATTCCATGGGCGTATTTATTATGAATGTTGATGGATTATGCTATTGAATGTGCTAACATTATATATTATCACCATATGCTTGTGTTGCTTGGTTGTTGAGAACTAGTTGCAAGTGTATTATTGGGTCAAGTTCTCAATGGTGGACTTCATCGAACATCCAGACGAGGTAGGCATTTTATCTTATCTTGCTAGAATATTTGTCTATATAGCATACTTGAGAATAGAGTTGATTTCTGCAGTCATTTCCGTCTGTTGTGGTTTACCCCTAGACATAGAGAGATTTTCCTCATAATATAATTTGAGGCCCATCTAGAAGGAACTTAGTTTCTCGGCTCTGAACCATGCCGACACGAAAGTTTGTAACTTATTCACTTCTGTTGATTATATCTTAATAGAAATACTATTTTCTCGTCCAATTAATATCTTGCAAATATTTGAATTATTATTCCATGGGCGTATTTTTTATGAATGTTGATGGATTATGCTATTGAATGTGTTAACATTATATATTATCACCATATGCTTGTGTTGCTTGGTTGTTGAGAACTAGTTGCAGGGGTATTTATTTGGGTCAAGTGCTCAACGGTGGACTTCATCAAACGTTCAAACAAGGTAGGCCTTTTATCTTGTCTTGCTAGCATATTTTTCTATATAGCATACTTGAGAATTGAGTTGATTTATGTAATCATTTTCATCTGTTGTGGTTTACCCCTAGCCATAGAGATATTTTCCTTGTAACTGAATTGGCGACCATATTGGGGATTGAATCTTATTTTTTGGGGTTTGGAGTGTTTTTCTCCTTAGATTTCTCTCGTTCATATTGAGTTTCTTGTCGTATGATTGCTTGACAGCCTTTGTTCACTCTGGGTCTAAGTCTTTCAGCCTTCTCCTTAGCCTAGCTGTGTTTTGACACCTATACGTGGGTTTTTTCTTGACAGTCACGTACATACGTGTGTTGTCCTTCTAGAAGCTGTGTACATATTTTTTTTCCCTTGAATCGTCATGTACATCAACCTTTGTTGCTTGATTGTTGGGTTTGATGGTTGTTGGGTAGGTTTTGATGATTCTTGAGTCTTCTTGGGTCTCTGTAGTGACTATTAAGTGTCTGTGGAATGACAGGAAACCTGTCTTTGGTTGAATGTTTGGGCGGTGCCTTTCTCATCATCTTTTCATTTTGATTGTCCTTCACCTAGGGCAGGGGTTTTTTTGCTTCTTGATATCCTACTTGGGTTGTCTCTATCTATACACAGTAGAGTCTTTATATCAAGCTGATGTTCAGTCCTTGCATTTTCATTTTTCTTATATTGAAAATACAAAAAAAATAGACATTTTACATTAAATGGAATTTTGATCTCTTGAGTCTTTGTCATTTATCTTAGTGCATGTAAAGAAATATTGCATTTTTATTTAGAATTGCATAATTGAATTGAAAATTGCATTTTTAGGAAGCATATCATCTATTGGAAATTGAAGTTAGGACTTTGCATTGTATTCATATTCATTTATTTTACTTGTTGAGCCATAACATCACTAGTTTCACGACCGCACCTTTTGAGTAAGCAAGGCCATTAAAATTAATGCTATAATTTAAAATTGATTAGTAACGATTTTATTTTCTAGGGTGCACAAACTAGCTTAGGATTTAGTGCCTTGGAATAGGATTTTGTGAGTAAACTTCTCCAAGTCTATTATATCAACATATGTGTCTGACTAAGGGAGTGAAGAAAATCCATTGTATAATCAGTAATATCATGAGGCTCTGCTTACACCGGAGTTAAGCATGAGGTCGTGTGAGGTTGGTTGAAGGGATATCCCCTCGATACCTTCTTAGCGTCAGATATATTTCTGGGGATCTATTCGTATATGGGGATATTGCTAGTGCCCTTACCTCCATGAGAGGTGGTACTTTCAAGGTTTAGGGCTTTGCTACCCTACCCATATGGTGGACCTGACTTACGATTCTTCGCTTGTGCATCGGTTATACGATGGTTGCTTAATTTCTTGACTTAGGTGCCACATAGGTTACTTGCAGGGGTTATTCTTTAGGTACCCTAGGTCAAATAAGGGTCGGATAGCACACAGCCTTTATGGAGGATTACCTCTCTGGGGGGATCTGACTGATTGGTTGTTAATCCCATGAGGGCCCTTATAACTGATTATGATACCTTCGATCTTTAACAGGGATTCTTAGGCCCCTCTTGGGCGAGGAATACCTACTTTAGGGAGGGAGGCCCCTTTCAACCACTTTATCATGTTTGTGTGCATATTAGTCATTTGATTATTTTTGGTGTGCTCTTTGATTACTAGTTGGCCTTAAGATTTTTTTTTATATATTGAATCTTAAGTCATCGTGGAGTCAAACCAGCTTCCCCTCTGGTCTTGCCGCTTGTTACTATTACCACCGGATTTTGAGTCTTTTCCTTCTAAAAGGCGTAGAGTTATTAAATTTGGTACACACACCTCCACTTATCATACTTGTGATTCTACAAGGATGATTACTGAACTAAGTCATCAAAATATCAGGAGCCCCTTGACTCCCACACCTACTATAGTTAATGGCACCCCTTCAACTCCTGCAACCACAATGGTTGTAGTGTCGGAGGCACCTATCATCATTGTTTCACATCCTATAATGAATACTCAACCTATTTCCATGAACCCATTTGGGTCTCTTGGTCACTCACTGGGCTATAATGTTCAGTCCATCCTGATGGCCTCTAGTCCTTTTTCCTATGGTATGCCAAATTTTACTTCACAGTTTTCAAACTCCATCCTAGCTACTATCCCTAATGCTAGCATTGGACTTGGGGGCACAGCTACTCCTTATACTCCATTCTCGTTTGGTGGCTCTCAGATCCCTCAAACAACTTCTATCATGGGAGGCATTCCTTATTTTAACCCCGGGTCTAATCATGTTGCTTCTAGGTGGAGTAACCAACCTGGTGGACAAGTTTCTACTGAAGTTCCATATTTTACCCTCACCTCCTCGGTGTTGATTCCGACAAACACGTTTGGCATGACGAATCCACCTTTATCCTCTGAATTCACACCTGGAGGAGGTCACTTTAACACCTTAGGCAACCCCCAACCCGGAGCCACTCTGGCTGGGGGCAGTTTTTATAACCCCCACCAGAACATTCCTATTGGAATGGTGCCCAACCAACCTCTTATGAACCATCCTGGAGGAGGGTCTTACAATCCCAGATAGGGCCATGGTTCTTACCAGAACCCTGGATGGGCTGTGATTCCCCAAACACAATATTTCCAAGGAGCTTGGGGCGAGATGCTGCAACCCCATCCACCTTTTCTAGCCATGCTCAACCTGTTAGACTTGTCTAAGTTTATGAATTACCATGTGTGTCATGATCCTACATGGCCCCCTTTTCCATCCAAGCTTCCATTGGATATTACGAAATTCAAAGGAAAGAATGGCTAGGACCCTGGTGATCACATTACCACCTTTCACTTGTGGTGCTCTTTGAATTCCCTTAATGAAGATTCCATTCGGTTACAATTATTTCAACGCACCCTCATAGGGGTTGTGGAGAAATGGTATATTGAGCTACCTAGGGGGGCATACGAGACCTTTATTCATATGGTGCTAGTCTTCCTTAACCACTTCCAATTGTCAGTTCGTTACGACGTAGGCCTTAAACTTTTGTCGACCTTACGCCAGGGCAAAGCCAATCATATCTCAGATCACATCCAGGAGTGGCATAAACAGAAGAGGTTGATCAAGAACTGCATACCCCCGGATTTCTTGTTAGAATGATTCCTTAAGTCCTTACAGCCTCCTGTTTCGAAGGATGTTGCTACATCCGGGGTTACATATGAGGAAGAAGAAATCTTCAAAGCCTAGTAGTTATATCTTATATACACTCATTATGGGATGTTATACGAGATTCTTCCAAATGCACCGAGGTCAAACTATGACCCTAGACAAAAGCCCAGACCTCGTGTAGATGGCATTATAGGATCCACCAATGTGAAATCCGCAGACTCGGTGACAAGACATTTGAAAGATTTGTCTCTAAACTAGTCTATAGGAGGACTAGCTTTGTATGTGTCTTCCAATCCCACTCAGTCGATGGATGTACATTCTGTGCAATTGTCGACCAGCCCAAATGGTAACCAACAACCAAGTAAGAAGAAAGGACGTAATAATAATATTAAGGGTGGGAAGAATAATAATAAACCCAAGGACAATTGTAATAATGAGAGGATGAATAATAATGTTGGTAAGGGAAAGAAAGAAAGGTGTAAAGTGGAATTTCCTTGTAATCTTTGTACAGACGATCATCTTACTCATTTATGCCCCAAACTTGTGGAAGTTGCAAGKCTCTTATCTCTACCGCCCCCCGTTCTAATAAATCCTTTTCCACATAACCAGCACATGGCCTTGATCTCCTCAAATGTCAAAAATGTGGTCGGTGGGATTCAAAACCCATCGRCACAAGACGGTGACCGTTTGTGCATCAATATGGTCAATTCTCAAGTTAATGTAGCCACCTGGTCTCGCAATTACAGTTCTCCRCCAACTGTACCTAGTCTAGAATATCCTCCTCCTCCAGATATGCCCTTGCATATCGAAAAACCAAAGCCATTGCCTCGTATTCCGAAAGGAGTACTCAAGTTCTCTACCYACAATCCAAATGCTAGAGTTKCCCATAATTATTTTATTGTTGAGGACCTGGGTCAAACCCCTTGTGCGATKTCGGCCCTGGAGGTACTCCATATGTGTCCTTCATAGAGGAATGCCTTGCTATATGCGTTAGGAGCTATAGACCCCAGTGTATCGAAATTTATCAAGTTTGACGTCACAGATATGAAACCTCGCTTTCCTTACCATGTGGAATTCCAAATCCACGTGGGTTACTCGAAGTATACCATCAAGTGTGTGGTTGTTGATGAAGGCACTACAACATGTGCGATGTCCCTGATCTGTTGGAAATCTCTCGACTCTCTGACTCTCTCTCAATATCTGACCATGTTGACTACTTTTAACGGTCTTTATTTCCGCCCTCACGGTATTCTTCCTTCCTTTCTGGTCCAATTAGGTGGGAATACATTAGAAGTGGATGTTGAGGTAGTTGATGCACCCCTCGATTATAACTTGTTACTAGGATGCAATTGGACTTATGTTATGAATGTCATCATATCGTCTGTCTTTTTCACTCTTTGTTTCACTCACGATGGGAATATCGTGACGGTCGACCAGTTATCCTTTGTGTATGCTAGCCCTAGTGCATCTGTTGGACCATCGATCCCCATGGTTGACAATTCTCAGCCGACAACTGAGAATATCGGTGTCGGAATGTATTCATCCCTTATGGGTACCTTCGTCTTCATGGCACCGGTTCACCATGTTTACACCATGTCCAATAGGCTCATTTCATTAGAGAGGTACGTTCCTTTTTGCACTTCCTATTTTAATGATCCTTAGACCCTACCTTCCTCAACTACATCTTGTGAAGGTCAGTCACATGCTAGAATTTCCATGCCACTATCGGTAGCGGAGACAGAGTATCAAGTTGTTCTTGATTCTTCCGTTGATCTCGATCCTATTACCTCACCGACAGATGAGGAGAATTATGTTCTTAAGCCCATGTGGGCCACTTCATCATTTTGTTCACATGACTGCATCGATGAGACTTTTCCCTTGGATGAATCTATCATCAAGGCCATGAATGGTTCTGACAAACCTTGGGATGATATGCATCATCGCTCTTATTTTCTCTCAGAGCTTGCTAGAATCGAACAAGATGACTTTCGATCTACTCTGAGCGAGATAGTCGGTCACGTAGTAGTTCCACTTGATACGCACGACATTTACCTTGAAGGAAATTTGGCAATTATCTCTCCTATCGTCATGATCGATATCTCTCATACCCCTGGCAAGATTGAAAATGTACACATCAATGTGGATTGTTCGCCAGAATAAATCTTGATCCACATCGAGCTCTTCAAGGAATTCGAAGATGTATTTGCTTGGTCATATGAAGAGATGCCAGGAATCGACCCTCGAATTGTTGAGCATGAGATTAAAACTTACCCGGATGCTAAACCTCTTTGACAATGTCTTAGAGTTGTCTATCCCAAGAAGGCCCATGCTATTAAGGCAGAGGTAGAGAAACTGCTTAATGTTGTATTTATCTACCCGGTTCCCTTGAATGAATGGGTATCCAATCCTGTTCTTGTGAATAAGAAGCAAGGAACCATCCATGTATGCATGGAATTTGAAGACCTAAACAAATCCTGTCCTAAAGACAACTTCCTGACACCTTTCATCGATTAGATTCTCGATGAGTGAGTGGGAAGCGAAGTTTTTTCTTTCATGGACGGATTTCCAGGGTATAACCAAATTCAAATTAAATCTGAGGATTAACATAAGACAGAATTTATTTGTCCTTGGGGTACTTTCGCATACCGGAAGATGCCTTTCGACCTTAAAAATGTCAGAGAAACCTTTCAATGTGTTATGACCTTCGTATTACACAATCTTAAGCATATAGTTGAAGCTTATATTGATGATATTGTTGCTCACTCTTATAAGAGAGTGGATCACCCTAAGCACCTTCGGCTAGTTTTTGAAAGATGTCATCATTGTAGAATCCATTTGAACCGTCATAAATGCATCTTTTTCATTAGGTCTGGACGTCTTCTAGAATTTTTAGTCTTTGAGACCGGGATCATCGTAGATTCTTTAAAGGTTGAGGCAATACTTCGATTTCCTCCCCCGCACACTATTTGGCATCTTCAAGGTTTACAGGGGAAAGATAACTTTTTACGTCGGTTTATAGTAAACTATGTCAATATTACTAATGGTTTCATGCATCTTTTGAAGAAGGATACCCCTTTTATCTGGGATGAGCGGGCCCAGGAATCCTTCGATGCTTCGAAGAAAGCCTTGGTATCAACGCCTCTGCTAAAGTCTCCTGACTATAGTAGGGATTACCTTCTTTATGTCGTCACGTCTGAAGAGACGATTGGTATGGTTATGGTTCAGGAAGATGATGAGCTCCAAGATCACATCATCTACTATCTCAGTTGAAACTTAGTCGGTCCTAAGCTCAAATATTCTCACGTTGAAAATCTAGCTTTGATTGTCATCCATGCAGTCCAACGATTACGCCATTATATATTGCTTTGCAAAAATACTGTGGTTGTCGATGTCAATCCATTTCCATACGTCCTTATCAAGCGTATCATAGGAGGGAAATATAATAAATGGATTGTCATTTTACAAGAATTTGATCTTGATTTCGCTTCTGCGAAATCCAAGAAATCACTAGTCTTTGCAAAATTAACATCCCACTTCCCACGATTGGACGAGGATGTTATTCATGTTGATTCGTTTGCAGATGAACACATTTTCCTTGTCTCTTCGTCTAACCCCTGGTATGGAGACATTTTTCTCTATCTTCAAACTTTGAAGTTCCCTCAGCATCTCTCGCGAGATGACCAACGACATGTACAATACCACGCTAAGAATTACATTATCGTCGGTGACACTTTGTATCATTGAGGAATAGACAATACCCTACGTCGTTGTTTAACTCACGAAGAAGCCGAGTCAATTCTAAACGATTTCCATAGTGGGGCTTGTGGTGGTCATCTATTCGGGCTTGTGACAGCCCAGAAAATTTTGTGATCCGGTTATTTCTGGTCATCTATCTTTAAATATTGCATTGAAACGGTTAAGAAGTTTCACCCATGCTAGGTGTTCACTCAGAAAATGCACTCACATCCATCCCCTCTCCATCTAGTCATTACCGTCAGTCCCTTCACCAAGTGGGGAGTGGAATTTTTAGATTGCAACCTAACTTTGGTTGGGGGGAATCAGCACATTATCATGGTCGTAGGCTACTTTACTAAGTGGGTCGAGGCCATGCCTATAGTCAAATCTGAGGGGAAGACTACCGCCTTCTTCGTATTCAATCAAATTATCGTCAGGCTTTGTATTCCGAGTGATATTGTCATTGATCATGGCAGTCACTTTCAGAATGAAATGATGGAAGAGCTAGCATCCAAGTTAGGGTTTAAGCATGGTCATTCTTCCCCTTACTACCCCTAGGAAAATGGACAGGTAGAGGCCATCAACAAGTCTCTCAAGACCATTTTGTAGAAAACTGTCAGCCAGAACAAATTTGACTGTCATATTATGTTATATCCCACGCTCTGGGCATACCGAAGCTCGGTCAAGAATGCCACCATATTTTCTCCTTTCCAGTAAGTACAGGGTGTGGATTCAATATTACCTATTGAATGTGAAATCCCTTCTCTTATATTGGCAGTCACGCTCCTCCCTGACACTTCTGATCTCGAGTGACGCCTCGTACACCTAGAGAGCCTTGACGAGCAGCATCGAGACGCCTCTACGGCTTAGTAGGGTGGGTAGTATGCACGTGAAATTCATTCTTAAAGCCAATTCTTTTGGGGTTTATATATTTCTCAAGGATGTTCATTCAAGAAATCAAAAGTGGTCAAATCCCCCACCCATAGGTAGTATTAGGACTCTAAGTGTAGGTAGCAATAGGCCTATAGAAAGTAATAGATAAGGTTAAGAGAGCCTTTAGAGATCAGCAGAAAGTAAGTACAAAGAGAAAGTAGTAGCATTATAAATCAATAAGGTGAAAGAAGCAGCCTCCAAGGTAGCTAGTGCAACGCAAGCAGTAACAAAGACCGACATCATTACTAGGTCAAAGAATGTTGCTAGAGCCATTTTCTCTGAGTATCGAAGCGAATAAAAGACATGTCAAGGTCTAATATGATAAGTTTGTCTGCCCTCAGTTGTACATTGAGGGTGACTTGGTCCTTTTATATGATCAAGCCAAAGAACCACTGGGGGAAGGCAATTTCAAACCCATGTGGCATGGTCCCTATATTGTGCGATGTGTCTTAGAAAAAGGAGCCTATGAATTAGAGGATTACGAAGGGAACATGTTGGCTAAGCCCAGGAATGGGATCTACTTGAAAAGATATTACACTTGAGCCTAAATATTGGGCGTAACTCTTTGTATACTAATGTAATTTAGTGTATATATTTTCCCTTTATTTTTGTCTTCATTTTGCTTATCGAATTTTCCCTTGGTTGACAGATGTCAATGGAGTCTTCGGTCTACTTAGGATTCGCAGATGGAACCAGTCATCATACACAGAACTTGGCTTCCGTCGCTTGGGTGGTTTACTCACCCAAGTGTTTACTGGTGTCTTTAGGTGGTGTATGCCTAGGGCCATCCATGAATAATGTGGTCGAATATAGCGTTGTTATAGAACTTTTGCGCAATTCCATTTCACATGGTATTCGCTCTTTGGAGGTTCGCCTGGATTCCCAGTTAGTAGTATGTCAATTGAATGGTAGTTACTGTGTGTGCGACCCTACATTACTCTAATGATTCCTTTGGGTACGCCTTTTAGAATGACAGTTTGATTTTATTACTTATCATCACATACCTAGGAGTTCTAATTATGTATCTGATGCTTATGCTAATTTCGTTTTAGATTGGAATTTTTCATGAAACTAAAGCAAAGAAAACATTCTCATCAATGTACACATTGTAATATAAGTAAAGTCAAAGAACCATGTTTCATATATATTTCAAAAAATATGATGTTTGTAGTACAAAATTGGGGTCAACACCCTCAATACACATATACAATCGATAATACAAAATCCATGACATCTACACCTGTGGCGTCGGATGTGTGTCATGATAAAAAACCACAGCGTTTGTGAGACGCCAAAAGAGTCACACCCAAGCTCTGGTCACACCAACCACTTTCTGCTGCATGGCCTCTGGCAGATCCTCTACCTGAACCATCGGAATCCTATGTATCAAATGAGACAGGTTTCCCTGCACATTTTGAAGGACTCTCTCTTCTTCTCCTCTCGCCGCCTCATCTCCCCGATGCCTCTGAGGATGTCGTGGAAGCTCGTATGGTCGTCGCAGACCTACGTCTATGTCACACACGTGTCTATTAGTACTTAAACATCATTCAAAAAAAAAACATTACTATACAAAAATACAAAAAAATGAAATATTTAAAAACTTTGAAATACCTATGTCCCCATAGGTGATCCCTAGTGGCAATGGCATGTCAGGGTCCCCTCTAAAGTTGATCCCTGAATAGGGGTAGTCATCCAGAGCAATGAGTTGTCATCTCCACTAGTAAAATAAATCATCGTTGTAGGGTGTGGACACCCTACCTCCCCCCTATCGTCTCATCACCTCAGTCCACCATGCCATGGTTGGATCATGAGGTCCTTGAGGAATGATCTCAACTCTAGGTCCCAAACTTAGAACCCACTTGAAGAAAAAGCTACACAAGATGGACACAAACTCGAAGTTCTTCTTGTCACCTTGTTTTCATTCTGTCAACTGGCTCTTCATATTAGCCAGTAGCGAGGTGCACCAATCGTACACCGTGGGTCTCAAACACTCTATGAAGTAGAACATAACAGCATTGATGCCTGATGCAATGAATCCAATCCTATGATCCAGGTCAAAATGAGGACAACAATCTTGACTCTTAGATTGTTTATCGCTTGGATGGAGAGTTGACTCCCAACCTTCTCGGTCCCTGCTATACAGTGAGCATCTATGTACTCTTATATCTTCATACTGCTCCCATATCCCTAGGCTTTGAGTTTCACCACCTCACCCCGACGTGACAACCCCTTCAAGAAATATATATCCTCGACTTCAATCCTTAATGGTTTCCCATCAAGGTTGAAGCTCTCACTGTCTGGATCCCATTAATCCACGAGAAACTGTAGCAACCTCACTTGGTCCCTCATCCCTTTAAGTTCCCAAAACATGTACAAACCACATATTTTCAAGGCCATTTGGGCCCCCAGATCTCTTTCCACGGTAGCATCTACCTCCCCATGTTCCCTTTCCCTCCATTCTATCACCATCCTTCTAGAGAAACATCATTTTTTGAGTTATCAACCATCAAAAAAMAAATTACGGACATATATGTGGGCTGCAGCATTCACAATCGCATATAGGGTTGAGTATACATAGGATTTATTTTATAAAGCCGTGTGTGACCACTCGTATACGCGACCTGATGAATGSTAGCCCGCATACACCTAAATATCTAATTTTCACCTTAAATAACTTAAAATTTGAAACATAAATACAAAATGTAATCCACTAGAAAGGAAGAGGAGGGGAAGAGGAATTACCTGGTCCAAACRGTCTCTGATTCCATCACTCGATGCTCCTGCAATCACCAGTTGAAGATCGGAGGTAATTTGGTCCAAAATTCACTATTTGGGTAAAAAAGTCAAATGACATAGTAAAATTTGGTTTTTGTTACTATTTATAGTAGTTTTTACCCACTTTACATAGTTTTGGATCGTATTTTCGCCTAATGGACTAATACAGCAATGGATTGAGTTGGTTTTTTTAGTCTTTGACAGGGATTCTTGTGGTTTTTAGCATTATGTTGACCGTTTGTAACTACAGACAAGTATATTTTCTACCCAGCATAGAGGATAGGTATCCATTTCATCGTGCACACTTTCATTGTCCTATAACTGTCAATCATATGCCTTATGTACAAACCCATTTTTTAGCGACACAGAACCTTTCATCTGCTACAAGACGTGTCATTATCAAATGGTAGAAACTTACCAAAAATGGTACCCTAGTTAGATCCTCTGCTCCATTTGGTGCCCATGCAGAGATTTTTTCCATAGGACTAGGAGTCCCTTATAGCTAATACATGACTTTCTATTGATCCTTGTTTTTCATTCATAAACATGTTGACCTATTCCTATAGGACTCCCAATCGAGTCTGATTTAATCTATTTTCTGACTCATCTAAAAAAGAAAAAAGATTGCTGAGTGAATTTGTCCCTTTCACACTCATTAAATTGGATTTGAAAACTTGAGAACTTCATTGTCTCTCTTATATGAGCTTGCCTTTGGTGGAGGATTGAAGTGGTGGAGGCCCATCTAGAAGGAAATTAGTTTCTCGGTTCTGAACCGTGCTGACGCAGAAGCCTGTAACTTATTCGCTTTTGTTGATTATATCTTAATAGAAATACCCTTTTATCGTCCAATTAATATCTTGCAAATATTTGAATTATTATTCAATGGGCATATTTTTTATGAATGTTGATGGATTATGCTATTGAATGTGCTAACATTATATATTATCACCATAAGCTTGCGTTGCTTGGTTGTTCAGAACTAGTTGCAGGTGTATCGCTTTGGGTCAAGTGCTCAACAATGGACTTCATCGAACGTTCGAACGAGGTAGGCCCTTTATCCTGTCTTGCTAGAATATTTGTTTATATAGCATACTTGAGAATAGAGTTGATTTCTGCAGTCATTTCCATCTATTTTGTTTTACCGCTAGCCATAGAGAGATTTTCCTCATAACACATTTCCTCATGCAACCAAAATGACTATGCTCCCTTCAACAAAATTTCAAAATTTTTGTCCCCTTCCTCCTTAATTTTTGTCTGAGGAATCTATCAAAATGTTCAAGCATGACGCTTGTCTCTGTCCACTTATTTTCTTATCCACCTTGGTCCTTAATCTTCTAATATTAATCCTTCTTAGCCTGCTCTGCATATACCATTTTCAAGCTTTGGTTTCTAGCTATTTCTTTTGAGATTCCAATTTCTCTTTATCTTTTTGCATTTGTACAATATTATATTTCAAGGTTGAGTTTTCAACTTGATATTATTATCAAGGAGTGTTATCTCCTTTAGTTCTACTTTTAGATTTTTAACCTTTCCAACTTGCATTTATTTTTGATAAGTAGAAACAGGCTAAATTTATGCTCCCTTTCCAATATCAGTATCGTCGTGGACTTCATAATCAGTTTCAAATTGATTAAATTCTTTTTTCAACTCCTCTGAATCATAATTATGTAAGTGAAAACTAGGTGATGGACTAGAAAATAAATCAAACCTGAGTTTTTTGTGTGGATTCGTATTCTTCTATATATCTGGTTGCTCTTGGTCAGACTCCTCAAGTTCACTAACCTCTTTTCCCTGGGCTTCACTATTATCATGCTTCTCTACTGCTAATTCCGTTGTCATACTCCTTGTAATTCTTCGCATGATGGCTTCAACATTCCTTTTATTGCTCTGAAATGCCTCTACTATGTTTCCTGATCCTTGAGACTTTAAATTTTCATCTCCCAATTTCAATTTTTTGCTTTGGACTTTATTGTCTCCCTTGGTTGTACTTTTCCAAGGTCTTCCTCTTGATTTTTGAGTATTAGGGTTTGAAAACCTTACTTGACTTATTCTTCTACCTTATGTTCTGTACTCTATTTCTTCTCTATCGTGCTCTTTGATGTCTTGATTTACTTCTTCTTAGGATCTATAACCTCCTTGACTTATGTGGTCTTCGCCATCTCTACATGTTCCAATTCCTCATCTTCTAGCTCTATGTTCTCCAACTTGGGTACTTTAAGACTTTATCACTCAGTTTCCAAGATTTCCAACTTGGAAACCCTCCTTTTCATACCTGAGACTCTATTCTTGGTACTCAATTTCCAAGATTTCCTTGACCGTGTTGTCACCTATTGTTCTGGGGCTTCAATACAGTGATTTTGAATCAAGAACTTTTCCCAATTATCATTTTGATATTGCAATCTCGCCTCCACTAACATCTTAATTAACCTAGAATTAAATAGACTACCTTCCACAAACCTAGGGTTACATTGTATTGTGGAATCCATTTTCATTAAAATACTCATCAAATAAAAGGGTATATCCAATTCGTAACCTTTCACAAAATTCATGAGTAATATGACATGGTAGTAAAATACCAATCCATACGTCCCTTCATAGGTCACGTAATTATGTAGGATGAATAACATGTCGCACGATTTATTTGTAAATGCAAAGGTAGACATGCCATTTTTCCAGTCTCCTGCTCATTCCAAATTTTTAATAAAATCCTTCCAAATTTCACCTTGGAATCTCTTGTTTTTAAACCAAAGTTTGTCACCTTGAGGCTTCTCTATCACCTATGAGATGAATAATTAAGTCAATTGGAGCTCAATATCCCCAATTCAGTCCTTTGTGTCATCAAACATTCTCACAACATCCTTAGCCACATGTTTCTCATGCCCTCAAAACTTATATAAGAAGGGAAACCATCCAACCTTTTTAAATCGCCTCATACACTTAGGATATGCCTCCAAAAACTCAATCCCACTCAACTCACATCTTAAACCAGGCCCCATACTTCCAATTGTGCAGAACTCAGCTACAATTCAACATAATCATACTCTTTTTCTTAGGGTAAGATAAAAACAGTAATGAGAGAAGGTGGATTTTATGAATGTAATGGAAATTTCAATGATTTTGGCAAGGACAAAGTTCATGATTCAAAATCATGCAACGGTCATGTCATTTTTCATGTAATTATTGTAGTTTTTCGCAGCGCCTCTTCATTATGCATCGATTTGATGGTCCAATCAATTACTCTTGAGATATAATGCATGCCAAAAATAAATTTTTGCCATGCATATAAAAATCAAATGATAGAGTGTTTAATATAGGGAATTTTATACTTGATGAATGCATTCAAGGTCATGATTAAAATAAAATTCAATAAAGCGAATAGTAGACTTAGGAAAACAAAATATGATCATCTAATTCAGAAAAATGAATGGACTTAGGTAAACAAATTATGCATAATTTTGAGGTTCGAGTTATTGTCCATATTATATATAAGCCATAAATATAACTACATAAATGATTTAAGAAACCATTACCTCTGTTATTTACCTATATCATGAAGAATTCGTGACCTCTAGAACTAGAAATGAAGCATGGTTGAATGTGAAGTGTTGTTCTTGTAATTGAATTGCTACATTTTTTAAGAGAATGTTCTGGTACTGAAGATGAATGTTGGTGAAAAATGAATCCCAAAGAAAAAGAAGACATGAAGTTGATGTTGATGAAGGAAATGATGTTGATGAAGAAACTAATGTTGTTGAAGAAGCTGATGTTGTTGAAAAAGAAGACAATGATGATGTTGATGAAGAATATTATCGAAGTCTATTGTAAGAGATCTTAAAATTGTTTCAAATGAAGTTTACAAAATTGAATTTTATGACAAATTGCATGAAATTCACAACTCGTATTATTCTCATACTTGCAAGTGGATAAAATGAATTAGTTATATGGTAATTGCTTGAATAACAACTACAAGTAACTTTCAGTGGTTGCAGAAAGTTCCTGTGGCTGTAGAAAAAGTATGCAATTATAGAAACTAATTTTTTGAATAGAACATTTTTATCCATAACTCTAAAATCATGAACTGTAATGCCTAATAAAAATATCTAGCTTTCTTATAATAAAAAAACTCTATGTTTTTTTTTTGAAACAAAAACACAAACAAAATGATCCCCTGTTGTTGAACTTATTTTATGAAACCATAAAAAATCTAAAACCTTTTTGAATTTTGAAATGAACACAAATCATCAATATGACTGATACTGCAAAATTGAATCTCTATAGGTTTCCAATGCTTATTTCTAAAAATCAAGTGCTAGAAAGAAATGTTGAACATGAGTTGAATATGTCTTGCTTGTTTATTTGAAGAATTTTGAGAATTTTGTTCGCCATCTCTGTTTTTCAATCAACATTCTTGGAAAGTTGCGCCAGTAAACTGGTTTTCAAAATCTGTACTTATTTTGTTTCTTTACTTATCATCCTGAGACAAGAGTAGGGGAAGAACTTCCCTTACTCACTATCTCCATCTTTGGTTGTTGAAGCAAGTTATGAACAAATTCTTCTATATTAGTAGGCTTCTGATATAACCTTAGTTTGTTCCCATTTACTAGAAAATAAATGCCTTCCTCATAAATGGTTTTAATTTTGGTTGATCCATTATCAAAGAATGTCTCTATCTCATATGGTCCTAACTAGTGAGTACTGAGCTATCTAGAATCAAATAAGAGAGCCCAGTGACTTGGTTTGAATTTTTTTTTCCTAATGAATTTGTCATTCCATTTTGATCTTTGCTATTGGATGATGGTATTATGTCGAACTGCATCTTGTTGAATCTTGTCTAATTCATTCAATTGTGTCAACCTTTGTTTTTATGCTTTTGAAAGATCCATCCCAAGCTTGGCATATTTTCTAAAAGTCTTGATTTGGAACTCAATAGGCAACAAAACTTGTTTTACATACACAAGATCATATGGTGTATGCATAGTGGTGTTCCTCCATGTGGTCCAGTAAGCCCAAAGTGCCTCCAGAATCTTATTTGCCTAATCTCGATGATGTATCTGAATAGTTTTAGTCAAGATGGATTTAAAAAAATTGTTTTTGGACTCCACTTTCCCATTGGCTTGTGGATGGTAAGGAGATGACTTCCAATGCTTGATTTTATATTATTATATGATATTCTGGACAAGATTTGATGTGAATTGAGTGCCCTGATCTGTTACAATTTCTCTTGGTGCGCGGTTTATTTGAAAAATGGGCCTTAGATTTTGTAGGAACTATTTTTCTAATGTCTAGAAAGAAAAAATATATTTTGGTATGTCCTGATTATGTCACTAAGTGGGTAAAATACAAATCTCTTTTACATGCTAATGAACAATCTGTTGTAGATTTTTTATTTGAAGACATATTTAAAGACTCTGTGGTGTTTGTGCCTCAGGAGTCTTTTATGTTAGTTTCCTTTTCAATTCTATGTTATCCTAATAGAGTTGGGATATAACATATTGAGATTTATTGAGTTGTAAATGCATCTCTTTGAACTCTGCATCTTTATCCCCTGGTTTCACTTTCTCTTCATCAATCCCCTGGGCCGCAAATTCAAAAAACTTTGTCTAAATTGTGGGTATGGGAAACCTCCGAGCAGATGACCTGGTGCATAGTTTATTGGGAACCTGTGTCTCCTTAGGTTCATCAGTGAATCATAGTTTTCTTCTTTTCTTCAAGGTTGGCTGACTGAGTGATGGATTATCAATTTCTTTTCCTTTTCCCCTTTCAGTAACACCTCCTCCCTTTACCCCTGAACTATGAGATGTTGATTTCTCAATAGACAAGGGAGTATCTCCTTTAGAATCCATGGAAATGTTTGTTGAAGTCAAGAATTAATCACAGTCCTTGTTTAACTTTCCTAGCTCTTCAACCACCAACAGCTTCACCAAGGAAAAATGGAATAGGATAATCTTTGGTTGGTCATCTTTGGATTGGACACTGTCTGCCATTTTTCCCAGGATTCTACATAGGAATAAGGGTAAGTTTAGGGGGATTTTCCCTATCAAATGCATCAGGAGCCTAATGTGGTATTGATGTACCTTGTCAAACCTACCCTCACAAGTAAAGTATTTCCAGATTACCCTCAAAAGGTTCTCAAAAGGGTCCAAAACATATTCACTGGGAATGGTGCCACCAATCTTCTAATTTATGTATTCGGGTTTGAGAAAATCAATATAAAATGAAGTATCTAATGTCATACCTTTAAACCACTTCTCTTTGCGCATAGGAATCTCTGTAGCAGCTGATATGGTCTCCTCTGACACTAGAAAAGTGATCCATGCAATGGTTGCGCTAACACCATCAAAGTTAAGAGAATCTCATGCATCCAGCTTGTTCAAAGGACACCCTGATTGATGGGTCTGTGTTTACCAAATTTAAATTTTGTGGCTCAAACCTCACAACTTCCCCGCTTCTTACATTCTTTATTTTTTGTTGAGGAGTTTTCATGATGTTGATATATGTCAACCTTGTGTGAACTGCAGGTGTGCAGAAATTGATTGTAATAACCTTTGCGCAGCAAAAATGGGAACAGTAACCCTTGCGCAGTGAACGAGAGAAATAACCTCTGCACATCCAATGAGAATAGTGACTTTTGCAAGGCGTGTAGAAACAAGTAGCAACAAAAAACTATGTGCAACAACAAACAGTAGTAGAAAACTCGACGTAGCAATAAACAACAACCAAAAACTTGGCACAGCAATGAATAGTAGTATAAAAATCAACGCAGCAACGAACAGTAGTACCGCAGCAACAAACAGCAGCGGAAAAATTGGTGCACCAATAAGGATGGAAAGAGTTTAGCTCAAATGAAGGAAAGTTGGTTATGTGAAAAACAAACTCATTCCAGAGGATAACTTGCAATGGGATCCAAGAAAGGATCTTGAAAAATGATTGAAACAAATGGAGAATGCGCAGCAAAAAACAGAGTGAAAAAATTATGTAGCGAATATCAACACATAGGGTTAGCGTAGCGACTAGTAGCACACAGCATTTGTGTAGCAGAGAGATTTGGAGCTTGTTGGAGAGGTTATGGACAATGTGCAGGTCTTGGAGGCGATGGAGAAAAACAAAAGGTGGCCAATATTTATTCTTGAATGGATAAGGAATGAAATTATCAAAATGGAAGTGGTTATTCATAGCGACAAGACTTCTCAAGGCAAGTTAAATATTTGTGCAGTGAACTTGCGCAGCAAGTACACCTTTGGAGTTTGAAACGATACAAATGACATGGAGTGCCATGATTGTTCCTTTTCTAACATCATGAGTAGGTGATGATGAACCATAATACCTTTTGATGTGACATTCACCCTAACCTTCAATTCGACCTTAGCACATAATTTCCCACTTTTTAATGTGATTCGAGACTTAGGAAAGTGGACCATTACAACTTAAACATGAAGAAAATTACACTCTTGCCTCTTTTCCTTTATGATGATGTTTTATAAAAAAAGACAATACACCCTTTAAACCAACTTATGGATAAACCCCTTACTGACATTTCAAGCCATTCTTTATTTGATTACTGACCTCATAAACCTTGACACACTAACTCTAACTCATCTAGGAATGTCTTGATTTTCCCAAGATCATGGCATGACTTTGAAAACTTTGGACAAACCTCTAACTCTAGCTATGAAAATCATGGTGCTAACAGTTGGCTCCAATGGGGATGTTATCCTCCTAGTGAGGTAGCAAAGAATAGTAGACCAAGTGCCTAACCATTGGGCTTTATTCGACTCAGAAGATTTTAAACTGACAAACAAACTTATTTACAAGACTTTCTTGACACAACTTTGACTAAACTCAGCATCAACTTAGGGTCTTCACTTCAGGCTTCAATTTTCTGTTGATTATTGAGTTGAAATGCTTCATCTGAAAATAAAATGGTTATTTACAATGAAATGGAGAGACTGAAGAAATTTTAAGCAAGATAGTATTTGAGAAACCTTCCATTCATAAGTCCTCCGCCAATGAGATGTCCATTGAGCTCCTACAGTAAATAGGCATTATTCCCATGGTATGCAATAATCCTGAATGGTCCCAGCCAAAGATGGTCAAACTTACCATGTTTCCCTCTATCTTCATTCCGTGTGTCCCACTTCATGACCAAATAATCCACCTTGAAATCATCTTCCTTAGTATGCATGTCAAAGGCTCTTTTCATTTTATCTTGATGAAGTTGTGAGTTGTTGAAGACTTGTTCTCTCATTTTCTGCACATGAATTAATTGTTTTATCCTCCTTAGAGCATCATTTGGTTCAGCTTCCTATTCTTGCAGCAGTATTATCACTAGAAGTCATACAGAGGTAGTAAAAATTTCCTCTATACCATATACAATATGAAAGGGTGATGTATAAATAGACCTTTTGGTGGTGATCCTATCAGTCCATAATGCATAGATAAGATTTGTGTGCCAAGCTTTCTTATTTTCCTGCAGAAGCTTCTTAATTATTCTGATCAAACTTTTGTTGGATGAATTAGCGAACCCATTACCCTGTGGGTAATAAGTTGTCGAATGGACAAGAGTTATATTATAATCACTGCAAAATTTCTCCATTCTCTTGGACCTAAATGTTGTTGCATTGTCAGTAATGATCTTGACTAGACAACCAAATCTAGAAAAAATATTGCTTTCTAAAAATTGAATGATAACAGTATCAGTAGCTTGCCTTGTGGGGACTGCTTCAATCCATTTGGTGAAGTATTATGTGGCTATCAGTATCCACCTATGTTGAGTTGAGGATGGTGGATGAATCTCTCTTATAAAATCAAGGCCCCATTGCATGAATGGTTGTTCAATAGAGATAGGCTTTAAAGGTAAAGGCTGAAGCTTTATTTTTCCATCAAAAATTTGGCATTCATGGCAGCTTGAAACTTCCTTGTATACATCGGAAAAAATATTAGGCCAATAGAGCCATGCCCTCAATATTTTGTGCACAGTGGTCTTCCAATAATGTTTCCCCCCACAGTCACCTTTGTGAAACTCTTTGATAGTTTTTTTCACTTCTTCCTCTAGTAAACAATTTATCAAGATCCCACCTGGATCTTTCCAATATAGAGAATGGTATAGAATGCAAAACTTTTTTTATTTCAACTTCAAAAATATGGTTTTGGTTTTTCTTAACTTAGGAGGATCTTAAACATTTCTTAATACATAAATAATATCAGCATGCTAAGGAGAATCAAGGAATTTTTGGGAAAATTGTGGGACTGTTTCTTCTTCTAAATTTATTGATAGGTTGGCAATGAAATTGATTCACAAGACATCACAATTGGACTGGGCCATCATCTTTGCAAGCCCCTCACCTTTAATCAGCCTTGTAGGTTTGATCTCGAGGTCATACTCCAACATCACAGCTATCCATTTTCCCCTTCTCCCTTCAGGATTAGGCTGAGTCAATATGTCTTTCATAGTATTGTTAGGCACATAAGCAATGACATAGGAATACAAGATATAAGTTACGAATTCCTTTAGGGACTTCCCCAAGGAATATTCCTATTTTTCCATGATGTCATACCTCAGTGGGGAGTCTCTCAAAGTCCTGCAAAAGAAAACAAGATAAAATCTTTTGCAAAAATTGGGTTGGCCAACACTAGAAATTTGGTCATTGCCACTTTAATATCTTCAAAAGACTTCCTAGCTTCAGGATTCCATTTTATCTCATTGCCTTTCCTGAGCATGTTTTTGATATACTTTATGATTTCATCCAAGTTAGGGATAAACCTTCTCAAAAAATTTACTTTTCCTAGGAAGGATTGTACCTCCTTATTACTCCTGGGTGTGCCAATCTTTAGAATTGCTTCCACTCTGATGGAGTCATTCTTTATCCCTTCTTTTGAAATGGTTTCCAAGTAATTTTCCTTCTTGCATTCCAAAATTTGACTTTTTGGGATTCAATGAGATGCCAAACTTCCTACATTTCTGAAAAACCATGCTTAGATGTTTAAGATGTTCATCATCAAAAACTGAAAATGCAATGATATCATCTAAGTAAATAACAATAAACTTGTCTTTATCATCAAAAAAGGCTATGTCCATGGCCCTTTGGAAGGTTTTCCCTGCATTCATAAGCCCAAAAGGAATTTTTGCATACATAAAGGTGCCCCAAGGTGTTGTAAAAGTTGTCTTCTCTTGGTCATCACGATGCACCATGATTTGGTTGTATCCAGAGAAACCATCAAGAATTCATATCATCTGAGATCCAACCACCTTATGCAGGATGTAATATATCTTAGGAAGTGGATAATTTTCTTTGAGAGACACCCTGTTTAGATTCTGAAAATCTACATAACCTGATCTCACCACTTTTCTTCATGACAGACACTAGGTTAGCCACCCACTTGGAAAATATTAAGGACACTATAATTTTGGCATCAAACAACTTCCTTACCTCCTTTTCAATCAATGGCAGCAACAGAGGTTTTATTCTTCTCAAATTTTTCTTGAAAGGTTTATGATCATCCTTGATTGGAATTACATGTTGAATTACCTTAGTACCATAGACCTTTAAATCTTCATAACTCCATGCAAAGACATCAGGGAAATATTTCATTAGGTTGATATACCTCTGTTTAATTTTTGGACTGAGTGTCTTAGACAGTTTGATGATCTTGGGATGTCTTTGAGTCCCAATGTTGCAATCTTCTATGTCCTCATCATTTGCAGTAATTTTAGGATTTATGGCTACATCGTTGTTGTCAAACAACTTTTCCAATGGGAACAATGTTATTTTTAAGCAACATTATATCTCTTCCAACAATATGATTTTGAAAACAATCATCATTGGTAAACACAATTGCATCTTCATTCTCTTCACAACATAACTCATCATCAATATTTGAATTAGCAAATTCATCACTCATCTGGAGGAATCTTTCTACATGTTTATCATATTCAAATTTGCCAATATTTAATGTTGTCAGGTACTGTTGGCCTATGCTTGACTTCAATTTCATACTTTTTGTTAGGAAAAATTGGAATTTTGAAAACAAAGGTTGAAGTAGCTAGAGCATATGCAATTAGATTTTTCCCCCTAGGAATCATTGATAAATTGCATTTTGAAAACTCTTCAAGAAGATCAAGTACTATATTAATATATTCCCTCAATCTAGTATGCTTGGACTGATATATACCCTTTACCTGATTTATGACAAGATCGGAATCTCCATGTACAGCTATGCTCCTAGCACCCAATTATTTTAAAGTCTTCAATCCCAAAACCAGTGCCTCATATTCAGCCATGTTATTGGTGCAATCAAAAGAAAGTTTGTAAGAACATAATTTTGTACTTATCTTGGGAGGGTTAATCCACACACCTGCTCCTGCTCCTTCTCTGCTAGCAGCTCCATCAAAGCTCATATTCCACATCCCATCCTCTTGTTTATTTTGTTGATCTGTAATTTCCTCTGTTTGATGATCAGATTTTTCTTTGATGGTCATAACAGTTGTTGGATCGTCGCTCCTCCCCTTCAAAACTCAAGTCATTATAGAAAATATAGGAACCAACCTCAGTATCTACAGAGTAAATAGGATGGTTGTTTGGTTGAGTTTTGTTACTCACAATGTACTTGAGAAGCACTTCTCTGTACAACCTCCTTTATTGGCCAAAAACAGGGATAGTAGCATATGACATATCCATATGCAAAGTCCCTTTCAAATTTACAGCCCAACATCTAGATAACAGCATGCCAAATTTAGGAGAGATTTCAGCAACCACCACATCCATGATCAAATTTTTTGATGGAATTTGAGATAATGATACAACCAGATCTTTGATTAAACCTAATCATTTAACCTTCCTTGAGTCAAAGGAGAAAATATCCTTCTAAGGCCTTGTAATATCTAGGCCTAATTCATCCATGACTACCTTAGGCATCAGATTATGTGATGCTCCTGACTCTAACATGGCATTATGTAAGGTCATGTCATGAATTTTAAGAATAACATAGAAAGGAGGGACATCATAAACATCACCACTCTCCTCCACATGTGGCCCAAACAAGATAACAGGTTTATCATCTTGCACATTCAAGGTGCCATGGGATTCTTCCATTTTGAGCATCTTAATGATTTGATTTCTATATTCACCATTTTTAATTAGCTCATTGAATGGAACATAAATTTTGATTTTATCCACTTCACTTTCAAAATTAAAAGGAGATGGGGATTTTTCTACCTCTTTGATGATTGCTTCCTTTCTTTCCTCGGGTATCTTCTTTGGGAGTTCTTCTTTGTATTTTCCTTTCTCCATTACATCCTTTGTTGAACTTTCTTTCTTAGGTTGACTTGAAGAAGGTATATTGAACTTAAGATCCCTTGTAGGATTTTCCTTTGGGGGATTTGCGGGCACCTTTTTCCTTCTGAGGTTATATTGTTTCTGAAACTGCATAATATAATTTTGAACTCCCTTCTTATACTCTTATGTTTCCATTGATAACATACCATCATTATCCTGCATAAACTTATCATTTGCATCCATAAATTGATCATGTTCTTCTTTAGTTAAGAACACATTTGTTTCTGTATCATCACAACAATGTATATTGTCTTCAATTGTTTGATCAAAATATTCATTTACATAGTTGTTTTGGAAAGGAGGTTTTATTTCTTGATCACCTTGATTTCTCTGGTCTCTTTACCTGATCTGTGGAACTGGAGCTCTTCTAAAATTTTGATTTCTAGGATGAAAATCAGTTTGAGCTTTGGTGGTAGGCTTATTATCCAAGGACATTCTTTCCATAAATATTTCCATATTCTTTCCAAGGACATTCTTTCCATAAATATTTCCATATTCTTAATCATCAAATCAAATTTCATAAGGGATGATTGAGAAGTTGATGGTTGTGTTTCTCCTTGCACCTTTTTCACATTTCTATCAAGATTATGTTTGATTTTCCTTGAGGCCATCAGATTCACCTCCACTTCAATTGCACCACTCATCGTGTAATATAGTGTATTGGATATCCTTTTTCTCAACAGAAAGGCAAATTCACTGTCAAAATAAACAGCATATCGAAGTTGGGAATCTCCAGGAGGGGGTTTTAATTCAGTAGGAAATGAATTGTAAACCTTCATAAATCTGGTTGAAAACTCTTATACTGTTTCATTAGGTGATTTATTTATGTTATTGTATTGAGTTAGAAACTAAAGAGGATTCTTATTGTCACCCCATATTGCAAGGAAAAGTGTTTCAGAGGCTTCAAAATCAGGGATGCTTGCTGCAGGAAGAGCTTTGAACCATTTTCGGACTTCTCATAAAATACTTTGCGTAAACAGCCTTACTTTTGCATCCTCGTGATCTACCTCCTCTAGGTCAACAAAATCATTAAACCAATATAAATGTATTTGGGCTGATACATTCTCTTCAACATCAAATGATCTAATTCTCTGATTATAATTTTGAGGTAAATCATGCAACTGGGCAGGTAAGGAAAGAGGAGCAAATCTGGTTGCCATGGCTCTAGGAGGATTTTGAGCTATCTGAACAGTCTGAGTGGGGACAGTCTGAATAGGAACAGTATGAATGGGAACAGTAGGAATCAAAGACTGGAATTTCTTCTCATCAAAGATGATTTCATTCAAATTAGATTTTGATCTAGATCTGAACAAGGTTTGTTCAAATTTTAAATCAAAATCAAGGCCATCAATGCTTTTCACCTCGTATTTTGGAAAAGATATATTTATGTCCGGGAAAGAAAATGATTTGATTGTATTTTCTTTTCTTTTGTGTAAGAGTTTCTCAGGATAAGACACAGATGCTATAGGTTCTGGATCAGGGTTCCTTCCAGTGTAAATTCTCTTAGGAGCCAAGATTTCTTATTTTATTAAAAAAAAATCTATGCTACTGATATTATTTAATGAAGTCACCAAGGTAAGAATAGTTCATCTAATAAAGGTGTTTGATTCACTATTACCCTCAAGAATCAAATTTAAATATTTTAGTCGTTCTTTCCTAGGGAGAATTTTCAATTTCATCCTCGGCAACAGCGCCAAAATGTTAACACTGAGTAAATTGTTGGGTTAAAGAAAAAATCTACAAAGGTAACCTACAAACCAAATTTAATACTAGAAATTAGTCGTTCCAATCTATAGAGGGCTTAATCTCTGATAGACAGATTGCTTTTGAACTGATGGCTAGATTTAGATGTTTGAGATAGTTTTTTCAAAGTTTGTTGGCAAAGAGGCATAGTATTTCTAGGGCTATGGATTCAACCCCTGAAAACAAAAGAAAACAATGCTTGGTAGGTAGAACTCCTCATAGGAACAAAGGCTAAACAAGGTGATGAACTTCAATTTTGAGTTTGATTATGTAGGGTGAAAGAAGAATAGAAACACATAATAGAATCAGAGCATCATAAAGGATGAATTATGACCTTATTTAAGAAGATAAATAGAATTTAAATCAGTTAAGTCTAGAGCACCATTAGATGAATTTTATACTTTTAATTTACCAATTTAAAGAGAAGGAAAGTGTAGATGAAAATAAGTACACAAGGAATACATACAAAGAAGAGTACAATCTTCATATCACCACCATTAGAATCTTTTTCATAAGGAGTTTGGGACTTCTTCATTTGTATTTCTATTACATTCACAGAATTACATTGAATATCAAAATGCCTATACTTCTTCCTGCCCCTGTTTACATCAAAATATTCAACATATATAGAAAACTAAGGCTACACTTAGCTGCTAGGAGTTGAATGACTACATCCTAGAGTTATGTATCTTGTTGCTTTCAAAGAGAACAACAACCTCTACAAGATTTATCAAAAATAGAAAACCCGATTTGCCAATCATAATATAACTAAAATATCATTTACAATCATAGATCCTTGAGAAAAAATCGATCATGTGGTTGTGATGAGTCATCATATGCATTTTTGTACAACCTTATCACCCTTGTGCAGTGAATTATGGTTATTGATGTGCAAGTGTTGGTTACAACATTTGCATAGCGACTTCGCATAGCGAATCTTCTTGCTAAGGTTGCTCGCGTGAATCCAGTTGGCAACAAAGGTTAGGATCATTCAGTTTGTCTTTAGCTTCTTTATCCAATTCCACGTGTAGTCGTAAGGTCGTGTTTGCCTTTCTCAATGACAAGTTATGTCTCTTAAAATTTCCCACCCGCCTCAACAAAGTTGCATTCCTCTTCAACTTTGATTGTGCATCTCTTTGACATCTACATCTTTCTCCCCTAGTTTCACTTGCTCTTCATCAATCTCTTGGGATGAAAATTCAACAAACTATGTCTGAAATGTGGGTATGGGAAACCTCCTAGCAGATGACCTGGTGTGTGGTTTACCGGGAACCTATCTCTCCCTAGGTTCATCAGTGAATCGTATTTTTCTTCTTTTCTTCAAGGTTGGCTCACTGAGTGATGGATTCTCAATCCCGTTTCCTTTCCCCCTTTCAGCAACACCTCCTCCCTTTACCCTTGAACTATGAGATGTTAATTTCTCAGCAGACAAAGGAGTATCTCCTTTAAGATCCAGGGAAATGTTTTTTGAAGTCAACAAGGAATCCCAATCCTTGTTTAAATTTCCAAGCTCTTCAACCACCCACAGCTTCACCAATGAAAAATGGAATAGGCTACTCTTTGGTTGGTCATATTTGGCTTGGACATTGTCTACCATTTTTCCCAGGCTTCTACATAGGAAGAAGGGTAATTTTAGGGGGATTTTCCCTGTGAAATGCATCAGGAGCCTAATGTGGTATTGATATACCTTGTCAAATCTACCCTCACAAGTAAAGTATTTCTGGATTACCCTAAAAATATTCTCAAAAGGTTCCAAAACATATTCACCAGGAATGGTGCCACCAATATTCCGATTTTTGTATTCAGGTTTGAGAAAATCAATATAAAATGAAGTGTCTAATGGCATACCTTTAAACCACTTTTCTCCCTTCATAGGAATCTCTGTAGCAACTGATATGGTCTCCTCTTACACTGGAAAAGTGATCCCTTCAATGGTTGCGCTGACGCCATCAAAGTTAAGCGAAAATTGCTTGGTTAGTTGCACATTATACCCCTGAACCTTTTCACAGAATCCCATGTATCCAGCTTGTTCAAAGAACACCCTGATCATTGGGGATGTGTTTACCAAATTTAAATTATGTGGCTCAAACCTCACGACTTCCCCACTTCTTACATTCTTTCTTTTTCATTGAGTAGTTGTCATGATGTTGATATATATCAACCTTGTGTGAACTGCAGGTGTGCAGAAATATATTGTAACAACAACTTTGCAGCGAAAATGGGAACAGTAACCTATGCGCAACAAACTAGATAAATAACCTTTGCACAGCCAATGAGAATAGTGACTTTTGCAAGGTGTGCAGCAACATGTAGCAAAAGAAAACTATGCCCAGCAATGAACAGTAGTCGAAAACTTGGCGCAGCAACAAATAGCAATGGAAAACTCAGTGCAACAATGAACAGTAGTAGAAAACTCAATGCAGCAATGAAAAGTAGTAGAAAAATCAGCGCAGCAACAAACAACAGCGGAAAACTCGGTGAAACAATAAGGATGGAAAGAGTTTAGCTCAAATGAAGGAAAGTTGGTTATGTGAAAATAAAACTCGTTCCAGAGGCTAACTTGCAATCAGCTCCAAGAAAGGCTCTTGAACAATGATTGAAACATATGGAGAATGTGTAGCAAAAAACAGAGTGAAATATTTACGTAGCGAATATCAACACACAGGGTTTGCGTAGCGACTAGCAGCACACAGCATTTGCGTAGCAGAGAGCTTTGGAGCTTGTTGGAGAGGCTATGGACGACACGCAGGTCTTGGAGGCGATGGAGAAAAAAAAAGGTGGCCAATATTTATGCTCGAATGGATAATGAACAAAAATATGAAAAGGGAAGTGGTTGTCCATAGAGACAAGACGTTTCAAGAAAGTTAAATATTTGCCAATCGAACTTGCGCAGTGGGTACACCTTTGGTGTTTGAAACGCTACAAATGACATGGAGTGCCATGATTTTTCCTTTTCTAACCTCATGATTATGTGATGATGAAACATAATACCTTTTGACATGACATTCTAACCTTTGATTCGACCTTAGCACATAATTTTTCATGTTTTAATGTGGTTCGAGACTTAGGAAAGTGGACCATTACAACTTAAACATGATGAACTTTACACTCTTGAATCTTTGCATTTATGATAGTGTTTTATAAAATAGACAATACACGCTTTAAACCAACTTATGAATAAACACATTACTAACATTTCAATCCATTCTTTATTTGATTACTGACCTCATAAACCTTAACACACTAACTATGACTCATCTAGGAATGTCTTGATTTTCCCAAGATCATGGCATGACTTTGAAAAATTTGGACAAACCTCTAACTCTAGCTATGAAAATCATGGTGCTAATAGCTATCTCCAATGGGGATGTTATCCTCCCAATGAGGTAGCAAAGAACAGTAGACCAAGTGCCTGACCATTAGACTTTATTTGACTCAAAAGACTCTAAACTAACAAACAAACTTATTTACAATACTTTCTTGACACTTTGACTAAACTCGGCATAAACTTAGGGCCTTCACTTCAGGCTTCAATTTTCTGTTGATTATTGAGATGAAATGCTTCATCTGAAAATAAAATGGTTATTTACAATGAAATGGAGAGACTGAAGAAATTTTAAGCAAGATATTATTTGAGAAACATGTCATTCACATGTCCTCCACCAATGAGATCTCCATTGAGGTCCTGCAGCAAATAGGCATTGTTCCCATGGTATGCAACAATCTTGAGTGGTCCCAGCCAAAAATGGTCAAACTTACCATGTTTCCCTCTATCTTCATTTCTTGCATCCCACTTGAGTACCAAATCATCCACCTTAAAATCATCTTCCTTAGTATACCTATCAAAGGCTCTTTTAATTTTATCTTGGTGTAGTTGTGATTTGTTGAAGACTTGTTCTCTGATTTTTTGCACATGGATTAATTGGTTTATCCTCCTTAGAGAATCATTTGGTTTAGCTTCCTATTCTTGCAACAGTCTCATCACTGGAAGTCCTAATGAGGTAGGAAAAACTACCTTTGTACCATAAACAATCTGAAAGGGTGATGTAGAAATAGACCTTTTGGTGGTGATCCTATCATCCCATTGTTGGGCCCTTTGTTTTTGGGTTGAAGATTGTGCAAGAAGTACTACAGTCCCAATTTTAGTTAAACACGAGTTGCACAAGCAATAGAAAGAGTTGGACAGTGGAGAAAGTAAAGAAATAGAAATCGATTGTGGAAAGGGATAGCGCAACACCAGCAAGGCAAAAGAAGTTACAACAGAACAAGAAAGCATGTGATCCCAAAGCTAGAAGATCCCACTCAACCTATATATGAGATGAATATTATTGTAAAGGGGTTGGGTTTTTAGTTGTTGTTGTTGTTGGTTGGGTGTAGTTGAGGAAAGGTTTTGTAAATGTAATTTGTATACAGTTTTGGGGAAAAAATGGGTAGATAGAGATTTGTGACATGATTCTGAAGTCAAAAGTATGTAACAGAGTATTAATTTATATCTCTGAGATTGTATCCGATAAGCTCTGATGATAATAGATGAAGAAGGACCCAAAATTTTGAAATATAATGTGTCATTATGTGTTTATGCTTATGAATTGTCTCTTTACAGTACTTATTTATGCTTGATAATATCAATATAATATATCTCTTTACAAATTCTTTTCGCAACTTGAGTATCTTTAGTTCCAACATGGATGAGTTCATATATGTTATGTAGTTAGTCTATCTTGCGCAAGATCATGGTGAATATTGAAGGTTCTGGAAACCCACCTAAGTATTCTCATTTCCCTTCCCTATCTCTCTGTCTTGGTTGCGCTTTGGGTGAGACTTCTTCTCTTCGAAGGAGATGAAAATGCCATCGCTCTAGACTGCTCAATACCTTTTGTTGGTAACCTAAGAAGGACCATGTTCTGATCAATTCCATGCCGACAAAATGGTTTCGTTGTCGGGACTTGAACCCGGGTCTCTCGAGTGAGAGCCAAGTATCCTAACCAACTAGACTACAATGGATTAAAGGGATTAAAGGAGCTATGGGAGATATGAAAATTGAACTAAAACTAGGATCAAATCCTATAAGGCGCATACCATATCACCTTAACCCCATAGTAAAAGAGAAGGTTAAGAGGGAAATAGACAAGATGTTGGAAGATGGAATTAATTTTACAGTGGAAGAATCAGAATGGGTTAGCCCAATAGTCATCCAAAGAAAGAAAGGCACAGAGTAAATTAAGGTCTGTGTAGACTACAGAAGCCTTAATTATGCCTATGTGCATGACCCGTTCCCAACACCTTTTACTGATGAGGTGCTAGAACAGGTTGCGGGGAAAGAATCTTACTCATTCACAGATGGATTTTCGGGGTATCACCAAGTGAGGATTGTTGAAGAAGACAAAAGGAAGACCAGATTCATAATAGAATGGGGGTAATTTTCATATAACATGATGTCCTTCGGCCTAAAGAATGCCCTGCAGTTTTTTCCCAGATTGTAATAGCAACTTTCCGAGAATTTACTCACAAGTTTATAGAAGTTTATATGGATTATTGGATGGTATATACTCTGCTCAAGGAACATGTAGCACTACTACATATGATGTTTGATAGATGTAGAGAATTGTAGATATTGTTGAACCTTAAAAAGTGTATCTTCTGTGTGCCACATGGAAATTTGTTGGGCCACATAGTATGTCGAGAAGGAGTGATGGTAGACCCAACCAAAGTTGTGGTTATTGTGAACATGACACCACCTATGAGTGCTAAGCAGTTGCACTCCACGCTTGGGCACACAGGGTACTATCAAACGTTTATCAGAAGATATGAAAACATCACTGCACCTCTGGAAAATCTACTAAAGAAGTCTGAAGTGTTCTGGTGGACCCCAGAGTGTGATAAAGTGTTCGATATCCTGAAGGAAAATCTCAGCACAACGCCTATTCTGATATTTAAAAACTGGGAAAATGAATTTCATGTGCACGTAGACGCATCGGGTATTACCTTGGGAGCCATCTTAGCGCAACCAAGAGATGGATACATGGATCATCCTATCTACTTTGATAGCAGGAAGTTGTCGCAAGCTGAGCAGAACTATACAACCATAGAAAGGGAGGGTTTAGCTATGATTTACGCTCTGTAGAAGTTTAGACATTATCTGTTAGGTTATCATTTTAAATTCTTTACTAATCATTCTGCATTAAAATATCTAGTTAACAAACCTGTTCTGGAAGGAAGAATTTGTCGGTGGTTGCTATTTTTTCAGGAATTTTATTTTGAAGTGATCATTAAGCCTGGAAGATGCAACGTAGGGCCTGATCACTTGTCTAGATTAGAGTCAGGAGAAAGTGGTGGAGCAATCGATGATCAGCTCCCAGATGCAGACATGTTCTGGGTTGAGGCCATACCAGAATACCTAGAAGACATAGCAGTCTTCTTAAGTACAGGGGCCTACCCAGAAACGTACTCCACAACTCATAAACATCACATGGTGATTAGAGCAGTGGACTATCAATTTATTGCGGGGAAATTGTATAAATTGGGACTAGATAGCATCCTCAGGAGATGTGTCTTAGATCATGAAAGACAAGACATATTGTGGGAGTGCCACAGTGGAGTTGTGGGAGGTCATGTTGGAGGAAAAGCCACTGCATAGAAAGTCCTCCAATTTGGACTATGGTGGGCCATGCTCTTCAAGGATGCAAAGGTGTATGCTAGATCTTGTGATGTTTCTCAAAGAGTGGTTAATCCATCACAACGAGATGAATTGCCTCTTCAGCCAGTTCGAGCTCTACAAGCATTTGAGAAATGGGTGGTTGACTTCATTGGGTCGATCAATCCCATCGCTAAGAATTCAAAGTCTAGGTATATTATTACCATAATTGATTAACTTACATGTTGCGATGAGGCAGCAGTTGTTCAGGATTGGTCGATCAATACTGCTGCTATGTTCATTTTTGAAAATATTATCACTCGGTTTGGATTCCCTAGGATTCTGACCAGTGATCAGGGAGGTCATTTTATCAGTATTAAAATAGAAAATCTTACAGCAGAGTTCTTGATCCAACATCATAAAATCAGTCCATACCATCCGCAAGCCAATGGAACAATGGAGGCGTTTAACAAGATTTTGGAGAGAGGATTAATGAAGGTTTGTTGTGCGAAAAGGGAGGATTGGGATGATAGAGTCCCAACAGTTTTATGGGATTACAGGACAACCACAAAGAAACCTCATAAGTACACTCAATTTCAGTTAGTTTATGGGAAGGAGATTTTGGTACCTTCATAATTCATTACTTTGAGTTTGTACATTGAACATATTACACACATGTCGGAGGATGAATCAGTTGCACAGAGGCTCATGGAATTGTAAGAACTTGAAGAGACCAGGTTTTTAGCAGACTTTCATCAGTCAGTTGAGAAAGCAAGGCAGAAATCTTGGCATGATAGACATATTAAGACCAAATTATTTGCATAGGGAGACAAGGTCCTACTTTATGACAGTCAGTACCAGAAACATCCATTCAATTTGTGCATGCATTGGTTGGGACCATATATAGTTGTGGAGATCTGACCTTCTGGAGTAGTCAAACTCGTGCAACTGGATAGTATGTTGCGGCCAGGATGCGTGAATGGCACTCGCCCAAAACCCTATATGTCTCATAACTGAGCTAAAGGACTCTTTCTCCAGTCCAAAGGAGCATGTATAATAGTTAGATTTGATTTTTTTTTTCAATTTATGTGAATTCAGTTAATAAATTTGAAGAGTGCATTATTGTGCCACGACATTTAGCTCATTTTTTTTTCTGTCTAAGTGTTGTTTGATGTAGAACTGCTTACTCAGCAGTGTAGGATCAGAAGATCCATGAAGTTATTAATGGAAGTCTTTAAATATGATGGGGGGCCCTTTGTGGTTGGAGGGAGAGTGAATCTAGACGCAATCCTAGTCCATGTGCCACATGAACCCAGTCTAGTCACAGCCTTTATTGCTGCTACAGTACCCCATCCAAATTCTATTACACCATAAAGACGAAATACGTGAACATGCCATCGGTATTTGTGCAAGGATTCTCATCCGTTAAATGGTAAGGTTCATAATCGGCCACATCCCTGACCAACTTGCCCAATAAATTCTGAGATCACCTGAGAGATTTGCCCTGTTAACTAGTCCCATCAGACAACTCAGATCCAAGTTGCATCTATAGGGTTAATGATGAATAACAGTTATTATGGAACTTGTCAGCTAAGCCCAGGTATAAGGTTCTGTGAGTTTGGTATAGGATGCATTGTTTCCTAGAGAGAACTTAGAGATTTGTGAATTCTAAAGCATGAGCAGGCCTATGTAATCCCTCGACCTTCAGTCGTGATCCCCAATCCATGTTTCATCTGTGAAATTTTTTGATAGTTCAGACTCACTATGCCGAGAGCTACAGGGAGTCGAAGTGTTGTTTCAAAAAATGTAGTACCAGATGAGCCATGTGACCCTTGGGTCGAGATCGTGGGCGATCTTAAGGGGAAAGTCGAGCAAGTCAAGCTCCTCAACCTTGAACTAACAAACCAGGTTTTGTTCCCTCAGATGAACATTGATGTCTTCTAGAGTGTCACTCCAGATGAGTTGGGAGTCATGCAGTTTCTGCCAAAGCCCAAGTTCATCAATCTGTTCAACTCTACCATCATGAACCTCAGGGATTTTCTAGTTTTCAGCACCACTGGAGAAGTTGCAAGGTGTACCAAGTTTCTTATCAGTAGGATACAAGACAAAAGCATGTGGTTGGATAATGGATATCCAATTCACGCAGAGGACATCCACCAGCTTACTGGACTGTCCATTAAAGGTGAGAATGTGTCCAAAGGTTTCCATGTTCTCGGCAAGCATGGAAAGAAGAAGGGGGAGCCCAACTTATATGAGCGGTTTCATACACAGAGGGGGGGAGCATAGCCAAGATCAACCCCATACTACCTAAGACAGTTAGGATCAGTTTCTATATAATTGCTAGCAAGGTCATGAGGTCCTACTACAAGGGAGAGTGCACACTATATGCTTTATCAGTGGAAGATTTTTTCACTAATGGCATTGTCTTCAATTGGTGCAACTACTTACTAGAGGAACTCCTCATGCATGTGAGGAAGAACAAGAGAAAGGTGGTGCTTTTTGTTAGAATATAGAAGATTGTGCTCATTTTACCATTGACGATACCCTCGTCACCCAACCATAGGCCGAAGCCACCCTCCGAGCACCTTGACCTTGACAGAGAAGAGAATCCTGGTAGCAATCCAATAGCCAAGAGAGGCTAAT
>SNQJ01S0006518.1:133442-143892 GCA_010110895.2 Picea sitchensis | reverse complement strand
GCTAGTGCACACTTTCCCAGAGACTTGCGCACAAGACTGCCACTGTGTTGCGTAGATATGGTTCTCTCTGCAACTACTAAGATATGAATAATGAGAACTGGCACCCTGTATTTATAGTAGTCTGGGCAGGCTTATTGGGGCCGACTTCTCCTCCTGGGTACTAATAAATTCATATTAAATATATATTTGCAGCCAACAACTTGTCTAGGGTTTCCTTCACTTCTTTGCTTCCTTCCAGAATATTCTAATCTCGTCATAGGTCACAATAGAGGTTCATACCTCCTGAAGATACCATAATATTAACACTTTCACCTATGGCTACTTGTTGCTTACATTCGCAATGCTAAAGTGGACGCCACATATCAGAAGACCATTGTCGCCAATAGATAAGGGGTGCTTGGAAAAAATGTTTGAGTTGTGGCACTCAAGGTTGGACTTAGAGAACATTGCCTTCAAAAACATGGCATTATCCAAGTGGTATAACAGGTTTCTCGACGCAACACAGAGGTTGCGCATTATACGGGAACTGCTCAACTGCAACACGCGGAACATTGCATTCAACATGAAATTCCACCATACATTTGTGTGGCCAAGGTATTCCAACATAGAAGACTTTCACTCGTGCATTCTTCCATTCTACTTGGATGAAGAGGCCTTCGACAAGGAGGTTATGTCATGGCCTGGAGTCAAACGCAACCCGCGCAAGTCGGGGATGCATTACATTATGTCTGCGGAGCTGCTAAAGAAGAGGGGTCAAGAAGAAGGGGTAGGNCTTCCATTCTACTTGGATGAAGAGGCCTTCGACAAGGAGGTTATGTCATGGCCTGGAGTCAAACGCAACCCGCGCAAGTCGGGGATGCATTACATTATGTCTGCGGAGCTGCTAAAGAAGAGGGGTCAAGAAGAAGGGGTAGGACTAAGCTCATGCCCAGAGGTACAAAAGAAAGAATCCCCAACACAGATGGAGTCCAATGAGGAGGAAGAGATGCAGCCACTAGAGCGCAAAAAGAGAACACTATCGATGTTCTTGCAACTGTCAGAGCAAGATATGTTGATAGGTAAGGATGTCAATGAAATCCTTAGCGCTACATTAATTACAGAGCCAATGGCCAACAATACCAGGATGGATATCTCACCGAGTAAGTTTCTGAACCCCCATCCCATTTCATCCACTGTTCCTCGCACTCCCTCAGCGGCTTGAGAATCCCATATTATAGACATCTAGGATGACCCTAAGCCTGACACCACTCCATCCACCACTATCATCACTGAGAAACTTACATCACCACCACAACCCTAGTTTCCACCTCTAGAAACCGACATTCCATCCCAAAACATTGATCCAAAACCCATGCAGCTCAATCCCCCAGAGATACCTGAGAAGAGACTAGAACTCCCTGGTCCAAACCCAAAAGTACCCGAACAGAGGCTACAACTGATTGGCCCAAACCCTGAAGCCTAGGACCAGCAGATCATACCCTTTGTGTCGATTCAGGACACTCCATCCTCAGTGGAGGTGCAAGCAGGATCGAAGCCGCAAGTCCTAAGTCCACAGCGCACTTCCTCAACGACCAAGGTTGAGGGTGTTATTGGAACCGCAACCCCAGAGGCTGAGGTCCATAAAGAGGTGGAGATACCAGAGGTTCAAAAGGAACCTAAGACAACTTCAGGATAAAGCGCAATATCAGTGCAGGAACAGATGGAGCTAGTCCTCCAAAACCCTCAGCAGTTCGCAGAGTTGTTGCAACTCTACCTGTCCAGAGCATATGTTTTAACGTTCCTACCGTCGACGTTGAGGTTGAGGCTTGCGCCAAGACCATCTACAGGAGATGAGTAGGTAGAGAATACTTACGAGCATTCAAAGGCTAGTGGAATTCCACTACAAGTCTAGGTACCCAGGGAAGCCACCCCTTTCGTCGCTCACCTTGCACAGTGGCCAGCAGTGCAGCTCGTCAGAATGATCAGAGGCTCAACTGATCAACTGGAGAAGAGGCTCCAGTAGGCTGAAAGGACTGCATATTTCGTAATGAAGGAAGCACTCCTTTCTCAACTGCATAGAACATAGGAATAATACACCAATACCCCGGAGGAGTAGAAACTGGAACGATTCCAGGAGAGGCTTACTGAAGCCTGGCCAAAAATAAGGAAAGTATCTCCACAACTTCCAGAATCTAGTGATGCATGAGAGCCTTAGCATCAGATCGAGCTACTCCATGGAGCATGGTCACAACTGTCCATTCACACAGAGCATCTCAAAGTACAGTTGTGGGAAATTTAGCAAGAAGTAGAGCAACAACCTCGAAAGTTGCAAGAGAATATGGATAAAATAGTGTTGGAAGGTAACAATGCTCGAGCATCATTACACAAGCGCACAATTGAGTGCACAAAGATATTCTGAGAAGTCAGCGATTGGATGGGAATTATAGCAATGCACAACCAAACTTTAGAGGATGTGCATGCACAAATCCAGTTTCTCAATGAAGAAGTTGCGATCACCATGGACCCACTTGAGCAACAAGAAAAATTCGACCAAATTCAGCAAGCGGATAATGAGTTGAACGCTCTGTTTAAGGTGCAATATGTAGCCAAGAAGGAGCTGCACAAATTTTGACCTGTCGTCCAGACAATGTATATGAAAATGCATCAGGTAGATTTTATAGCCAACTCTGAATGGAACTCTTTGGTCACATCCAAGCCCAAAGGATGTATCACATATGTGACTCAGCGGTTTGTAACTGAGACCTCACTCCTTACCAGGAAGTGGCAGGATAAAATTGGGAGTTTCCAGGAAGTCGGGAAGTGGGCCTTAGATTTGGTCCCAGAGTTGGGCCCTTCGTTTGAAGAGGCAGAGAAAGAGAAAGTGCAAGCAGAAGATGAAAGCAAAATGGAGAACAAGGACAAGGGAAAGAAACATGCACTACTAGAAGTTGCGAAAGAGCTAAGTACTTGACTCGATGGTGATTCAAGTCTTGTGGTCAGAGCCTATTGGGCCCTTCGTTTTTGGGTTGAAGATTGTGCAAGAAGGACTATAGTCCCAGTTTTGGTTAAACACAAGTTGCGCAAGATACAGAAAGAGTTGGAAAATGGAGCAAGTAAAGAAATAGAAATTGGTTGTGGAAAGGGACAGCGCAACACCAGCAAGGAAAAATCAGTTACAACAGAACAAGAAAGCACGCGATCTGAAAGCCAGAAGATCCCACTCATCCTATATATGAGATGAATATTATTGTAAAAAGGTTGGGTTTTTAGTTGTTGTTGTTGTTGGTTGGGTGTAGTTGAGGAAAGGTTCTATAAATGTAATTTTTATACAGTTTTGGGAAAAAGGGGGTAGATAGATCTTTGGGACATGAGTCCGTAGTCAAAATTCGTAACATAGTACTAATTTGTATCTATGAGATTGCATCTGATAAGCTCTGATGATAATAGATGAAGAAGGACCCAAAATTTTGAAATATAATGTGTCATTATGTATTTATGCTTATGAATTGTCTCTTTACAGTACTTCTTTATGCTTGATAAGATCAATATAATATCTTTGTTTACAAATGATTTTATCATATTGAGTATCTTTAGTTCTAGCATGGATGAGTTCAGATTTGTTTTGTAGTTAGTCTATATTGCAAAAGATCATGGTGAATCTTGAAGGTTTTGGAAACCCACCTAAGTATTCTCCTTGCCCTTCCCTATCTCTCTGTCTTGGTTGTGCTTTGGGTGAGAATTCTTCTCTTTGAAGGAGATGAAAATGCCAATGCCCTAGACTACTCAGTACCTTTTATTGGTAACCTGAGAAGGACCTTGTTCTGATCAATTCTGTGCCAACACCTATAATGCATAGATAATTTTTTTGTGCCAAGCTTTCTTATTTTCCTCCAGAAGCTTCTTAATTATTCCGGTCAAACTTTTGTTGGATGACTCAGCCAACCCATTACCCTATGGGTAATAAGTTGTGGAATGGCCAAGAGTTATATTATAATCATTGCAAAAATTTTCCAGTCTCTTGGAATTGAATGGTGTTGCATTGTCAATAATGATCTTGATTGGATAACCAAATCTAGACAAAATATTGTTTTCTAAAAATTGAATGATAATGGTATCAGTAGCTTGCCTTATGGGGATTGCTTCAATCCATTTGGTGAAGTAGTATGTGGCTTTCAGTGTCCACCTATGTTGATATGAGGATGGTGGATGAATATCTCCCATAAAATTAAGGCCCCATTGCATGAATGGTGCTTCAACAGAGATACGCTTTAAAGGTAAAGGTTGTAGTTCTCTTTTTCCATCAAAAATTTGGCATTCATGGAAGCTTGAAAATTCCTTGTATACATCGGAAAAAATACTAGGCCAATAGAACCATGCCCTAATTATTTTGTGCGCAGTGGTATTCCAATAATGGTTCCCCCCACAGTCACCTTTGTGAAACTCTTTGATATATTTTTTCACTTCTTCCTCCATCAAACAATTTAGCAACATCCCACTTGGATCTTTAAAATACAGAGAATGGTCCAGAATGAAAAATTGTGTTACTTTCATTTGAATCACACTACGCAGAGGATTTTTCTATATGGAGGATTTTGTTGCGCAGAGGATTTTTTTGCGCAGATTATTGTGTTGTGCACAGGCTACAGGGCGTGCTGCATAAATGATTGGCTTAGTATTCAACTTCAAGATCACTTTTTGACCAATTGGAGAGGAATTTTGAAAATCCCAGAGAGGTTTTTTTCAAGGACAGGCCAAGTAATAAAAACCTCTCTCATATTTGCAAGAAGTTCCATATTTTAGGAGATTAGAATGAATATTTACAGCCCATTTTTCCAGATTTAAGCATTTAATTTTTTGTTCATCATCTTTGGGCGCAGATCCCAAGAGACTGGAGAGGCATTTTAGAAAAATGAGAGGATTTTCTCAAGAAAAGGTTCTAAAAAAACCTCTCTAATTTTTTAAAAATATATTTTTATTCAGGATATATGATGTCATCTTTGACCCCTATTTTCTCAGTCTATTGCGCAATCTGCTGCATTTTTGTTGTATGTTACCATTGCATAGCAGACTTGTTGCGCAACTGTGACAAAGCTTTTGGAATGCCTCCAGATCAGAAAGGAAAGGTAGGAAAGCATGAAATCTCATATACATTGAATTCTAGAGGTCAAATATCATTAGGATATGGTTTCAAAAGCATATTTATCTATTATTATCTTGTAATTAATGAGTCGATTTTGACTCCTCTTTTTCAGCAATTAGTTCAGATTTTGTTGCCAAGAGATTTGTAATTGTTTCTTAACTTAGGAAGGTTGTTAGGATTCGAATTGGGAAGCATAGGAAGATATTTTGTGTATATATTTCATGAAGCTATGAGAGCTAAAGGTGGGGACTCTTTTGGGGAAAATGGGACTATTGTACTACAGATCAAGACTTGTTTATTTCTTTGAAGTCAATGCAGAAGTTTCCTCTTTCTGAAATTTGAGATTCATCACAGTGTTATGTTCAGTATGTGTTTCTTGTATATCATTTCCATGATTATGTTTTTCTATTAGCATTGTCTGAGAGTAAGTGGTAGGAATTCATCCATATTTGATGTTCCTTTCACACCGATGATGCTTGTTATGTGTTAATGGTTACTTTTACAGAATTCATCTTCATTTGATGCTCTTTTTAGTAATTAATCTTTGTGTCCTTTCTTCTAAAGTTGCACTCAATATTCATCCACTGATTGATGCTTGTAGTGTAGTGGGATTTCTTCTCCTTTCCATCTCTCATTTCATATCATTTGTTTGTTTCGCATACCACCTATTTTTCCTCAAATCTGCAGAAAGAAACCAACCAGTTGTTGACTCTAAAAACATTGAAATTCAAGCCTTAACTCCATTTCCCAATGGTACATTTTCCTTGTTTTTCCTACCAACCCTTTTAAAACAAAAACAAAACTGTCCTATTGCAGAATATGACCTTTGTGCATTTATTGATTAATCCTTTGGGTTATTACCAGTCATTAGACATCTGAGAGAGCCCTCTCTAGTGGTATAGGTCAGAATACAATCTAAAGTTGGTTGAAATAATTACCTTGGGGTTTTATTTGATACAGCCCAAAGAAATTTCTGAGTGTTAACAACAAACATTCTTTAATTCATCTAATAAATCATATCATATTTTAGTGATTTTTTTTTTCTAGTGCCAGCCTTTCTAGGAAAGGTGGAGTACTAGATTGTTATGGTTGATTTATTTTAGATGAAGAAGTTTCATTTATTGGATCTATACTATCATTGTTGTTTATTTGATTAGGATTTTCTTCCTATATAGGTTATTCAACAATAATAGGTGCATCTTGATGAAGTATTTTTCTTGATCTAAGATGAATATCATTTATACCAAGAGAAGTAATCATGTAAGTGGGAAAATTCTGCAGCTCAACATTGTAAGCGAGTTGTGCTACTTTATTATTGGGGTTATCAATGGGTTGTGTGGGTAGTTGGGTTGGTTTGGGAGGTTGTTTTGATGGTAGTTGAAGTTGTTTTGGTTGTGAAATTTGTGGTTTTGGTGGATGATTGGAATATGGTTGTTGAACTTGTGGGGGATACTAGTTTTGTGTAGGGTATTTGGTGTATTGTTGTTGCATAGGATAAGGCTAGGCAGGCATGGTCCCATAGGTAGATCCTCACCAACCTTGTTACCAAAGTTGGTTTTGGACTTGCTATGGTGCCCATGCTTGCCAAGGCATAAGAATGGTCCAATTTTGTTGGGGGTATTATTGAGAAAAATAAGGATTAAATTTCTAAGAGGGGTCTTGAGATATACCTAAATTCCTTGGCTACCAAAGTCTTTTTGGTACAACAAAACATAACTGCTCTATATTTCCTTGGTTCCCTTGGTAGGCTGCCTTGAGTTCCGGTAGAGATGGATAGTTTTATGTAGCATGATTATTTGCACATATACCACAAAGATCAATTTTATCTAAAGGAAATTATTTTAAAGATGCATTTTTCTACATTATGGACAATAAATGGTTAATTTTCCATCGTCTATCTCTTTCTTTTGCGTAACTTTCAATGTGTCCAATTGAGAACCAAGAATACTGAGAATGTTTGTTTTAAAATTATCCAACAAATTGTTAATCTCTACTCTACTTACCCCACTGATAGTTGATTTTTTGACCGTAGAGATAGAATCCCTAGTTCCCTTAGAATATTTGGACTTTCCTCGAGAGATATGCTTGCATAAGTCACAATTTTTTGGATAAGTTAGGTGAGAAACATCTCCTTTACCCATTAAATTCAATACATCAATCCATTCATCTCTAATGTCCCTATGTAAAATGACTTTTAGAGTATCCAAATCTAGATGATTTTGTTTTTCCCTTTTATTAGTATAATGAAATATTTCTAAATGATCTTCAAGTCTCTCCTCTTCTTTTTGTGTCATTTTAAACATTTCCTCTCTCATATCTCGGTTTGTACAATAATCATTATATTTTTCAAGGAATTTTGTTCCCATCTCATCCCATGTTTTTATTGCATTTGTTCCCAATCCCATAAACCAACGCAATGCATCATCCTTACGAGTAGTTGGAAAAAAATTCATTTTTTGAGTGTTAGAAGAATAATCATAGTTGTGACATAACACATTAAATTCGAAAAGGAAAGTTTATGGGTATTCAGTTATCATACCATGAAAGTTGGGCAGTGTTGAAGGCGGCATGTTCTTCATTTGGACTGCAATTGTTGGATCCAAGATTGGAAATCCAAATTCATTCTCAACAGTTGATGTACTTTTTCCTTCTTATTTTTCTTCTCATTCATGTTCTTCACCTCTAGGTCCTCTTTATCTTCTCGGTCACCAAATATTATTCCTGACATATTGTCTTCTCCAAGATGCACAAAGTCCTCTTATGTAGCAAAGAGTTCTGGTTCTTCAATCGGGTTCTCTAGAAAATACAATTTATGGTTGACCACTAAGTAACTTTTATTCTTGAGTTTTGGTTGGAAGTATGAAATATTTATGTGAGGTTTATGGACCCTTTAATGTTTCAGAACTAGCTTCTCCAAATTTCCCTTTTCCTTCTGCTTGTGTAGTGATGATTCTTCATGGTCGGCCTCCTCTTGTATTCCTACCTATATAAGGGTTAGATGATGGTGTGGCTCTTACAGTACCACATGATGGAGTGGGTGAAGTGGTGTTTGGTGTACTTCTACCTCTACTAAATCTACCTTTATTATCTCTACACCTATTCATGCATCCTACTTATCATGATTTTAAATGGTTGAAGAGAGACTCAATACAACCCTAATTATAGTGAATGCACAGGTTCTTACCTCTCGTCTTAGTGTCTCTCTTCCCATGTATTAATCCCTACATGCATTTTAAAAGAAAGAAAAATTAAATTCCTCTTTGCACTTCCCCAGACTCAACGCCAAAAATGTCAGTTGGTTCAATTAGTTGAACTCTTCTACATTAAATTATCAACCTAGGGATAGTAAACTAATGAAGTGCAATGAAAAATATATTCATGTAATAGTTCTAATATATCCTATAATGCATAAGGAAAATTGTTCACTACTTTAGCTACAAAAACATTGTTGGATTACTGAGAGGGGGGGTGAATCAGTAATAGAGAAATAATCATGTTTAACCACAAAATGCAAGTGTTATATCAATGTAGAATTGTCATCCAATAGTTGTAGAGTAAATAAACAATGAACAAATGAGAAATCATACACATACATAGTACACCGGTGTTTTACGTGGAAACCCAAAGCAGGAGAAAACCGTGTAATGCTTTTTCTTATATGTATTTAAGAATTGCATTCATTGGAAGCACCACCTTCCTTTGTTTTCCATCTGCAACTGGAAGGAGGCTCCAACCCCCTAGTTTCTCAGGCCAGAACCTGAAGGAATCTCCAACTCCTCAATTCTCTAGCTACAACCAGAAGGAGGCTACAACCCCCTAGTTTCTCAGTCTACAACCTGAGGGAGGCTCCAATTCCCCAATTCTCTAGCTACAACCAGACAGAGGCTACAACCCCCTATGTTCTCCTTCTACAACTGGAAGGTGGCTACAACCACCTGTCCTTTCCCCGTCCAACCGCCCTGACGTAGAAGTTGAATGATGGAACCACTGTCACACTATCACTGTGAGATATATTGTTGTAAACATGTATCAATCAACATGTAATCAACCTGTAAAAACATGTACCGATAACCTATTCCAACATGTACCATACATCAATATGTACCTCAACCTATACCATAAAGAAATGCATCAACCATGCATCAAACCTGTACAAATAACATGTCACAATAACCTGTCCAAACATCCTGTAATCAACATGTACCATAAACAAGTGCATCAACCATGCACCAACCTATACCTCAACATATACCATAAACGAGTGCATCAACTACGCATCAAATACACATAAACTATGACTCATCAACTACTTGTCTCAACCATGTACCTCAACCAAAATCCCTCATCAATTTCACCATCCAAATCTGATTTGTAGCTCTGTAATGGACCTGGTGTATATGATCACATACCTGCAAACCTTCCTTAACTTTAACAACAAGAGACTAGCATTTTCATCAAACTTTACTTTAGTCTCACATGACTAATTTTGGATTAGTCAACAAACCTAACTTGAAATAATCATAACTATGTACCTGTAATGAATAAAGATCTGAAAATCGTACACAATGTTCTTCAGTGTCTTTTATGAAATTCCTCCAGGTTTAACTACTTGGAACCTCTCAAAAAAGGAGTTATAGAAAAAATGACATACCTTGTTGAATTTTGGATTATTCTAGAGAGTGAACTTGTAGAGTGTGCCTTGCACGGAATATTTGTTGTATGGATCTGAAAATGGTACACAGAATACTAAAGACTATACTCTAACCAATACATTTGGTCTTAATGAATTTGGATCTGTTATGAATAAGTTGTGACATTTTTACCCGAAACACTTGCTTTAGACTAGTTTCAGGACTAGCCACAAACCCTATTTTCCATGGAGTGTAACTTCAAAAATACATCGACCCACAAGCTAAAATTTGTATCACAACTACTTGGATATGTTTCCTCAATGGTCTTTTAATTTCACGATCTGAATCATTCTATAAAAAAAGTTATTGCGAAAATGGTGAGATGACCTGTAAATAACATACCTTAGAAAGCATCATCAAAAGAATTTATCCTCCCTTGAATTTCGGCCTTCTTTACTTCACCTTCCCTCTGAAATTCAGCTTAGATATCCTTTGGTTACCTCATTCACTTGTATATATTCAATATGCTCAAGTATGTTTAAAATGAGAGATTCTTTCCCCTTATTTATACTTTCATGTATGATGCAGGAACATTGCTCCACCTCAGCAACGTGCCAGCTAGACAGTACATTCAAGCGCTTTCAAGGAGGGGAGAGGCTCTAGCCCTCTCATTTTTCCCTTATTTTCAAATTTCCATTTG
>SNQJ01S0006518.1:112776-123619 GCA_010110895.2 Picea sitchensis | reverse complement strand
TTACACGTGGAGTTAAATAACTCCTGCAGCTACCATAATATCAACACTTAGAACCTCTCAGAAAAGGAGTTATAGCAAAAATGGCATACCTTGTTGAATTTTGGCATATTCTATAGAGAAAACTTGTAGAGCGTGCCTCGCACGGAATAATTGTTGTATGGATTTAAAAATGGTACACAGAATACTAAAGACTGTACTCTAACCAATAAATTTGGTCTTACTGAATTTGGATCTTTTATGAAGAAGTTATGATGTTTTTACCCGAAACACCTGTTTTAGACTAGTTTTAGGACTATCCACAAACCCTATTTTCCACGGAGTGTAACTTCAAAAATACAATGACCCACAAGATTAAATTTGTATCACAGCTACTTGGATGTGTTTCCTCAATGGCCTCCCAATTTCACAGTCTGAATCATTCTAGAAAAAAACTTATTATGAAAATGGTGAGATGTCATGTAAATAGCATACCTTAGAAAGCATCATCAAAAGAATTTATCCTCCCTTGAATTTTGGCCTTCTTTACTTCACCTTCCCTTTGAAATTCGACTTAGATATCCTTTGGTTACCTCAATCACTGGTAGATATTCAATATTCTCAAGTGTATTTAAAATGAGAGAACCTTGCCTCTTATTTATACTTTCATGTAGCTTCCTCAAGGGGTTACCTTTTAACCATCTTAACCCACTTTCTTTATTTTAGGGTTAACCCGCTTCTAACCACTTGTCCACTTAGTAATTTCTGCATTAACTTTATTATTTAAATAATTTCTTGTGTATCCACTTTGACTTATATTGCACTCATCACTTCACTTTATTATTTAAATACTATCATATTCAACTTAACCCACTTTCCTTATTTTAGGGCTAACCCGCTTCTAACCACTTGTCCACTTAGTAATTTATCCATTAACTTCATTATTTAAATAATTTCTTTTGTATCCACTTTGACTTATACTACACTCATCACTTCACTTTATTATTCAAATAATTTTTTCTTTGCAACCACTTTGACTACTTTGACCTTTTGGGGCTTCTAGATGACTCATGAGGGTTCTCCAACTGCACATGGCCATAACTCTCTAACCGTGAGGAGTTATGTGACGTTCCACATACCACTGGAAATGGCATGACATGTACTATCCATCTAGAATATTATTTCCTACAAATATATCAAAACTCATACCATTATCCATCAAACAAACTTGGGTCCATTACCCAAACCTTTGTGCTACCGGAATTTGCTACCGGACTTTCTTCAAAGCTTGACATCAATGACAACCAACCCAATTAATCAACAAACATAGTTATGTTTAGCTATACAAAGAACAAAGTAATGCTAGGAAATGTAAAACAGGGTTGTAAGAAACACAAAAGTAATTCTAAGATATAAAACCAATAATATATTGGACTATCATAACATTCCTTCAATCACTTAACACCATGAAGGTTCATGTTGATCACAACAATGATTATTCAATTGATGGTTGCTAAATTAGTTACTTCTGCGTAAACAGAAATGAAATAAATTGCAGAAAGAAAATGACAGAATGAGAAATCACACAATTTGAATAAATGAAAACACAATACCAATAATGCTTAAGGAAATGAATAGCATGCTCCTCCATAGGGGGGAATCCTATTTCAAGGAATGTTATTTGGAGAAATTGTATAAGACTAAACTATTAGAAATGCAGAATTAATAACTCATGAAAAAGAATAGTAACCAAAAGCTTATATTAATCGGCAACTGAGTTTACAACAATTCGATTACAAAGTGTAATGATGATCATTGTCATTCTGAGGATCTAGTCACTCATATTTATACAATAGGAACAGGATCATTTAGATCCATATCATTCGGATCTTTGAAATAATTCATATCAAATTACTCATGTGCAGATTGCCAAATCAGATATGGATCTATCGTGGATATTTGGATTTAACTTTATTATCCACATATAAGAAATTCATGATAGGATTTATCAAATACAATCTCGTTCTTCCTCTCATGCCTTGATTTGTTGTTATTGGTTTGTGCATTCCACCATATGTATGTGTTGACCAATGAGTTTGACTTTGCTTTTGCTTCAAGCTAGAAGATATGTAGGTCATGCTGATAGGTGGATGGGCTTTGTGGAACATTTTGATTCCTCCCAGATGTCGTGGTTTAGTCCAAGGTTGATCCAATCCTTGTGGATGAACAAATTCGTTGTAGGAATGTGTCTGAGTAAATAGGTTATAGAAATGTAATATGAATTGCTATAGAATTGAAAGATTTTGTAGTTACTCATTATAATAATAGTTAACTAAGTCATTATGCATTAGGAAGAATGGAATTAAACACAAGAATGGACAAATTACCTCTAACCTTCTTTGATGCATATTTTTTGTAGTTGATTATGTTTATATGGAAAAAAGGAGTGAAATGGAATATAATCGAGGCATATATATATATATGGGAAGTATAAGATATAGTTGTGACCAAATGAGTCCATTTTGAGGACTCAACAATATTCAAAAAAGTTATGCAAACAAGGGAAGAGCACACAGGGAATTTAAAGTGGTCAAGCATGTGTTTCTAAAAGTGAAGGCAAAAAGGAGCTCACTAAAATTGGGAAGTTTCCCAAATTTAACAGCAAGATATTGGGGGCCATTTGAAGTTCTAGAGAGGTGTTGAGACCATTTTGTGCTTCCATGCTTTCCTTCCACATTCTATTTTCCACACTTCTTTACTCCATTTATTTTCCCTCTTCTACACCTCCCCTTATTCCCTTTTTATTTTATCCCTTCTTTTCTCCCTTTTTGGTTATTGTACTTAGTCATATTTCAGTTTCACAGGTTTGTGGGTTCACGGGTTGGTGGACCTTCATTTTCACCGACTTACTTATTCTATAAGTATGTTTTAACACTTAGCCATTTTTCAGTTTTGTAGGTTTGCGGTCTGAAACCTTCACTCTCCATTTTTCATGACCTTCACTTTGCACCCCAAGTTTTGTGATCTACATTTCGACCATCAACCTTGTTGGGGATGTCAGGCCCCAAAGTATTTCATTCTTCTTGCATGTGAGTCTGACCGACTATTCCTTACACTTAGTATACTTTTGATCATCTCGCTCGTCCCCGCCCTTTTGATTGCTTTTCTCGATACGCATTAAGTATTGTTTAATGCTAACAATTGTTGTGCATGCCCCAAAAAGATCCTCATTAATGGAGAAAGGATCGAGGAATTACTCATTAAATATCATTAAATATTCATTTTCCAAGGGATTAAAATATCATTATCTTAACGAAAAGATTCGTTTGATATTATTATCCAGCTGAAGAAATAGTTATGTCAACCTATGGCAGCATCAGCTAGACAGCATTTTTGTGGTGATACTTTGAATATATTTGGCCATGAAGACCAAAACTTCTAGTGGTCAAGAGAATATTGGTATTATTCCTCTCCTCCTGCACAGAAAGATGTAATTTGGACATCTAGAATCGCTCGTGTTGGGTGTGTTCCTAAAGTTTTTGAATGTAAGGAAATCGTTGCATGGTATGTGGACAAGTACATACCAAATCAAAGAATCATACAGCTCCATGATCATTCTCTGATTTCTCTTTCACCAAAAAATTTTTGCAAGATGTTAAAGCTATTAGATCTGACTCTTACTTTCAAAGGTGAAGATTGCGGAGAATTCTTGAAGAAATATAACAATGGGCTTGACCTCCTGCCAGAATATTCAGAGAATCCTGCATCTGTCCCAGCATATATAACCAGAATCCAAGTTAAGTCTTTAAAAAATCCCTATCAAGAAATTGCATAGTTATTTACCAGGGTGACAGGTCAGGAAAAAAATGCTTCTATCTCTCGCATGATTTTATATATTATGTATTTTACGGTTCAAGAACAAGCCATTTTTTATTGGGGAAAACTCATTTCTATCGAAATATCGTCCCAGTTATCACACTATAAAAAAGACATAAAATTATTTATGGCCTCTTATTTGATATTTTCTATTGTGTATTTTTGCCAATTCCCAAACTTAACCATCAGTAAAAGGGTGAATTGTGAAACAGATCAGGTTACCTTTTGGTATCAATCATTGTGGAGGCACAAGACCCCTCTGTTTTTCTATGAAGTTTATAATGATTTTGTTTTAGTCTTCAAAAATATTTTGTTGGGCGAAAACACTCTAAGGATATATGATCAAGCTATCATATTTTTAGAGAAAAGAGGGACAATAGATAAAATGGAGAATCACATTATCATAAGGATATTTTTCTCAAAAGAGAATCCTTCTTTTCTCCCATATTACGTATCTGATAAAATATTTATTACAGAGGTGGCAAGGAAATATAACTTTTGGTTACATTTTTTCCATGAAAAAAGAAAAAAGAAGCTTATTCCCCTGTCATGGAAGATTGGAGAGTTCATGTTTAGAAATATAAATAAAATTGACGAATTTGCAAATCATTTTAACAATGTGAATTTAAAGTATGCTGAAAAGATCAAAGGTTTTCATCCGAACAAAATCTTTGTTGGACATATGCTTTCAGTGGGGTTTAGTAACTCCTTCATTCAAACTATCTTGAATGAAGAAGAAGGGGGTAATAGCCAAAGCACTCATGTACATAATGTTGGAGATTTAGAAACACTACTTAGCAGTAATGATCTTTACAAGAAAAAGGGAAAAGGTCTTAGTGAAAGAAGTGTTCAGTCTCGAGTTGTTACTCTTAAGAATACTACATCTAGGAGCAGTGCTCCAGTGGCCCACCCAATTAAAAAGACTATCAACAATAGTTCAAGTGGAGGGGGAGAGAAGAATCCTCCCCCTGGAAAAATTGAGAGTTCACACAAGTTTCCCATGAGAAAGAAAAGAAAAAACTTAGTGCAAGAGGAAGAAGATAATCTTATAGAAAATGGCATCCAAATATCTTCCTTAGAGGATATGGAACTAGAAACATACATTGAAAAAATATTTCCTGCAATAGAACGGCAGGAGCATATGGCTCAGCAAGATTCTTTATTGGAAGTCATTGGAAATGAGACCTTTAGTGAAGAAGAATCTTTCACTTTTAACAATGTTGTTTTTGACAAAGAATCTAAAAAGTTGATTGTAGAGAGAAGTGACCAGAAGAATAAAAAGGGAAAGGCTCGCTCAGAGGTCGAACTAAAGTATATGCAACTGTCCTAGATTTCCAAAATCCATAGGGAAACTAAGATGCACTTGACGACTCTATTGACAGTCTGGAGGCTAAGAATGTCAAATTGAAAGAGAAGATTAAAGAATTGGAGACTGCTTTGATGCCTCTTCCAATCCTGTCCAGTCCTTTGACAATGATTAAACCAACTACACCTGGTATTAAGTTAAAGGGATTTTCAATTTTACTCACAGTGGTCTGAAGTTATGTTGAGAAAAATATTAAAAAGAGAATGGCATTGATAATAGAAGCATGGGAGGTATCAAAAAATATTGTTTCTTTCGGTTCAAGGGCACATGCATTTCATGAATATCTCCAAGATTATTTAAAGAATGAAAAATAATTCTACACAGATGTTGTCTTACCATTTGGGATAAAAGTCTCAAACATTGCCAAATTGAAAAGGAGAGAAGAAGATATGCCTTCTACAAGTCGGATTAAATAGTCGAATGTCTGTTGGAAAGAAAAGATCAAGAATTTGAGTAACATTGTCCAAGCATGCAATGAATCCATACTGAAAAGAGAATAATTATTCAGAAGGCTCACAGAGATAGATTTGGCAGGAAGCACTGATGAGGTGCAAGATCCTAAGTTAATTCCCAATTCAATGTTTATGACAAGGCAGCAATTTGATGAACACGTGGAGATATTAAAAGGATTATCGACGGAGAAAGTTAATGGCATAATTGAATATGGAAAAGAAGAGATAGATAATTGGTTGATTGATTATTCTATCAAAAATCAAGATATTGAGGAAGCAATCCACGACATTTCTCATGACCTAAGAGATTTAGAAGGTGAATTGTTTAATATTAAAATTAGGCATGAAATAAATGTTGTGCCAATGAAAAGTTACATTGAAGATTGGTTTAAGAAGGTAATTGATAGATTAACTAAAGAAGGCCAAGAAACAGCAGTTGAGACAGTTCCTATAACCGTCAATGAAGAGAATAAAAGGACAGTATCAAGCAAGTAAAGACGAGAGATACCATCATAGTAAGTTTATGTTGATCACATCTTGCTTTCTTTATCAGTTTTTCATCCAGTTACTCTGCTTATTTGACTAGAAAGGTTTAATTGAAATCTGGTAACTTCTTCTTCTCTTCTTTCCAGGTCTTGCTACTTTGCCTTCTCCCACCATCTTCTCTCCACAACTCACTTCTTGTTTATATTTACTTTTATGGTCCACGGGAGCCCCAATCCTAGTCCTCAGGAAAAATGCATTTTAATTTCAAAACTTTGTAACAGACTTTAATATTTTTTCAGAAATCCTAAGAGAACTAATTCGGGATCAGTTTTGACAGTGTTTTATAACTCTGAGTTTTGAGTATAAAATATTTGATATTGATCTATCATTTTCTTCATTTGGGCTCCACATGTGTCTACTCTATTAAATTTCTCTTATGCATACAGACCATTTTATTTTATTTTTATGTGTGATCAGAAATCTTTAGTTTAACTATGATGGATGTGAGGAAATTTTTCTTATGTTTTCAAATGTGTAATGTATGAGGTTCCTAGTCATCTCTCAGGAATTCTCTTTAAAATAAAACATTTTATTTTCTGCAGCTTTTATATTTCTTTGAATACCATAATGGATTTTCTCAAAGTCCTATATCATTTGGAAATATAGAATTCAAAGATTATCATAAAACAAAGAGGAGTACCACCTCTATAAAAACGCTTGAGGATTTGTATCCTCGTGAAGTTTTTGTTTCGGTCCTGACGAATTCAAGCGTCAACAAGAGGATAGGCCAGTTGCATACATGCTTTCATTTCTTATATCCATTATAGGTCATAATGTGTTTAATGTGTCTTTATTAAATAAGTATATGCATGATCCTAACCATGTGATTGATTGGACTGTAATCTAGTTGGAGCACAAAGGGGACTTTCGGGTGGAGTCAGTGCACATCCTAGATGAGAAAGTCAAAGTGCTCAGGAAATGATCCATTGGCCTAGTAAAGGTACAATGTACCTACTATGGTCCTAAAGATGCCATGTGGGATCATGAAGAGGCCATGTGGGAAGAGTACCCACAACTTTTTGCAATTTTTTTAGGAAATCTAAATGCACATTTGTACATATGTGTACAAAGACTACATTTTGTTGCAACTAGAGTTCCTAGAGCCACAACTCGAAGAATTCTTGTCCACCCTGTTGTGGAGCCCTGGAAGGAAAGTGGGACAACCTAAGGGACTATGACACGAAGAAGGGGGTGCACTTCCTTGGGTTGTGCAAGTTGAGGGGAACGAGAGAATGTTCACTGGAATTATTGCAAGAGTCATTAAACTACGGAACTATCAAGTATTGTGATGTAATAATTTATATATGTATATATGTATACATGTATGGTGATGTGCACTTGGGACAGTGCAAAAAGTAAGGGGAGGGTATTGTAACACCCCAGTTTTGATCCACATTGTAGCATTGCGTATTTGTGAGTATTATGAATGGTTGTGGGCCAAGCGATATAATATGTAAACATTGTACATGGAAATAATAAAATGAAATACACTATCGGCTATAGTCGGGTAAGGACTAGAGTAATGGGGGGCTATGAATCGACAAGAGAGAGGCTTAATGGGGGTTTTGAGGGTTTTTCATATGCCTTGAGTCTTAAGGCATCTTCATTAATTAGTATATCATTTAGTCATTTATCCCTTTGAATTATTAAGAAATCAATAATTGAATTCATGTAAGAGGTTGAGTGAGGAAGTCGACCCACTCAGTTATGATAGAAAGGGTTGAGTGTAATCACCTTTGGGGGAAACTAAGAGTCAAGTAAGCATGGGAAAAGAGGAAATTTGAGTAGGGAAAAGAGTAGTTTTTATAGTGAGCAAGAAGTGAGGAAAAGGAGAGCAAAGTGTAGTAGAAGAGTGGCCACCCATAGTGGGTATTGAAGATAGCTTGATGAAGTTGGAAATTGTTGAGAATGAGGTTGTTATTCCTAGGAATGATTTTTAATGTTGAGAAAATTACCCAAAAGCAAGTGAGATTACTGTGTGAGCACTCCTATTGCAGATGGATTTCCTAGAGCCCCCAGAAGAGAGATTCTTGGTCGGTCTATGCTAGAGCCTTGGAGGGAATAGAGAATGCCTAAGGGATCATGGTGTAGAGAACAAAATTTCATCCCTTGGGTTGTGCAAGTTGATGGGGAAGGGAGTTGAGCGGTTGGGATTGTTGTAGGAGTCACATAATTATGTTTTGCTAATTTTTTAGATGTTACATTAGATTGTAGACACCCATAGGGGGTTTTCCGTCCTTGTGGACTCATATCCCCAGCTCATAGGTGACTTGATTCTAAGAGAATTAGAACAGCAGAGACTATGGTTGGTTGGAATGCCCTTCGTTTGCAGTCGGTTGTGTAAATCATTTTTAAAAGATAAGTGTTTTAATCACTAGGTATTTTACAGTTTTAATGTTATTATTGAATGTTGCATTTACTCTATATTTTGTATATATGAATGGTGTTGTGTGTGTTTAATTGTTGTTGTGCATGTTCAAATCAGTTTCATTCATGAGTTTATTTATTAATGATAATAGAATGAGCCTATATGTCATGTTGCACATATATTTCCGCATTTGAACTGATATTATAGTCGATTTGGTGTTAACGGGACCCAGGAAGGGAGATAGGTACGCTACAGGATGGTATTAGAGAAAAACAAATTGTAGTAGTGTGCCTCAATGAGGATCTTGGGATGCTACAACACCGATATACAAAAGGAACTAAAACATAAAGACATGTAGATCTTAAATGTATTGAAGAAATAGATACAAGAAATAACATAATTGGCCCAATGGGTAGTCCCCAACACCAATATTCCTAGATGTAGCCAAGGGGAATAAGCTATCAGACTAACAACTAAGTCAACATCAAATAGCACTTTGATAAGCTTCAGGGAAAGGACAAAAAAGAAAGAAACAACTTATATGCATAGAAGACGGACATAATAGGTTAAAGATATATATGAGTTAATGAAAGGTGTAGAAAAAGAAGAAGAAAGTCGACAAAATATCAAGACAAAGATCTCAAACACATGATTAAATCTAGAAGTTGGGATGTACAAGTTGCAATAAATGAATAAAAATCTCATCAAACTAGAACTACAAACATACATAGGGACCAAGTTCAAGTTTGGAAAGTTCCAAATGGAAGAAAGAATATCAAAACTTATTTTTTTGTAGGAATAAGTCCATAAAGAAAGAAATCATAAGCAAAAATAATTTCAAGAGATATGAAGACTACATCCCAGAAAGGGAGTCACGATTGTTTTACTCCTAGAACGCAAAGAATTAGTTAGGGAAATAGAGGAATAAAAGAAAAAATTTATCACAAAGGTAAATAGTTCCAATAATGAAAGTCACAAGGGGTAACATATCCATCCAAAGGACATTGAATGGAATAGCAACAACAAAAGAAGCACAAATAAGAATGGGCATTGTGAAAGAAAATTTAAGACTAATATTCCAACACCCTAGAAGTAAAACCAGTTATCAAACAAATAAGGAGAGAACTCAGGACGAGAAGAAATCAATTGCAACAACACCAAAAAGAAAGAGTAAGGACCCTAAAGCCACCAACTAGACTAGAAGAACTAGACATGATCTAGGTCCCTGATGAAGAAGAAGAGGAGATGGAACTAAAAGAAATATAGGAGTCAAAAAGTGAATAAGATGAATAGCGAGAGAACGTGGGTGAAGGAAAACCCAAGGAAGGTAGCCAAGAACACAATCAAAATAGAGAATGAAATTTATAATCCAAATAATTTTGATCAAAATAATTAATAGCAAGTAATCAGGATGCTACCAAATGTGTAAGAGTCAAATAGTGTCGGTTGTGAAAGCCCTTAATTTTTTTTAAGAACTTTTGTTTTATCAAAGCAATCAAGATATGAGTGCTTGCCTAGGCATCAAGCTAACTAAGTCAAACTATCAACATGTAAAAATAAAGGGGTTATAAGGGAAGAAATGAAATTAGTAGTTGTAATAGAGTTTATGTTAACTTGGGATATCAAAGAAGGAAATTTTATTGGATGATTATAATATACTAAACTAAGATAAGTATGTAGTTATGGTTTGTTTGACAATGGGTTTTTCCCTATTCCTTGAGGTTTTTCCCCTTATAAAAGTCTAGTGTTATTTCTTGAGATGTTGTTCTTACTTATAATGACTAAATAATGTGTATGATTATTGTTAGTTGGTGTTGTTAGATTCTGATAATTGATGTTGTTATGATAATTTAATGCTAGGATAAATTGTTTATTTTGTTTAAGAGGTTGTAACTAATTTAGTAGTGAACAAGAAGGTTGTATTCATGGTCTATCCAACATATATGCTTCAAACAATGTGTAATAATAGATAACCTTTTGGACCTAGATGGATGATGAATTGCTAGAGGCATACTAGCTATTATGTAGCGAATTTAACCTAGTTGATACCCAATACAACAAAGAGGGATTGTTACCCATTTGTATCACCTAAGAGGAATGAGTTACATTGAATAAACTTAAGGGCAGACTAGGTTTGTATGACTACAATAAATTCAAAAGGCATGAATACTCTTAATTCTAGTTCACATGGTTGAATGACTATGATAAATTCAAAAGGCATGAATACTCTTAATTCTAGTTCACATGGTTGAACTATAT
>SNQJ01S0006518.1:100004-112726 GCA_010110895.2 Picea sitchensis | reverse complement strand
ATATAAGACAATGAGAGAGTGTTGAACAAACTCAACATGGCCATGCTCTCATAAAAAAATTATTTTTTTCAACTATGATGCGAATAGGCCAACTCAAGACTATCACAATTATCTCTATCCAACCATAAAAACACATTTCCTTCTCCATATCATGTGAGGATAAGAAAAAAAGTATTCCTAAGATGTGCTTACTTCTTATCCCACTTAATGACTCACGTATAACACATCCATATGTATTTAGTATATTAAAAGAATCTAAAACTTATTGCCAAGACCAAGGGGATGAAGGATGGATTACCTATTGGTGGTGATATGTTATCGATAAAGTCATAGCCTTTTCCCGTGGATATAATGGGAAAATTGCTACATCAAGCGAAAGCATAAGAATTTTCTTAAAGATGAGTTGAAAGTGCTTACTTAAAAGGCTTCATCTTAACCCCTTTGACAAAAGAAAATAAATCGCATGCATTCAAAATTAAACCCTTTTTTAAATTGGGATGAAATGAAGAAAATATCAAGAAACCTAACTATGACCTAGATTGTATTGGTTGAATTCATTCAATAGATCCATAAAATCTTTTTTACAGCCTTCTCTAAATAAATATTTAAGAAGAGAATTGCTCTAAAGAGACTCGATGGTCAAGCCACCAAGCAAGAATATATTGAAAAAGAATATGTGAACCATTATAATAAGGTTGAGCCACCAAGCAAGAATATATTGAAATAGAATATGTGAACCATTATAAGGTTGAATATATTGAAAAAGAATATGTGAACCATTATAAGGTTGTCTTCTAGTCTCAAGGAATGATTGTGGAATATAGGGTGTTCATGTAGACATGTTTTGATGTGGTTCTACATTGCCATTCACCTAAGCATGAAAGATTGTGTGATTAGGATTTGACTTTGGATGAGATGAAAATGGATTTAATGCAAATGATTAATAATAAATTTAGGACTTGATGGCTTATAATAAATTTAGGACTTGATGGCTTAAGATTGATCTCCAAGCTCAATTATCYTGAAATAGTCACCAACTATAGGTTGATAAATTTACTTATTATATCTTATAAAATCCTGGCTAAAGTTATAGCTTTATGCATTAAACATATATTTCTTAAAATCATTCTACCTAAGCATATAAGTTTCAATAAGTTTCATATGAGTCTTTTTTGTCTTCCTTGATAATGTCATTGTTGTGTGGAAAAGACTGAAGTGCGTCAAATACTTGGGTCTAGATATGCTATGTATTAAGATTGATTTTGACAAGACTTGTGATAGATTTGAATGAATTTTTGTCTTAGTCATACTTAAGGCCCTTGGATTTGGCTAGTTTTTGTTAAAATAAATTAAAATGTTTTTTTGTTGATTCCTCAACATGCCTTTTCCATCAACTAAGCCAATTCAGAGGAAACTATCCCTTCAAATAAATACATCAAGGTTTTTCACCGGCCCTTACTCTGTATGTCATTATACTTGAGGCTTTAGTATTTCTTCTTCAAAATAGAATGTCCTAGTGTCTAATTAAAGGTATTCTTCTCTCTAAGCCTTAGGATTTCTTATTCAAAATAGAATGTTCTAGGGTGTAATTAAAGGTATTCTTCTCTCTAAGCCTTATGTTAGGAAACTAGTGAATGGAAATCACTATGAATTGACTTTAAAAAAAAAGTTGGAGCCTTGGGTTTCAACATTCAAATAATGGAGACTCAATGTTATAGGAAATTATAAAGTGTAATCTCAACCTAGCTTTTAAATTAAGGTTCATCTTGGCTAAAACATGGTAAAGTTTTCAAAATTCTAGGGATTCCTTTATATATTCAATTCTCTTGCAAAGAAATTTGGGAAGCTATTATTCAAATAATTGATAAAAACAAAATTGATATCTGCATCGAATTACTAGTTGTTGCACATATGTATTACTCTTCATGTTGGAAGCCTTTTACGAGTGCTTACTAAAGGATGGAAAAATCCCTCATAAATTTTCTTAGGGCCAAATCTTACGGAGGGAAAGGCTTCCACATATTGAACGAGAATCTATGTGTCTCCCAAAGGAATGGGGTGGTATGGGTATCACCCTTACTCACACCTAGGACAGTGCACTTTATGTAAAATGTATCATTCAGACAATTGAGGGAAAGGAGGCATAGAAATTCTTGCTCAAAAACTACATCCCTTTTAGATCCTCTTTCAACAAAAATGCCTAGAAAGGAATAAATCTTCAAACTTTTCTTATTATTCTTTCCCATGTAGAAGCTAAAGATACTTTTGTTGCAAAGGATATTTGGAAAAATTGGGAATCCATTAAACCCAAACTCATATGGAAAGGTAACTCGCTCAAAATAGGGTTGTCCTTCACTAAACACTCGTTATGGTGGCCCCCTATTATGAGATATAATGATAAATCTATAGGATAAACTACACGGTTCTTATCAAGGCACCTATATTGGTGTGGCATCAAGAAGGCCACAATTGTGTTTAACACTTAATCTGAACACTAGAAAATTGGACCAATCTTAAAGGCTAAATTTCATATGTCCAATCTAGAGAGATTAATATTAGAGTGAGTTAAAAGTATTGTCCCTCACAATCCTTCCACTAAGCTTGGGTTTTGTGCTCCAATATCCTGGTGGAGAGGTTAATGGAGATGGAACTAGACCAAGGCCTTCAAGAAATACATGGAAACTTATGGGTATAAAGGGTTGAGTAAAAGATCTATTTTGTACTCCAAATTGAACAAATAGTGAAGGCTTGTGTCCAAAAGGAAAGCATGGATCTATAGGATTAAATAGATTTGAAAGCCTCATGTGGACCTTAAAAAGTCATTGTTCACAAAGTCCTTGATTCTTGGATGCCTAGCTATAGGAGGACATGCCTCTAGTACCTTGGAGTGGTGCAACAAAAATGCTTGTTATCTAGCGAGAATGAGATTATAAAGCACTTGTTTTGGTTCTATAAGTTTTACAAATCAAACCAGGAGTGGTTTGTTAAGTTTTATAGTCAATTTCTCTCTTCTCCCATCTCCTAGAAAGTTGTCCTTTATAGGAGACAAACTTCTTTAGGTCGTTGAGTTCAATATCACATGGAAAATTATTAGAATTAAAATCCTCTTTTGTATGTGGAAAACTAGAAATGAATATTTATTTAAATAAATCAAGGAAAATAAATTCTATGCCTAGGAAGATGGTTCCTTGATTTGTGCAAATCTCCATTTGAATATTGCAATGCAATCTTCGAATATGGAGATGGAGATGGCACACATGTGCCAAATTTTGGAGTATTGGGGCAATGCATATTGCACCGTGAAGAGGGATCCTCCTTGGAACTCATGCACTCATTTATCCCACTAAGCAATTTGTGTTGTTTGTAAACACTACAAAAGGCATCATAATTGTTTACACTCACATGCACCCCGGGATGATCAAGGAGGGCCACGATGGGTGGGAGCCCATTATTACTAATCTAAAATAAATTGTGGAAGGATGCCCCCAACACACAAGACAAAGGTGGTTGTCTACCTAATACAAGCATGATTCTTACTACTACATGACACATTTTTTTTTGTGAGAGTTGACCATATTTAATTGTATTATATCCAATATCTACCCATATAATTTTTACCTATATATACTCAATTTAATAAATAACTAGAATTTAAATTTTTAAACTCATAATTATTTTTGTTTACAACCCACTTTTTTATCTATAAAATACTATATACATGTTACTATAATTTTAATAATAAAAAATATTTTAATAATAGTTATAATAAATTCAATTTAACACAATTTATCACCAAACATCCAAACACTAAAATTATTATTATTTAAAATTTTGATAATACTTCTAATAATTTTATCACTTATTTAACAACATGAAAAGAAAGTTATATCATCACCATTTTATAAATAATTAAGATTAAAAAAAAAAAAAAAAAAAAACATTTCTTAATACCTAACCAAACAAAATATCTACTCGCCAATGAATTTAACCAAACAAAATATCCACTCGCGAATGAATTTAACCAAAGAGTGACAACAAGCATTCACGGACAAATTATCCACGTCTATGCCAGGAAATGTTTTTTTTTATTTAGAAAAGTCAAAGGCGTAGTGTTAGATTTGAAGTCATTATTGAAGATAAACCAACCATATATATTTATTGGGTTGGTAGGAAACACTCACATAGTAAAGATGAATAATAAATATACTTTTCCCTTTGGAAATGGATGTGTAAATGTGACTTTCACATGAAAAGCTTCCTAGAGCGTGGTGAATTAAAGCTGTGCATTGCTACATTTTCAATGTATGAATGGCAAAAAAACAAATGAGTTTGATTCGACCCAGAATAGAAGATTCAATATATTTCACTGAGATGCGCATCATGCATTCCAACTAGGCATTTATATGTCCACAGAGTTTGCCATGTATATCAAATATTTACAACCTAAGATATCCATAACTCAACACCTAAAAAAAAAGAGGTACCCTTAACTTGGTACCCATGTCATTGACCTATGACCAAAGAGTGTGCTTAAAAAATAGTACATCCCTCTTGGAATAACACTAACATTAATGCATACTTCAAGAGCAAAACAAAAATAGATGGTTCCCCTTCAAGATGTCATCCATCTCCATTGTCACTTCATTTGAGTCATAGTGTTTTCATTGGACTTCAAGAGTAAAACAAAAATAGATGTACCTCGTTCAAGATGTCCTCCATCTCCCTTGTCATTTCATCTGAGTCGTAGTGTTCTCATTGGACTTGGATATGCTATATTTTAATGTAGGGTTACTTTCTTGTTGAGGATGCATAAATGTGGAATGCATAAATGTTTGGTTTAGAGCTATTTATATGGTTTCACTTGAAATATAGCTCAATTAATCATGTGATTAGAATGATTAAAATTATGAACATGTTTCTTAAGTCAATAAATATTAAAAACATTTTATGTTTTGATGGTAGTAAGAAATTCTAGTATATATGTAATGGGTTGTATTTTCAAGAAACTCAAAAGGCCCATAGTATCTTGGATCTATTTTGGCACAACTTCCTAATTTTAATGAACTATTGTTGTTAACTTTCTTTTCATGTTGTTGTTAATTTTCCTTGGGCACTATGAAATTTTAGTAATGGTAATAATAAAGACAATGGTAATGGTATCATTGAAGGTAACAATGTTAATGTTGTAATAAGGATCATTGGTGCACTTAGTATAGGTATAATCATCGGTGCTTCATTAATTAAAAACACACTAATACAAGTTACCTGCATCGATGCTTCTATTTATAAATTTCATTGATAGTCTTATACCTAAAGGAGTATTGGTGCATACATACATGTAAGGCACATCAGTGCCTAATAAAATATCATGCAAATTGGTGCTTATATATTGAGCATGCATCGATGCATACAAATGATGAAAATGCTTTGATGCATACAATGATCAAAACAAACCAATGTGTTTCAATGTCAAAAATCCCCACATTCTATTTGATATTTTTGTAGGTATGCAAATGCAACATCTCATTTCTTCTTTTTTGATATAAAATTTCAAATACTAATCAGAAAATCAAATATTTTTTATAATAATGTTGATTTTTAAATTTAATTGATGTGTTTGGATATAATGGTTGTATTAATGTGTCAATTGGGTTTATCCCGAGTGATTTGTGTTNTTTCCCCCCCCCCCCCCACCTAGGTTCAATTCCCGCAAGTGACATGTTGAGCTCTTAAATGAGCAAGCTATTGGAAAAGCCTCGACTTTCTACAAAATCTGGTTTACCCCCGGTACCATCCTTGAAATGAGGGGAAGTGCCCGGTGGGTTTCCCCAAGTTCTATTCCAAAGTAAAAAAAAAAAAAATAGTTGCATTAATATAATGTATCATTTTAACAAACATATCAATTGATTACATAATTATTCCATGTAATAATGTAAATCATGCATATATTTAATCGCCAACATAAAATTTTACAACAACGTAAATGCTAGTTTTCAGTTGTCGTAAAAGAGTTTTCACACTTGCTAGGAGAACACTTCATGTGGTGTGCAAGGAATTTTAGTCTCCTAGCCCCTCTTATGTTTTGTTTGATAGTTGTAGAGATTAGATTGGGTGATCAACTTACGTTGGTTTTAGTGTCGATTAAGGGTGTTAATCTTGTGGAGGTTGTTGGGTGTGTGGGGATTCTTGAACCCTTAACATGTGTGGTGCAACTATCTTGCAGTATAGCACTTAACACTTGAAGATACTCGAGTAAGGTGAGAAATGTGCCTTGGGATTTGTGCTTGACTTTGGTGCACCTCTTGTGGTGTTAGTTCACACATGTTGGGATGCATGGGCATCTTCTAGAACATTGGTGCACATGTCTTGAAAGGAGTGCCAAACATGTGGAGGATGTGTGCTTGACACATGGAGGAAGTAACCACCTTGGCACACAATTTGAGGAGCACTAGGCACATGAAGGTTGGATGTTGAAGAAAACTTGGCACGCGTGTATAGGAGGAATGATTAGCATGAGGACACTATCCTTGGAGGGCACACTATCTTGGAAGAGGAGTAATTGACATATGGATATCATGCTTGGAGGGTGCACCACCTTGGGGTTTGGATAAACCCTGGTGTGAGATGAAGATGCATTTGTTAGAGAAGAAATCCATGTGGGCTTTGCTTATCATTCTAGTCCAAGGTCACTTGTGGACTAACTCCAAGTTTATTTTTGGCCTCCCTCACCTTAGCCTATAAAAAGGAGGAGACCGCCTTTGTTGTATTATTCTTTTAGATAGATTGTCTTAGATTCTTGGTGCTTATGGGATGCAAGAGGGCCTAGGGTTTGCAAGATGCATGCTTTAGAGAATACATGTAGTTTGTGGGATGTAAATACTAGAGGAATATTGGTATATTAGAGATTGTTATCTTGTGTGATGTAATCTATGTGAAGGATCTTGCAATAACATGTATCTACTCGTGTAACAAGGATCGTGCTTGTGGGATATATGTGCTAGAGTTAATTGGCTTGTAAGATGCAAGTGAAGAGTGTGAAGCTTGTGTGATGCAAGTACTTATGGTTGGATAGTTGGTGTGATGCTAGTTGTTTTCGAGCTCCTTGGAGAGGCTTGTGTAGTTTGGTGGGATGCCTTGCTTGGCCTTGTTATTATTCGTTAGGGTTTGCAGTGATTGTGGATGCCTTAGCTAGGGTTTTGGGAACTTTGGAGGAGTCCTTTCTTGGGATGAGATGAAAGTACTTGTTGTACCATCTTAAGATGAGCTGATGTAGTATACGTTATCTTCATTATTATGATAATACAAAGTTGAACCATTATTGACTTAAATTCTATACGTGCATATCTAATTTTCAAATTTGGATTTCTCGTATTTATTAGTGAAGTTCAAAGTTATTTTGTTATGTTGATTTAATGAATAGTGGTGTTGAATACTATGTTGGTTTAGAATGCTTAAGATGAACTTTCAAATCTAATTTATTGTTGTTATAATTATACTATAAGAAAGTGATTTTAATATATGTGTATTAAGATAGATCTTTCCTTAAGGGTTATTGTAATGATATATGCTTAAAGGATGCTTGTGGTGTCTATTTACTTGGACTTGCCTAGATAGAGCGGTGAATGGACTTGAAGTATATGCAAGTGGTTACAGAATATGTGAATTCAACCCTAAGGTTGAATGTTCAATGTGATAGATCTGTGATCTCATTGAAGTGAGGTGAAATTTCTAAATTCAATAAAGTGTAAATATCTTGGTTGAGATTACTTGGATTTATGAAATTTCTACATTAAAGTGCAACAAAATAAGAAACACATTATATTATATAAGAATAAAAAATCATTAGTCTTATAAAATGGGACAACATAAAGGTCTACAACAAACAAATTTTCAAAAAATAATCGTTACAAATATTGATAACCAATCATCATACCAAATGGGACAATATAAAGGTCCATGTTAAACAAAATGTTTAATTTTTACAAACAAACATTACAAAGTATAAAACGTGTATCATTCAATTATATCGATCATCATTCATTGTTCATGTTGCTATTAATTCCCAAGTTGCTTGCACGCCTCATTTCTTCATCACTTGCAAGGGATGTTGTACTTGGATTATTTGCAATGTTTTTTTTATTAGATTTATTTTATTCGACCTCTCCATCTTCCATCTACAAATATAGAAATAAAGTGTAATAAGTGTATCAACATTTACAATATAATACATATGATTAGGAAAATCAATAAACTTATCATAGTTGTGAATGATTCGTCAATAATACATATACTTTCAAAGTCATACCTTATACCTTTTAGCAACATATTTTGATAGCGCATTTAATAATCTTATCACTTATTTAACAACATATAAAATAAGTTATGTCATGTCACTTCTCTTAAAATAATTTAAAAAATAAATAAATATAATCTCTCATAATACCTAAGCCCCGAGGGTTAGCTCAATTGGTCTAGAGCCAGATGTAAGTTTATCATGTTTGTTGTTGGTCATGGGTTTGATTCTCTTGATTCCCCTAGGGTGAGGCCCTATAATCAAGGTCGACGTTTTACCCCGTTTACCATACATGAATCATGGGGAAGTGTTTGGAAGGTTTTCTGCAAGTACATTTCCTCGTAAAAAAAAAAAAAAAAAATTATTTTGTAATACCTAATCAAACAAAATAACTCACCACCAATAAATTTACAATAATATCAAGATACATTTAATAACAAATTATTTTAATCAAACAAAATATCTCATCACCAATAAATTTAAAATAATGTCAATATACATTCAATCACAAATTATCCACATCTATATCATTAGATAATTTTAAAATAGTGTCAATATACATTCAATCACAAATTTTCCACATCTATATCATTAAATAATTTTTTTATTTAAGATATCCATCTAAAATAAATAAAAATAACCTGCCTTAATACCTAACCAAACAAAATATCTAATCACTTGAATTTAAAATAGTGTCAATATATATTCAATTACAAATTATCCACATGTATATCATTAAATAATTTTTTATTTAATGCATCAATGTAAAATAAATATTAATACCTAACCAAACAAAATATCTAATCACTTATGAATTCAAATCGTAGCAACCTGCATTGAAGACAAATTATCCACATCTATATCATTAAATGTTATTTAATCACTTATGAATTCAAATAGTGGCAACCTGCATTGAAGACAAATTATCCACATCTATATCATTAAATGTTTTTTTATTATTATTTAAATAATTCAAAAGGGTGGTATTAGCTTTGATGTCATTATTGAAGGTAAACCAACCATATATATTTATTGGGTTGGTAGGAAACATTCTCAAAGACCAAAATTCTCATTATTTAATATATGTTTATTGGCTTGGTTGGAAACAATGTGACATACTAAAGATGTTAGATATACTTTTCCCTTTAGAAATGGATGTGTAAATGTAACCTTCACATGAAAAGCAAAAGCAGCTTATTAATATATTCCTTGTTGGATGCATCAACTTTCAAATCAATAACCAGCCTACCCAACCTCAATACTATACAACAAGAACTCAAGTCGAAATTGAACCATACTAGTGGTTACTAAACATACGATTTATACATACAAACAATGTCATTATGCTATGTAGCATAGCCAATTTGTATAATGAGAATTCCCTCTGTGTATGAAGGAAAGACTTGGAATTATTTAAATTATGTAGCATAGCAAATTTGTATAACGAGAATTCCCTCTATGTATGAAGGAAAGACTTGGAATTATTTAAATTATGTAATTTAATTTGTTGTATAGAATTGGTTACAATCCAAATTTATGAAAATAATATACAAGTAAGATGGAATACTTGGTTGTTTTAAATAAATATAATGGCTAAGGAATAACCGTTTATCACCTAAGCATAGGCATGTAAATGTCATGTTCATTAAAAAAAAGCATTATATGTTTTCGATGGTAATAGGTAATTTTTATATATGTGCAACATGCTTTATTGTTTTAAGCATCTTAAAAGGCCTATAGTATTTAGGATCTAGTTTGGCACAACTCTCTAATTTTAGTGAACTATTATTAAGTTTCATCCTCATAAATACAATATTGCCACTTTGAATTCAATGTGAGTTTTTCTCAAATTAACATAATTTGTATGTTTGTATTGGTTTGCTTTCAAATTATACTTGATTATGGTGAATAGTTCTTCCATATCCTTAAATAATTTTGACCCATGTATGATTAAGTCTTCCAAATTATCCCTTTTAACTAGATTGTTGCATTCTCAATCATACAATTCATCAATGGCTTCAAACCAAATAGTGAACTTGTTGCGAGTATATATCGCACTTGCTTAATTTATCATAATTTTGTTCTCTATAAACACTTGTAGAACCATACAAAAGTGTTATGCATGCTCTTCTTATAATTTGGAATATATCAAAATGTCATCTAGAAATCAAGCACAAATTTATTTAAGTACTTTTTGAGCACATAGTTCATTAGGAACACAAACATAGTTGGTGCATTAATTAATCTAGAAAAAGAGAACTATGAAATCATGATGCTTGTAACACATTTTGAACAAAAGATTTATTCACAATTAATCCAAAATTATTAATATAGAGTTCAAGGAAATACTGGAGGAGTCTTTTTCTCCTCCCATATGATCGAATAAGTGATTGGTTCTTGGAAATTGTACTTATTTGTAATCGTAGTGTTTCTCAACTGCTTGTCATCAATACACGATCTCAACATTCCATCAATTTTTTTAACAAAAATAATGTATGTCACTACAAGGAAAACATGGTTTTGTGGAGGTTTTTAGTTTATAGGATTAGACAAAATTATTAAAAAAAACCTCCAAAAAAACTCCGCTAAAGAAAGTGGAGGTTTCTCAATAGGTCTAAGCAGAGGTTTATTATAACTAAAAAAATTAGGTGGCCAGAGGATTTTTATCAATGTGCCACATAGAGAATGGAACTTTGGTGTGTCACTCTACAAGACAAACTAGTGCATCTTATATAATCTAAATCACTAGTGTAGTATATCTCCTTCTGCACTATGAAATCATGATAATAGTAACAATAATGGTATTATTAAATGTAATAGTGTTGATGTTGTAATAAGGAGCATTGGTGCACTTAGTATAAGTATAAGAATCATTCTTCATTAATTAAAAACACATTGATACGCATTACCTGCATTAATGCTAGTATTTTATGTATTACACTGGTGCTCTCATACATCAAAGGAGCATTGGTGTGTACATATTTGTAAGCCACGTTGATGTTGAATAAAATCATGTGCAAACTAGTGCTTATATATTGAACATGCATTGATGCATGCCAATGATGAATGCAACAGTGCATATTATGATGAAAGCATATCAATGGGTTTCAATGCCGGAATTCCCTGCATTATATTTGATACTTTTGAAGGTATGCAAATACTAATGAGAAAATCAAATAATTTTTATAATAATATTGATTTTTAAATTTAATTGATGTGTTTGGATATAATAATTACATTAATGTATTGTATCATTTAAAAAAATACATTAGTTGATTACACAATTGTTCCTTGTAATGTAAAGCATGCATATACTTAATCGGACATAATATTTTGCAACGTAGATGTTAGTTTTTAGTTGCTCCAAAATTGTTTTCGCACTTGCTAGGAGAACACTTCATGTGATGTGAAGGACATTTTGGTCTCTTAGACCCTCTTGTGTTTTGTTTGACATTTCGAGAGCTCATATTGGGTGATCACCTTACATTGGGATCAATGTCAAGTAAGGGCACTAATATTGTGGAGGTTGTTCGACATGTGAGGCTTCTTGGAACCTTGGCACATGTGGCACAACTATCTTGGAGGAGAGTGCTTGACACTTGGAGGTACTTGAGTAGGTGAGTTAGTTTTCCTTGTGATTTGTGCTTGGATATGGCATGCCTCTTATGGAGTTGGTTGGCACAAGTTGTGTGGCACACATGAGCATCCTCTAGAGCATGGGAGCACTTGTCTTGAGACAAGTGCCAAACATGTGGAGGATGGGTGTTTGGCACATGGAGGAAGTAACCACCTTGGCACATATTTTATGGAGCATTAGGCACATGGAGGTTAGGTTTTGAGAACCACTTGGCACACATGTGGATGAGGAACACTTGGCATGAGGACACCTTACTTGGAAGGTGCACCTAACTGGAGGAGGAGCACTTGGTGTGTGAACATCATGTTTGGAGTTGGTTGCAACATGTTGCGTGGCACACATGAGCATCTTCTAGAGCTGGGTGCACTTATCTTGATACAAGTGCCAAACATGTGGAGGATGGGTGCTTGGCACATGGAGGAAGTAACCACCTTGGCACATAGTTTATGGAGCATTAGGAACATGGAGATTAGGTTTTGAGGACCACTTGGAACACATGTTGTTGAGGAACACTTGGCATGGGGACACCTTACTTGGAGGGTGCACCAAACTAGAGGAGGAGCAATTGGCATGTGAACATCATTCTTGGAGGGCGCACCACCTTGGGGGTTGGATAAACCCTAATGTGACAAGTGGACACCTTATTTATAGGATAACTTCATGTGGGATTTACTTATTGTTCTAGTTTAGGGTGACTTTTGGACTAAGTCCAAGTTTATTTTTGGCCTCCCTCACCTTAGTGTATGTAACGGCCCATGTCATTACGACAACATGTGCCGCATAACAAGTGCA
>SNQJ01S0006518.1:87078-99954 GCA_010110895.2 Picea sitchensis | reverse complement strand
AATTAAAAAAAGGAAGGTAACAATGACAACAGTCAATCAACGCAACTCGACAACGAATACAATGCATGCAATACAGGCAAAAGACCACATAAAAACCTATCATACTAGCACATCACGCAACTAGATGCAACATACAAAAATCAATCAGAACAAAATAAAAATGACTATCCGCCCGTCCTACCCTACAAGGTTAGGACCTCCAGGACACATAAGAAATTCTCAAGCCTAGGTTCCCATCGACTTTGACCATTTAAGGTCTCAAGGTTGGTGACTTTTCTAAGGAACAAGGAGGTGTCTACATCCCATTATCAACAAGTCCAATCGTCAACTAGATCAATCCATCAATCATATTCATCATTTAATCAAGGTGCAAGGTTAACCATCATCTTTATCAATCATCCATCAAAATTTAATTAATCAGTGTGCGTGAGAGTAAAAAGTTATAGAAAATTCACAGGTCAATAAAAAGAAAGGTGCAAGTAATCTGACCACATTATAAATCAAGGCGTAAGAGACATCCATCTTCTAAACCATCATAAACTAAGTTGTAAAACTGCACAAGGGTAAATTGATTCCTAGACCTTCATATGACAACAAGCTTAGAGGCATGAGTGTAATCGTTACCTGTTCCCTGGCGCAAGGGAATCTTGTATTCCTTAGTGATCAAACTCCATGGCATCCCCCTTTAAAAGAAGGCCTACTCCAGTAAACATAATCCATGACAATCAAGCCATTGTGTGCACCCCCTCTCAAGGAGAATTAAAATTTTAACTAAGAAGCCTTTACCTTTTCTTAAAAGACATCCCCAAAATCATTGTGTGGAAGCATGAGTTGCAGAGAATAAATCACAATAATCTCAGAGGCTAAGGAGGGAATAAACGCCCAGGAGAGAATTCCTTCCTGGGAAGAGAAATGATCCTACACTTATTATCCATGCACAGGAAAGAAGGGCATTTGAATCTAAATCTTTAACACTGAAGTGAAAGACAGTCGATTCGGCTCCTAGCCGACTTCTCAGGCACAGATTAATAACTTAAGGATAAAGGAACATGAGATAAAAACACAAATATACATCCAAATCTTCTCCATGGAGAAACAAAATAAATAAATAAAAACGCAAACAAGGAATAAAGACAACACAGGCAGGAGATACAAAAGCCCAGGCAATGTTTTGAGTCTGGGGCTCATTCTAGCCACGCGCAATTAGACAGTAACTCAAAAATAAAATAGATTGTGGGTAGCAAGGTTTCTTACAGGATGAATCAAGCGATAAGGAAATTACAATTACCAATTATGATTTTACCAAAAATCTATTACAATCACCATAGAAACACATGTGCAAGGAAATATCATGGAAATTAAATCATCATCTGAATACAGTAAAATAAACAAGTGTAAATTAAACTTTATTACAAGTAACAACCTTAACAAGCGTACCTTTACCGACGACGACGAGACGAGGAGGTTCTCCTGCGCGTTCGCTTCGTCCAGATCTCGCTTGTCGACCGATGAGACCTCACTGGTACCTCCCAGTCAACGCTAGGGGTACTCTTCTTCCCCCTGATCCCCCCGAGCCACAAAGGGGCCACACACACAATTCCAAATAATGCTAGCATCCAGCTTGCCTCGCAAGGTTGAGCTACCACTCATTACCTGAGCTGGGTATCCCAACTCCCACAAGTGAAAACTCAGTCAAGATAAAATTTTGATAGCATAACGTTATGCAAGCCAAATGTGATCCACACTCCTCCTCCACTATCCTTTTTATAGAGTTGTCTTAGTCATTAGTTTCCCAAAACCCTCATTAGAGTCCTTTTTCATTTAATTAATTTCGAAAAAAACCTCCCCCATACACATGTCGCTCGATCCTCTAGTTGCACCAGAAAATCAATTTATTAATTAATTAAATTTGTCTATTTCCCTCACCCACCTAAAAGTGTTCCTAAAAACGCTCCTCGGTGTCCCAAAATTCCCTTACAATTCTTAAATGACTCACGCCTTACTTAATTCCGAGTTGAGTTCATAAATAGAAAGTTCCAAAGGCTAGATTCCTTACTAAGTTAGGCATTCCCCTTTTTCTTTTAAGTTTCCCCTTTTCTTTAAGTTTCCCCTTTTTCTTAGGTTTCCCCCTTTTCTTTAAGTTTCCCTTTTTCTTAAAGTTTCCCCTTTTTATAACTAAGTTCAGAATTAGCAAGTTTAGACAAAACAACCAAATACCCCTTTTATTAATTAAACCTTTATTAAAATTTCCACTTTAATTATTAATGCTTGAATTTTCTTTACCCCCTTCTTGTTACATGTCTAATTAGTTTTTTTTTTCAAAGGTTCTACTCAGACCTAGGTTTTCAATTCACTAGGCTTGGCTATAGTTTTTAAGAGAAAATTTGTTATTAAACTTTACTTATCACATCATTCATTTTAAGGTCGACCAGGTTCTAAGGAGGCACAGTTTTCTAGGCACTAGGTTTATTAACTTACCAGTTAAACTTGCGATGTGCCCTTCAGGATGCACTACGTGCTCCAAGGGTGCCACTCGCCTCTTTTTGTTTTCTTTGTGCGACGTGCACTTCAAGACGCACTACGTTCTCCAAGGGTGTCACTCGCCTCTTAACTGAATTTGGTAGATGTCAAACCCCTAGAGTCAATACTTCGTCAGGTGATCTTGTGGGAGACTAAGGGCCTCTAAGGAATAAGGACCCTGCCTTATTGCGTGCCCCTTAGAATCATCGTGAGTGATTGTCACAATCTTCCCTCATGACATTGTGGGTCTTCTCGAACTAGGTAATCGTTAACGTACAGTTGGAGCCACAACGGGACTGCTAGTAGGTTGTGGAGGGGCTGCTTCCACACCTCTCCCTCAATGTCTCTAGTTGGCGTGCATGACCCATTTACTCCAAATGTGAGTCTGTTCGGCAATCTATCGTCAGCCTACATCCATCAACGAATCATGTCAGCAATAATAATCAACATCATAACATCTAATCATATGTACATATGTCACATCAACAACATTCAAACCCTGACAGTCCACTCCCTGACTCGATGCGGAGTCCAAGGGGTTTCATCGATGCCTCAGCATCCTCAACGTCCAGAGTCCTACACACTCAGGAGAATCCAGTCAATAGCACATGTCTATGTAAATACAATAAAATACCATATCATAAAATCCATAATATCTTATAATCAAAACAACCAATAGTATAGCGACCCGGATCACTTGCACGCAAGTGTCCTCAAAGAATAAGTCTGCTCAGTGTGCACAAGAACGGGATGTTACATACACCCCCTCTTGTTTTAAACTTCGTCCCGAAGTTTCACAGTATGTAAGTGCCAAAATAAAGTGTATCGGAATATCATAGGTCTAGCTACCAAACAAAAATGGAAATTGATGAAGCATATCATATCCGTCCTCCCAGGTCGCCGAGTGTGGACTATAGTTGTCCCACTAGACCTTGACCTGATCTATTGTTTGACGTCATAGCTGTCAAATGCGATGGTCCAGGATGTAGATTGTGTCCTCCATGAATGCACCCTCATCTGATACCTACAAGGAACTCATGTCAATAACATGTGTAGGATCACTAACATAATGTCTCAAAACAGATACGTGAAAAACATCATGCATATGCCTCAAAGAATAAGGCAAGGCTAGTCAATAGGCCACAGGGCCCTTCTTTTCCACAATCTTAAAAGGTCCCACAAAACTAGGAGAGAGTTTATCACCATTTCCAAACTTGATCGAACTCTTATGTGGTTTCACCCACAAGAAGACTCGATCGCCAACTTCATAACTACGATCGCCACGATATGCATCAACATAACTCTTATGTCGATCCTGCACTTCATTGATCCTTTGTCTTATAGTTTTCATTTTATCTTCCATTTATTGGATTGCTTTGGGTCCCACCAGGACCCTATCCTCAATCCCATCCCAACTCAAAGGCGTCTCACATGGTCACCCGTAAAGAAACTCGAAAGGCACCATCTTAATGGTGCTTTGATAACTGTTGTTATAAGCAAATTATACCAGTGGAAATAATTCTTCCCAACACTTATGTTGGTCCATCACGTACATATGCAACATATCCTCTAAGATTTGTTTTGTTTTCTCGGTCTTCCCGTCTGTTTCCGGGTGATACACAGTACTAAGGTTAAGTTGCGTTCCCAGGGCCTCTTGGAAACTATTCCAAAATTGTCTTGTAAACATCGATCCTATATCGGATATAATCCTCTTAGGCATGCCATGCAGCCTCACAATCTCACTGATGAAAACTCTAGCTAAGTCAGGATCCTGATACATCGTATGCTCAGGAATAAAATGAGCACTCTTGATCAGAGTGTCGACTACCACAAAAATCGAGTCATGTCTCCTTGTCGTCAATGGCATTCCAACAATGAAATCCATCGAAATGACCTCCCATTTCGATTCTGGAATAGCATGTGGTTGTAGTAATCATGTTGGATGTCTATGTTCACCCTTCACCTGCTGACATTCTAGACATATTTCCATGTAGTTTACTATGTCTGCCTTCATTCCTTTCCAAAAGAATAAGTATTTAAGGTCTTCCCTCATCTTCGTGACTCCAGGAAGATCCATCTCCACTGCTCTATGAGCCTTTTTTAGGATCAAACTCCTTAACTCATCGTTGGGTGGTACATAAATTCAACTTTTAAATCTCAATAATCCGTCATTGTCCACAGTAAACCCCTCAAATTTTGGTACCATCATAGTGTTTTGTCCAATAAAATCCTTGACCTCTTTGTACCAGTCATCGTCACGCTGTAAATTTAGGATCTTTTCACATATATTCTTTTGAAGAGGCAACACCGAAAATATGTGTAGTCTCTGACTCAACGTATCAGCCACTATGTTCATTGTTTCTTTTATGTAAGTAATCTTGAAATCGTACTCGCTAATCAATTCCGACCAATGTCATTGTTGCGTGTTCAAGTCTCTTTGCATAAAGATGTGTTGTAGTCCATAGTGGTCCATTTTTAGTTCGAATTTCTGTCCAATAAGGTAGTGTCTCCAAACTCTCACGGCATAAACAATGGCTAACAACTTCAAATCATGCATTGCATAGTTCTCCTCATGCCTTCTCAACTTTCTCGAGATGTAAGCAATCACTCGACCGTCTTGCATCAAGACTCTGCCTAAGACTTCCTTGGATACGTCAATGCATACCAAGAATTCTGCAACCATGTCAAGGACCTTTAGTATCGGTGTTGTCGTCAACATCTCCTTGAGCCTCCAAAATGCCTCTGCACATTTCTCGGTCCAAACAAACTTTTTGTTCTTCTTCTGCAATTATGTGATCGGATTTGCTATCTTCTAAAAACCCTCGACGAATTGTCGATAGTATCCTGCTAAACCCATGAAGCTACGCACTTCAGGGACATTCGTCGACGCAGGCTATTCAATAATAGCCTCGACCTTTGTTGGATCCACAGTGATACCTTCATCGGAGATGACATGCCCTAAGTAGTGATTCTTCGATTGATAAAACAAGCATTTAGACAATCTCCCATTCAATTTTTTCTCTCGTAGACACTGTAGTACCATGCACAAGTGCTCATCATGCTCCTCCATCATTCGAGAGTAAATAAAAATATCGTCAATTAATACTTGGACGAACTTGTCCAAGTATTCGCGTAACACCCCGTTCATCAAACTCATAAATACCCCTGGGGTGTTCGTCGGTCCAAACGGTAAAACAATAAACTCATAATGTCAAAACCTCATCTTAAAGGCGGTCTTAGGGATGTCATCCTCCTTGATCCGTCACTAGTGATACCCTGATCTCAAGTCAATTTTTGAAAACATCGTCGCACCTTTCATTTGATCAAACAGATCATCAATCCTTGGCAACGGATATTGATTCTTGATCGTTGCCTTGTTCAATTGACGGTAGTCAATGCAGAGTCTCCATGACCCATCCTTCTTTCGTATGAAAATAACAGGCGCACCCCATGGCGACACACTTGGACGTATAATTCCTAGGTCCAACAACTCCTTCAATTGCATTTTCAACTCCTATAACTCTGAGGTCGACATCTGATAAGGCGTTCTTTCTATTGGTTAAATCCTCAATTTTAGGTCTATGGAAAATTCGAATTCCCTCTCAGGCGGCATCCCATGTAACTCCCCATGGAAGACTTCCACAAAATATCGCACCACCGGAAGGTTTTCTAGACCTTCTGCTACTCCCTTCTCATTTAACACAAGGATCGCTTAAAGCTTACATCCCTTGTGCATGAACTTTCATAGCTGCAAGGAAGAGATGAACCTCAAGGAAACTCCCTATTTCCGACCTATAATCACACATCTTTGTCCCTCATCATCGACCAAGCTCAACCGTTTCGTCTTACAGTTGAGTATCGCCTCATGCAATTCCAACCAATCCATACCGATCATGATGTCATAAGATCCTAAGATCATGACGTATAGGTTGGCCCTAATGACAAGCTCTCCTAGGTTAAGGCTACAGCCCATAACCTTCCCTCCAACCTTTTGTTTGGCTCCCGAAGCCATTTTTACAAAGCTAAACTCGTTGTGTTCTACTTCCTTTACCTTAATTCATTTTAGCACTGCACCAGAAATAAAACTCTTGGTAGCACCTGGATCTATCAAAATACTAAGGGTCTGGTTAGCGACGGTACCTTAAGTCTCAAGCAGAGTCGACTGGTTCTCTACCTAGCGGTTATTCACTGTTGCATGAATCTGATGGGCCTTGCCGAAATCTCCCATGGTAGTGGGTCCGACTGATCTAAATGCTCTGGTCCTCTCCACTGGGCAGTCACGTTGGTAATGTGGCTCCCCACATGTCCAACACCCTTTCTTCTGTCTAGTACTCCTAGTACCCAAAGTAGAAGTTGATGGCCCACCGGCCTGGAACCTGGGTCTTTTCTACTGAATAGGCCTAAACTGTTGTTGGTGCGATGGACGTTGTTGCTGGTGATGTGGTCCTCGGTAAGGAGTCTGTTGTTGAGGTGTTGGTCATCGAGGTGTAGTGAAAGGGGATTCTCTCTGTAAACCATGATATCCTGGTGAATGTCGAGCAGGTGTCTGAAGATGATGCGCACCAGATGACACCTACCCCACTGATCTCGCTGGAGTCCTGCTCTGACCCCCACTGATAAGCTCCTCCTCTGCTATGAGGGCCTTCTAGGCAGCATCATGCAAGGTTTGAGGCATCAGAATCCTAACCTTTGCACGAATGTTGACATTAAGGCCAAACACAAACTTGTTGACCTTAATCTTCTCAGTATTCAGGTGGGGAGCATACCGAAGAAGCTCCATGAAATGGGCACTATACGGTCGCCCTGTCACAAGGCGTTGAACTCGTTGATTTGACGCTCAATGAATTCCTCAGATAGATACCTCTCCCGGAACCGTTCCTCGAACATTTCCCATGACACGTCTTCGACGGCCATGTTCAATTGCTGCAGGAGCGTCTTCCACCATAGAAGGGTGCTCCCCTTCAGTTGAAAGACCACCATGAGGACCTTCATGTTGGAGGTATATTCGTGAAGTGCAATGCACATCGCCATATTCTCCAACCATGCCTTGGTGGTTGTGCTATCCGGAGCACCAAATAATTTGGGAAATTTGACCTTCTCGAGTTCGCGATGAATGCTACCAATACTGACCAGAGCGCACGGTGGACCCTCAGGGGGTGTCTTCGGCCTGGCCTCATCTCTATCCAAACAGTTGATTAGTGCCTCATACATCCGCTAAAAATACCTCATCAGCCAAACCACATCACCCATAGCTATTTTTTCCTGCCCGACAACATGTTCTTCTCCCTGGGTGTTAGACCCCTCAAGCATGGATGATACTAGGGGTGTCACGCCTCCTCCCCTAGTACCCTGTCGTCTGCCTCCATGGCATCCTATAACCATCATTACCTGCATGAATACAAATCAATTTAATTAACAACATTTAAACAAATATCTAAGCAATGGAAGCCATAGTGATCCCCAGTTGCAAGTCGAACCCGCTCTGATACCATATGTAACGGCCCCTATTGTTACGACAACATGCGTCGCATAACAAGTGAAAAAAAAACTCTATTTAAAACAATAAGGTAACAACAACAACAATCAATCAATCAACGCAACTCGACGATGAACACAATGCACGCAATACAGGCAACAGACCACATAACAACCTAGCATACTAACACATCACGCAGTTGGATGCAACATATGAAAATCAATTAGACCAAAATAAAAATGACTACCCGCCCATCCTACCCTGCAAGGTTAGGACCTCTAGGACACAAGGAGGTGTCTACATCCCACTATCAACAAGTCCAATCATCAACTAGATCAATCCATCAATCCTATTCATCATTTAATCAAGGCGCAAGGGTAACCATCATCATTATTAATCCTACATCAACATTTAATTAATCATTGCATACAAGAGTAAATAGTTCTAGAACATTCACAGGTCAACATAAAGAAAGGCGCAAGTAATCCGACCACATTATAAATCAAGTCGTAAGAGAAATCCATCTTCTAAACCATCATAAACTAAGTTGTAAAACTGCACAAGGGTAAATTGATTCCTAGACCTTCATATGACAACAAGCTTAGAGGCGTGAGCGTAATCGTTACTTGCTCCCTGGCGCAAGGGAATCGTGTATTCCTTAGTGATCAAACTCCATGGTAGAAACCTTTAAAATAAGGCCTACTCCAGTAAACATAATCCATGACAATCAAGCCATTGCGTGCACTCCCTCTCAAGGAGAATTAAAATTTTAACTAATAAGCCTTTACCTTTCCTTAAAAGATGTACCAAAACTAGATATAGTAAAAATATCCAATAGAAACCATCCACGATAATTTAGACCACTATAACACATACTGGATTCATATAATAGTTTTATATATTACTCAATAAATCGAAATTCCTCAACCCTGTTTAATTAATGGCCAAGGGTTTATTATAATTCCTATGACTATTCGAGACACTCCTTCTATACATATAATAATAGTTTTAATAAATAGTGATAAGGTAAGATAGCAAGATGGTCAATCATAAGAATTTATACAGTTCCTACCTATTAAAATTAGAGTTGAACAACCCAACAGTTGAAAGACTAAGTAAAACAATAGTGTAAAGGTAAAATACCTTGGGTTAATCGCCAAGGCAACAAGCACAAAATAGGCCAACACACCAAGCGTTGAGCCAAGAGGAGGAAATCCCAAGAGCCAACCTAACTCACGCCATGAGGAAGGCCAGCATAAAGGAACGTGGAGACAACCTGGCAACCGCCCAGTCGAGGGAGAAGTAAGAATCCACGCTGAGGGTAATACCAATCAACGCAGAGATTGGTGGCAGAAATATCGCCTGAGAAACACGACACCCAGGGATACAATTCCCAAGTTCGCAGGGATAAGCGGAAGGAATGTTGAGCAATATTTTAAAAAATCAGAGGGTAAGAGTTGGAGTAAAAATATGAGCTTAGTTCAAATCGGAGTAAAATAAATTTTTGGGCATAAACTTAAAAGGACAAGGTAGAAATGTTGCATAAGAAGTAAACTTGTTGGGCAAAAATAAGGAATATCTCGTTGTACACGAGAGGTAAAAACGCAAGTAGAAAATCCCCCAACTTGGGCAACTCATGGAAGGAAATGCGCATATCTTTTTCGTTGTCAAACACAGAGTCACTCCCAACGATGGGCAACTCGTGGAAGGAAATGCGCATAGCATTTTCGTGGTCAAAAATGTCGAGCCACTCCCCGCGTTGGGAAACTCGTGGAAGGATGTGCGCATATAATTTTCATGGTCAAAAACATTGAGTCACTCCCCACATTGGGAAACTCGTGGAAGGAAATGCACATAGCATTTTTGTGGTCAAAAATGTTGAGTCACTCCCCACGCTGGGAAACTCGTGGAAGGAAATGCACATAGCATTTTCGTGGTCAAAAACGTCGAGTCACTCCCCACGTTGGGAAACTCATGGAAGGGAAATGCGCAGAGCTTTTATAAGGAGAAAACCTCGTTAATAAGGAAGCACAGTAATAAAAATGCAGTCATCAAGTAGTAAATAAAAGCACAGTAATTAACAACATTGTCATCACATAGTCAAAACAAAATACAATAATGAAACGTAGATGTGAGTCGCAAAGGAGATAAAATGTTTGGTGAACTGGAGAGACATCCCCAAAATCATTGTGTGGAAGCATGAGTTGCAGATAATAAATCACAATAATCGCAGAGGCTAAGGAGGGAATAAACACCCAGGAGAGAATTCCTTGTTGGGCAGAGAAATGATCCTACACTTATTATCCATGCACAGGAAAGTTGGGCATTTGAATCTAAATCTTTAACACTGGAGTGAAAGATAGTCGATTCGGCTACTGGCCAACTACTCAGGCATAGACTAATAACTTAAGGATAAAAGAACGGCAGATAAAAACACAAATTTGCATCCATATCTTCTCTGTGGAGAAACAAAATAAATAAATAAAAACACAAATAAGGAATAAAGACAACGCATGCAGGAGATACAAAAGCGTGGGCAATGTTTTGAGTCTAGGGCTCATTCTGGCCACGCGCAATTAGACAGTAACTCATAAATAAAAGACATTGTGGGTAGTAAGGTTTCTTACAAGATGAATCAAGCGACAAGGAGATTACAATTACCAATTATGATTTTACCAAAACTCTGTTACAATCACCGTAGAAACACATGTGCAAAGAAAGCTCATGGCAATTAAATCGTCATCTGAATACAGTAAAATAAACAAGTGTAAATTAAAATTTATTACAAGTAACAACCTTAACATGCGTACCTTTACCAACGACGACGAGGTGAAGAGGTTCTCCCGCACGTTCGCTTCATCTAGATCACGCTTGTCGATCGATGAGATCTCACTGGTACCTCCCAGCCAATGCTAGGGGTACTCTTCTTCCCCCTGAGCCCCCCGAGCCACAAAGGGGCCACGCACACAATACCAGAGAATGCTAGCACCCAACTTGCCTCGCAAGGTTGAGCTACCACTCGTTACCCAAGCTAGGTATCCCAACTCCCACAAGTGAAAACTCAGTCAAGATAAAATTTCGACAGTGTAACGTTACGCAAGCCAGATGTGATACATACTCCTCCTCCGCCATCGTTTTTATATATTTTTATTAGTCATTAGTTTCCCAAAACCCTCATTAGATTCCTTTTTCATTTAATTAATTTCGAAAATTCCTCCCCCATACACATGTCGTYYGATCCCCTAGTTGCACCAGAAAATCAATTTATTAATTAATTAAATTTGTATATTTCCCTCACCCGCCTAAAAGCATTCCAAAAAATGCTCCTCGGTGTCCCAAAATTCCCTTACAATTCTTAAATGACTTACGCCTTACTTAATTCCTAGTTGAGTTCATAAATAGAAAGTTCCAAAGGTTATGTTCCTTACTAAATCAGACATTCCCCTTTTTCTTTTAAGTTTCCATTTTTCTTTAAGTTTCCCCTTTTTCTTAGGTTTCCCCCTTTTCTTAAAGTTTCCATTTTTCTTAAATTTTTCCCTTTTTATAACTAAGTTCAAAATTAGCAGGTTTAGACAAAAACAACCAAATACCTTTTTTATTAATTAAACCTTTATTAAAATTTCCACTTTAATTATTAATGCTTGAATTTTCTTTACCCCCTTCTTGTTACATGTCTAATTAGTTTTTTTGTTCAAAGGTTCTACTCAGACCTAGGTTTGCAATTCACTAAGCTTGGCGACAGTTTTAAGGGAAAATTTGTTATTAAACTTTACTTATCACATCATTCATTTTAAGGTCGACCGGGTCCTACGGAGGCATAGTTTTCTAGGCACTAGGTTTATTAACTTACTAGTTAAACTCACGACGTTCCCTTAAGGACGCACTATGTGATCCAAGGGTGCCACTCGCCTCTTTATGTTTTCTTTGCGCGACATGCCCTTCAAGATGCACTGCGTGCTCCAAGGGTGTCACTCGCCTCTTGAATGAATTTGGTAGACGTCAAACCCCTAGAGTCAATACTCTATCAGGTGATATTGTGGGAGACTAAGGGCCTCTAAAGAATAAGGACCATGCCTTATTGCGTGCCCCTTAGAATCATCGTGAGCGACTATCACTATCTGCCCTCACTGCATCATGGGTTTTCTCGAACTAGGTAATCGTTAACCTACAGTTCGAGCCATGGTGGGAGTGTTAGTAGGTTGTAACAGGGTTTTTGCCACACCTCTCCCTCAATGTCTCTGGTTGTCATGCATGACCCTTTTACTTCAAATGTGAGTTTGGTCGGCAAGCTATCGTCATCCTGCATCCATCAACGAATCGTGTCAGCAATAATAATCAACATCATAACATCTAATCATATGTACATATGTCACATCAACAACATTCAAACCCTAAAAGTTCACTCCCTGATTTGATCTGGAGTCCAAGGGGTTTCATTGATACCTCGGCATCCTCAACGTCCAGAGTCATGCACACTCAGAAGAACCCAGTCAATAGCACATGTCTATGTAAATACAACAAAATAGCATATCATCAAATCCACAATATCTTATAATCAAAACAGCCAATAGTATAACGACCTGGATCACTTGCACACAAGTGTCCTCAAAGAATAAATTCGCTTAGTGTGCGCAAGAGCGGGATGTTACAGTGTATAAAATGGAGGAGAGTGGATTTGTTGCATTATTCCTTTAAATAGATTGTCACTTGTGGCCTAAGTCCAAGTTTGTTGTTGGCGTAGCTCACCTTAGTCTATAAAATGGAGGAGAGTGGATTTGTTGTATTATTCCTTTAAATAGATTGTCTTAGAGTCTTAATGCTTGTGGGATGCAAGAGATCAACACCCACGGTTTGTGAGTTGCAAGCCCTACATAAGACAT
>SNQJ01S0006518.1:60818-73283 GCA_010110895.2 Picea sitchensis | reverse complement strand
CATATACAATAACATCATAGGTGTTGTAACAAAGGGGTATCTTGGATGTAAATATTGTGGACCTTCTATAAAGGCTAAGTGGTCTGATGACCCACGAAAGCTAGTGTATGTTATGACCTTATATACGGGAGGTATATATGGGGTTAAATGTATGTGTAATAGGCTTAAATGTATGTGTAATAGGGTTAAATGTATATGTAATAAGGGTCAACCTAATGGGGAGCCCACATGTGTTTTTCACTTTCCTCTATCAACCTTGAAAATTCCTCACAATTCCAATGTTCCAAAATGAAGTTAGAACAAAAATGGTAACATGGATTGTTTGAAGGATCCAAATAAAATATATTTTGCCTTTATACCAAATATTAAATATGAAATAATTAAAATATCATAATAAACCAACATACACACAAGATACACAAGATACAAGAGTGGAGCACAACTCCCAAATAGATAATAGAGATGAGTTACACAATAACTCCTTATTCATTACGAGAACCTCCTCAACATAACCCACATGCATCCATATAAAAAATCATATTGTAATCCCTATGATAATGATTATAATTACCTCCATATATAAACGTTCTCACTCATTGCACATGTGGACACCTTATTAGGCCTACCCCTATTACATATACATTTAACTCCATATATACCTCCCATAGGGCCATAATGATCCAATTAACCCAAATAATAAAAGAATAAGTAAGTTGTTCCTTGAGAATGATAATAATTGAATGAATTGCAATACCACTTTGAGAGGGAAACCTTATGTACACCTTATGTTTACAAATAACTCTTCATGATCCCTAAAATTAGGTCTCCTTGGTACATATATAGGAGATAAAGGGTACAATTATAGATAATCATCCTACCACTAATGACAACAATAATATAGAAATAACATTGTAATGGACTATGACATAGGGGCTTAACAATGTACCATTGCTTGAGGGTATTCCTCCCAAAAGAGAACCCTTATAGAAGAGCATTTTTTGCTTTCAATGGTAAACTAGAGAGAACTTAGAGTCTTAAAACAATGACATTGACAAACTCGATTAGAGCATATGTAATATAGAAGGAGAAGGAAATTGCATAATTTTCCAATTCAACTAGGGAACCTATGCTTTATTATTCTGGATTTTTCTACACCTATCGCAAGAAAATGCCCATGGGGATGAAAACAAAACCCATGTTTTATGATATTCCATCTTGTTAGTATCTTAAAATTTCTCACTTGATATATCCCATGCATATATTCAAAAATTGTTCATATTTTTATGGAGGTGCATATCATCGGAAAAAAAGTGACACATTGGGTGCTAGGAATGATCATATTACTTCAAATACTAAAAAACAACATTGACCAAAAAAAGTAAGTGGGAGGTAAGTCCCTCTTGTTCTTTTAAATAAATTGATGTCACATGGAAATGACATGTCTTTGGAGAAGGATTTTATATTAGGTGTCAAGGTGACTTACTTATATGGGTAAAATCTACGATATCGCTTCATTATAGAAGGAGTTTTGTCTAGGTTGTAAGTACATGACCATATAAACCTTCTAAGGGTATGTGGATTCCATGATTTTTTTTTGTAGTGTGGGTAATATGGCATGCACTCAAAATTTTATCCTCTCTTTAATTATGTACATGTTTTTTTTGTAGTGACAATATCCTTTGCTCGTGCAAGGTTGTGTGAACCATGACTTCCCCTCGGAACTGCAACAAGCCAATTATTTTCATTTGTACATTGGATTACATCAAAAAAGTTTCTATTCCCATGAGTTTCATGGATTGCATGTATATATTCTAATTCACCTAGTAGATAAGGTTGAATTAGTTGGAGTCATCTCTTGTCATTGGATGTTTTTCTTGGAGAAGTACAAAATAAATTTGAAGGATTTTGTTTGACAAATGGAAAAACTAGAGGAATTTATGGTGAATGTGTACACATATACGAATATTTCTATCAAGATAATAAGTACATCATGCCAATTGATGACACATGAGGAGGAGGAGTTTTGGATGATGACAAAAGGGCAAGTGAGCTACTCCAAACCAACAAAAAAGGTGCATGATAAAGATTAATCCACTTATCTTTTGTTAATTTTCTACAAAATGATTGTTTAAGGTAGACTTGATATTCTTTATTTGATTTCATATTTTTTAATTTTTTTTTCTGAATGCATCGGCGAATTCATAAACTTATGTCATCAATAAATTTATTAAAGAAATTGACCATGGCTCACATTATATGAAGAGAAGAGAAGAAAATGGTACAATGTTCAAGGAAACAATTTAGATGGTTGAATGGTAGAAGCATTTTTTATCTTGATTGTTTAAAAGAAAATATGTCAATGATAAGTCCCAATAGTTGGGTGGCTTAGTAGATCAGGGAAAAATATGGCACACCCAACTATTACCCACATGGTGAAGAGGATGTAGTAAACATAGGTATCAGTTACAACAACTCCATAATAATCTATCTACATCAATTTATCATTTTATAATGCACATTTAAAATAGAATGTGTATTATGTTTTTATTTCTCTGGTTCCTAAACATATGACGTCACCCTTTGTTTACATTTTTATAAATGCAATTGTACCCTTCTATGTGGGCATATCAATATCATTTTCTCATTAAGGATTATGGTAATGGACATTTCATGCTTGACTATGAAATGGAGGTCAATTTAAACCAATCTAGTCACGCTAACCACCGTTATTAGAACCTAATAGAGGGAAAGTTAGGTTACATCAAAAAAATATATGAGATTGTCCAAGTGTAGCTCTCATTTTTTTTTTTCAGATGGAAGAAATCATGGGAAACCCCCCAGTGCTTCCCTACATTTTGTGGATGGTAAACAAGGTAAATTGTCGGCCTGATTACTGGCCTAACCCGGTGGGAACATCTAGTGATGCTCAACAATCTCATCAAGAGAAACAAAAGCTAGTCAGGGATTTGACCCCGAGACCTCATTCGTAATAACCACAGCACTCAACCACTCGAGCTAACCCACTAGGCTCCTAGTGGAGCTCTCATATTTCTGATGTGTGTTTTTTTAGGTGCAAGTGGTGGGATACTTTTAATTGGAACAAAGTAAAGTAAGATCATGCTAGTGGACTAATATGTATTAACTCCAAAAAGGTGTGGGGTGAAAATAATGAGCCTTATGTTTTCCCGAAACTTTGTAACCAATTGTTTTTCTCATTTGGATGTCATTACATGGAAAAAAAGTATTTTGCGAATGTTACAAATTGGGAAAAATTATTTTTAAACACTCCACAAAAATCTCCACTAACAAAAGCAGATGTTTTTGCATAGGTATTAGCATAGGTTTATTATAACGACAAAATTTGGGAGGTCGAAGGTTTTAGTAGAGGATTTTTCATTAGTGCTCATCATATAGAATGGCACACCAATGTGGCACTATTTAAGATGCATCTATGTGTATTATATATTAATGTGCTATATAATATTAAGCATCATTGTAGTATATCTCCTTGAGAACTAAGAAATCCTAGTAATGGTAATACTAACATTAATAATTATGACAATGGTAATGGTATCATTGAAAGTAATAGTGTTTATGTTTTAAGAAGGAGCATCATTGCGATTGATACAATTATGAGTACTAGTGCTTCACCAACCAAAAATGCACCAATACATGTTAATTGCATTGATGTGTATAATTTATAAATAACATCACCGCTCTCATACATACAAACAGCATTGATGCTTACATACATTTAAGGTGCACCATTATGAGCTATAATCTCCTGTATATCTGTGATTATATATTGAACATGCATCTTTATGTACAAATTATCGAAATGCATTGGTGCATATAAATTATTTAAATGCATTGATACATTTTAGTGCCAAAATTTCACATGTGCTATATAGTTTTTTGTGGGTATGCAAAGTCGGCTTCCTTTTTTTATAAAGTTTCAATCACTAATTAGAAAATCAAATAATTTTAATGATAACATTGAATTTTATATTTTAATTAATTCATTTGGATATAATCAATGCATTAATGTATTGTATTATTTAACCAAATATATTAGTTGATTACGCATATGGTCATTGTAATAATATAAATGATGGATATATTTCATCAGCAACATAACATTTTTGTAGAAAAACCTCACAAGGAAACCCAAGGGATCTTCCCCACATTATTGGATGGCACCCTAGTAAACTTGTCAACATAGACTAGTGTGCCTAACTCGAGGGGATTTTAATTGAGCACCAGTTGAAACGAAACTAGCCAAATTCCCAACAATGTTAGTGATAAACAATTGAGCTAACCCCTTAGGCTGCAACATAACATTTCAACAACGTACACTACAATAGAATAAGAAACTCATTGTACTATAAAAATATTAAGAAACACTTTGTCATACAAAAGGAGACAGCATAGATGTCCATGATAAACAAAATGTCAAAAAAATAATTGTTATAATTATTGGTAACCTGCCATCATACCAAATGCGATAATATGAAGGTCCACATTTTCATTGTTTTGTTGATTAGTTTAATTTTATTTGGCCTCTCCATCTTCCATCTACAAACTTAGAAATAAAGTGTAATGATTATATCTATATTTATAGTATAATATACATTATTGCAGAAATCGATAAACTTATAATAGCAGTGAGTGCTTCATGAAAAATACACATTCTTTCAAAGTTGTGCATCATGTCATCTTGCAACATACATTTTATTGGGTCCACCCCATACTTTGTTTCTAATGAGTTTTATACACCATGAAAAGATTTATATTTAAATTAAAGTTTATTATTATTCCAATAGTTATAAAATGTGGGATGTAAAGCAATATAGTTACTTACAAGTTATTCAATTAATCATTGATATTCCAACATATACTTGCAACCCATACTTTAATCCAATATCAATCAAATGCTTGGATGACTCTTCTTTGTATGTGAGCACCTTCTAGAAAATATTTATGGACCATGGTAAATTAATAAAAATATAAAAATCACGACAAATATGAAATGTTAAGTAAAGGAAAGTACTCTTCACAAGTTTTGCAATCAACATTTTTTTGCCTTGTTGTCCCATCCTATGTTATGAATGGGTTCCATTTTATTTTATTTTCCAATGGCAACAAACTAATTGAAAATGAGTAATTCATGTGATAAAACTCATTAATTACGTATAGAAAAAGAATCAATAATTGCATACATTTGATGCATGTTGTTGTTCGGATAGCTCTTCCCACAATTCAAATATTCTTAATTTAATGACCATCTCTTTGTGCACTTTTTTGGACATCGCTACCAGCATTTTTCAAATATCATCTCATTTGACATCTATAATTTTATTAATCTTCCTAAAAAGGGAAAAAGAAGGATGAAAATCAATTAATATTTCTATGAGGTACATGCAGCATGAATATTAATTTGACAATTGTTTGGACTAGTATATACATATTATAGAAAAAAACATGTTTAGCAATAATACCTTCTCAATGAGGGGTGTAAAGTGCAGAGGGGTCATTCTTGATCACAAGGGAAACACGGAAAACACTTTCAAATGGAGACTGGGTAGAACCACAAATAATTAAGCAGAGACTCTTGCTTTGAACCAAGGATTGAGGATCATTAATGGTAAGAAATACAAAAATATAATTGTTATTGGGGGTTCAGCATTAATCATTAAATTAATGAACAAATCCTCTTACCCGAACAATGATGCTCTTATTAGAACAATTACCTAAATAAAATAAAAAAGTATACAAATTTGAGAGCATCAAATTTTATCATGTCCTTGGGGCTCTCGATTCATTAGCCAATAAAGCAACACATCTAGTTAATGGTAAACTTAGGCAAAAAAATGGGGAAGCTTATTTCCTTATCCCCTAATGTAATGACAATAAGAGTTATGATCAAACATGGCATGTTGAACACTTGGCACATAATTCCATTTGTGGTGGAAGTATATCAAAGTTGTTAGCCACGATGCACACATAGTGTTATCCTCTCACACATGCAGCCTTCAATGCAAGCTTGAGTTATTCAACCACTTCGACTCATGAGCTTTTTTTTTTTTTTTAATTGTGTTTTTTTGTCTTTTTTAATTAATTTTTATTTTAAATATATTCTATAAATCTTTAAAATTAAAATTAAAATTGGTTAAAATTCAAACTTCAAATACAAGTATATTTTTAAATTTTATTTTAAGGTTTTTTTAATTTCTTAAAATTGGTTAAAATTCAAACTTCATATATATTTGTAAATACATAGGCAAAAAAATTATTCTGTCATTAGAAAATTCATACAAAAGTTCTCGTCTACTGGTCTACTACTTGGGAAACCAAACCAATAGTAGAGGAAAAGCTTATCAATCCAAATTGTTTGGTCATTGTTTTTTAAAATACTTGCATTTACAAAATAAAATAAGAGTATAATAACTTGATAGCAACATCTATTATCACAGTTTTCATGCTCTTCATTAAACAAAATTGAAAAAGGACTATATAGTTTAATTCATCGGAGGGGTCGGTGGCTCTTGTGGAGGTGTTGCCTATGTTTTCTCGTTGCTCTGGTTTGTTGTTGTTGACCTAGGAGGTGGAAGACACATCAGTACTTCATGAAGAAGAAGGCGGAATTCATCAAGTTGAAGTTCGATAGTGCTTTGGGATTCCTATCGAGTTTGTAACATCTGCCCAAGGAGAATCTTCATGTGCCAATAGAGCTCGACCATGCGTCAATATTTGGACTCCCTCCCATGAGAGATACCAATGTCAGGCACCCAATTTATGATTCCCTCGTTCACTTCCTGAGTTGTAGTGAGAGTGTACTATGTTCGAATATCAGCTTATGTTTCTTCAATTTTCTCCCAGATCTGTTGTGGGATACTCTCTTGGAATGTCGTTGTTGTTGCACGACCTTCATTTTATACTCTGGTGATGGGGTTTTGCTCATTTCTTCATCTAGAGAAAGTTTCAAGCTGCGAACTTCCACCTCTCCAACAGTTCCTGCTATAATCTCTGCGAGGAGCCATAATGTTTATTGGATTGATACTAGAATACCAGTTGTTCTCCACAAGTTGTCAAACTAGGTGCAATGATGTTTGGCATACAGATCGACGTGAGCTATAGTTTCTTGATTTATCCTTCCATGAATGCCATGTGGATCTAGACAGTCTGGCGAAATAACCCTATCGCGTCCCTTGATATTCATACTAGTGTGACCCAAAATCTATGGTGATTTGTTTCTTAATTGAAATGTACCTCATCCTGGCTTCCTTTATTGCCACATTGAATGGGTATGGTACCTATCATGTTGATGGTCACTTTCCTGGTGCATGTCACTCGTACCCTTCCTCTTTCGTTGGCTATGCCAACTGGCTTCCAAAGACCTGGAGCTCGAGGTGGTAGTTAATGTTTTAATGGTCATTGGGATGGGTGAGGGTCGATCCCAAGTGCTCGATGTCATCCTCATTATAATGATCAGGCCAAGTGGAAGTGTAGTGATGCTCTCTAGGCTAAGTATATGTTGAATTTTTACTTATACATCTAGCAATTATCGTTCTTATTTATTATTACAATCATTTAGCACATTAGTTGTATAAATAAGATCATTGCAAGAGAGGCAATCACAGAAACAATAGAGACACATAGATTATCCTGGGAAACCTTCATGGGGAAGAAAACCCAGCAAAAACTTCCTTGATATAGATATACCAAAGACCGAACAGAACTTCCTCCTCTACTCCTTCACTAGGAAGAGTAGCGCACCACTTAACCAAGAAATAACAAGACATAGACCAAGAACCCTCCTTGATGTCACCCACAGTTGCAGTAGCTACTCCTCCAAGACTTGCGCACTGCAGAGCTGAGTAGTGAGAGTGTGTTCAAGTGAGACACCATCCTCACATATAAATACAAGTTTTGAGGTGGCGCTATGGTTGTGACTCTTCACTTGGTGGAGCCGACTTTTCCTATAATTGGCTAAAACCACTTTACAATTACTAGGGGCCAACTTTACAAATACCACCAAACAAATACATGTTGACCAATCCACAAAAGGGGATTTGATATTATACAAGACCCGACTTGATCAATCCACAAAATGGGATTTGATCTATACAATACTAACTCAAATTTAAGTAGAATATTCTTCGAAGTTACAATAATTCAACACTCCCCCTTAACAAGAAGGATATTCTACTGACAATATTAATAGCAATTGATTGGACTCAATACATCATCAAGAGGAGGGGACATCCTCATTTTCATCGGGAACATTATCGATCATATCTATAAGTCATCATAAGTTTTTCTCATCATCAACATCAGTAGAAATTGAACATCATCATCATCTGCAGCATGGAGCTAGAGTAACATCATCATCATCAACAGCATGAAGTTGGAACATAAACATCATCAACATATATATGTGGCAATAGAATGAGGCAGGTGCATCAACAACAACATATGTGGTACTCTGACAGACCATCCTTACCGGACCTTTGGGATCTACCCAGGAATCATAAGATTCCCTAGGATATAAAATCCCAACTGAGCTACCACTATTGACCACAGTTGGCATATACATGCACAAGTACTCTGATATATCGTCTTTACCAAACCTTTGTGATCTCTCTAGGGATTATCAGTCCCCTAGTATATAAAATCCTAATTGAGCTACCAGATGTTGGTCAGGATACCATAGTATCATCATCATCACTCCCCCTTTTGAGGGAGGTCCTTTCAGACAACACCAATCTTGTCTCAGAAGTACTAAAACTTCACACAAGATAGAGGCTTAGTCAACACATCTACAACCTACTCATTTGTGCAAATCCCAATTGAGCTACCGGGGATAAGTTGGTCACGATACCATAGTATCATCATCATCACCCCTTTGAGGGAGGTCCTTCGTGACAACACCAATCTTGTCTCAAGTACTAAACACTTTCAAGATAGAGGCTTAGTCAACATCTACAACCTACCTATTTGTAAGCAACATATTGAGCTTTACAGCCTCTTTCTCGCATCTACATGTCACTAATGTAGTGATACCATATCTCTTTGTGCTTCATCTTATCATGAAACTTTGGGTTCTCTGTCATATTTATGGAAATCTCGTTATCACATAGAATCATGGTAGCATCCATATCCATACTGAACAGACCTGTCAACAACTTCCAAATCCATATAGCTTCACAATTGGCGGAACATGTTGCAATGTACTCTGCTTCTACCGTGTTGAGAGAAATACTAGACTACTTTCTGCTTTTCCATGAAGTCATGGTTGACCCCAAACTCAAACAACATATTGAAGTGTTCTTTCTATCTAAAGCACTTCCATCCCAATCTGAATCAGTATAACCATACAGTTTGAAGTCAGTATCTCCAGTATAACAGAGATCATAATCCAACGTACCCTTAAGGTATCTCATCACATGCTTTGTAGCTACAAGGTGAACATGTCTAGGCTCCACCAGATACTGACTCAAGGTTTTCACAACAAATCATATATCTGGCCTGGTATTCGTCAGATACATCAACGACCCAATAATCTTTCTGTATAGAGTAGCATCAACTAACTCTAACAAAGTATCAACCAGGAGCTTCAAATTCGTCTCCATGGGTGTGGCCATGTCTTTACATTAGAACATGTCAAACTTATTTAGTATTTAAACTGCATACTTCCCTTGGTTAAGGAAGCTCTTCTCTAGGCTCTGCCAAACTTCAAGATCTAATAAATAATACATAGAGCCTAGGTCTTTCATCTCAAATTCTCCAACAAGCTTCCTTTTTCGATCTATGATGAGCTTTTCTTATCCTAGTACACTTGCTCAACTGCAACTTAATATGCACAATCATGTGTTAGCTCTATGTGCTTTCTGCAAAGCATTATATGTCTCACTGCTTGAGAGTATGTCCTTTTCTCTCTCGGCAATTGTTCCTCTGGAACTTGGACTTTGCACCTGCAGCTACTTTGAAGCTAAGAATGACTGGTCCATTCTCACTATGGTTATTAACCTCTGAGAGTAACTCCATCTTCTATTGTAGTCATGTCTCCATGGCCCAACTCATGTACTGCACCAACTGTCACTAGAGATAACTCAATATAAAATACAGGGATTGTCATACCTACTCCCTTTGAAACTCATATTGTGTTGGCTTATTTTAATAAATCGTGTTTTGTTCTATATATACTTCTTCTGATTACTGGAGAAATTTTCTCGTCATAGTCGTCTCCCTCTTGCTCGGAGAATCCTCTAGACACAAATCATGCTTTGTACATCTTTATACTATTATCTACAGCATATTTGATCTGTTAGATCAATCTTGGAAGTCACCATTGACTTCTCTTATGGTCTCAAGGAAAAATCCATATCCCAATCCTTCTGACTGGCTTCCTCCTCTGTCACTGAAACAAGGGAATCCTCTAAGGATATTTCACGTCTCCTAGAAGTCTTTGAAGCTATGATCTATTCTTATCAACTCTTGGAATTTGTCTACCAGTCCTTGAAGATATCTCTTTTTCCCATCTGATCCTTTTCTGAGATCAGACTTAATTTGAGTCTTGATTTCTTATGAGTCTACAAAAACTTCATAGTCTCTACAAGATATACTTGGTGTTGAATACCAAGTCTTAATATGAAAAGTTGAGTCAGACTTCAAATGAATTTTGCTTTCTGTCAAGGTGGCTTCATTATCCATTGACCAAGTCTATTGTGAGTTCTATTCTAATGTTTGGTCATCTTTGGAGCCTTTTGCTCCTTACAAGCAATCTCCATATGAGATACTTTTTATCTCAAAAGTAGCTTCTTCTTCATCTTCTTTGGTACATGGATGTATATGGTCATGTATACAACTTAGATAGTATGCTCCATGTCTCATCTAATATGTTGTCTCCTACAACTGTCACTATAGAATCCTCAGGGTTATCACATGTGACCTGCCCGGAACAAGAACAACAAGGGAGAAACAACAAACAATAATAATACACTTTATAATAATAATAAAACAATAGCGAGAAAAATTGTCATAGTAGCTCCTTCAGAGCTCACTTGTGACCTACCTGAAACAAGGGTAAAAAGTAAGAAATACAATAATAAGAAATGAGAGCGACACTCTTCTAGTGTTGTGATCAATCATTCATCCATGGTAACCTGGAAACAAAACAAGAAGTTTCTCCTAAAGGAGATGTTAGTTATATCTGGTAAATGATTACAATAAGCATTTATCTTAATAATGCTCACATGCTACCAAGTATAAAAAATTTCAGATATTGTTATCACAACTATAGTGTTTACTTGTAATGAGGTAGTTATCAAACTTGACATGTGCAAATTTGAATCTTATCAACTTAATCAATCAAACCTGGAACTTGGAGTCTTGTCCTCAAGAATGAGTGTTGTTGCTTTTCTTCTAAGTCTCATTCACTCAAGATGAAAAGTATTCACTTCAACCTATCCTATGTACTGAAATAATATGCTTTCTTGACAGAAATCTGAGTTAGAGAATAAATTCTATAATCTCAACCTTAATTAATCTAATACTTTTGACTTTAATTTTGGCTAATGGTTAGCATGATAGTCATAACTTCAACAGATTAGATTACAACCTAGATGTTCATAAGATCATAACAAATAGAGGCATATTAAATTGATCAAACCTAAGGTGCATTGTTCCTCTGAATGTGATGGATCTGAGATCCCTCTGGATCTATGATTGTTTTTTAGACAAAAGATTATTTCTCGTGTAAATACCCTTTAAAAATAATGATACGGTTTAAACATATGTAAGTACATACCTCTGACAGTATCGACAAGTAGTGGCACCATCTGGTAGTAGCGACAATAAATAACAAACCTTTAAAACTTCAAAGGTGCTTCAACTTGTAACTTAAAGTTAGCTGGAGATTTTCTAGGGTAAGGCGCACTATGACAATAAAAAATAGTCCCAACACTTCACAAAAACTTTCACTGCAACTAGCATGAAGGAACTGGCACTGCAACTACAACTGATATTGCAACTATAACTCATACTACAAGTGATATTGATATTGCAACTGGTATTGCAACTGCAACTTAAGGTTTTATGAGGAAACCCTAATTTCTCAAACTTCAAATTTCGATATTCTAATCCAGGGACTAGATGTGTCCTCCTAGGGTGAGTTCCTAGGTGTGGTTACTTTCTCCAACGTCCTCCTCAAACAAGGAAAACGTCACACTTAGGGTTTTGTTGGGCCCCAACAACTCCCCCTAATTTTTTACAAAATTTAAAGGGTCTCCATTAGAATCTTGATAATTATAATGAGCTACAGAATCAACCTTTTCAAATAGTTCCATACCTTGGCTTGCTTTGAGACAAACTTAAGACATTCACTATAGTATGAAACATTCATTACAAGAGTATATGTCAAAATTTAGAAACGAGCATAGAAATCTCAATTTAAACAAAAACGTT
>SNQJ01S0006518.1:46766-57613 GCA_010110895.2 Picea sitchensis | reverse complement strand
ATATATAACTTATTTTGCTTTCTTCTTTTTAATTTGTGTGTGTGTTTTTTTTGTTAATTTGTCCGGATCTTCTTGGCAGCGGGATTAACCTTTGGCTTGAGAAACCGCAACTCAGGAGCATCTAAGCCGTCAAAATCACCTGAGGATCGCACCTGGCCTGAGCCACACCAACCCTTAACATGGTTGGATTTTTTGTCCCCGCAGGTTTCGAACCGGTGACTTTTCAACACGGAGTGGCTTAACAACACACTCCGTCACCAACTGTCCTACACCTCGAGGACAATTTGTGTGTGTTTTTTTTAACTTCCATTAAATTTTAAATTTGTGATTTTTTTATAACTTCCATTAAATTCGTGTTTTTTCCAATTTTTTTAAATTGAGGTTTTTTTTCTAGTTTTTCAAAAAAAATAAGTTCTTCCTTTAAAATGTTTGTTTAAAAAAAACATGGTTTTTCTTCTTATTTTGGGGTTTTTATCGATATATTTGTTTTTTTCTTTTACTATTTTTATTATTTTTCATTTTCTATGATTTTGTTTGCAATTGTGATGATTTTTTGGGTCATGGTATCAGAAACATTGCAATTTTAATTCCGAAACCAAAAAAAAAAAAAAAATGTGTTATTTGTAGCACCACGTTTCGATTTAGAGGTTGATTCCATGGTTTCAATTTATAGTGATTAAAGTTGTCAAGGTTAGGGTTTCAAACAATTTGTAATGTTAACTCTGAAAAAAGGGGGTGCTACTACTAGCATCACTTTTCATTTTGGGGGTCAATTTTAAGATGTTTGTTCGGAATGGTATTGGTTGGCAAGGCCGTGATTTCAACCAAGTTGTAATTTTAACTCCCCCAAAAAAGGGGCAATGCTTGGAGCACCACTTTTTGATTTTGGGGGTCGATTTTAAGGATTTTATTTGCAACTTTACAAGGACTTAATTCCATGGTGGAAAAATGTTGTAATTCTAACCCCAAAAAAAGGGTGATTCTAGGAGTACCACTTTTTGATTCGGGAGTTGATTTTGGTGTTTTTGACCCAAGAAAATGGTTAGTTAGGGCTAGAGTTCTCGTTTTGAGATCACGATTCTTATCAAGTCAGTAACTAAGTTCATAGTGTGCTTTGTGTCACTATGCACATATGTGGTTATATGTAGAATAAGCACCACGGAGCTATTTTTTTTAAATCCTTTTTACAAAATTCAAGTTATTTTTTAAATTAACCCTAAAACAATGCACCTTGTATCAATATGCACTAGTAAGGTTAGCTATTTAGTATGCACCACATGGTAATGTTTTTAAAAATAATATATTTTACGAAAATTGAATGAGGGAGGGCACATTTTGAATTTTTATGTGGGGTGTTTAGATATATAAGCACACCCATGCAACTATTTTCATATAGCACTGGTGCACTTAACTATTTTTGCTACATCGTACATAAAACCTCCGCTAAAACCTCTACCTTCCCGCTTCCGTTAAAAGCATAATATGTAGAAGTGTTTTAAAAGAAGGCATGTTTTCCTTGTAGTGAGTTGCATAGGCACTTGTGGTTCATTTTAAGACATGATTTGAGATGATAACATGTTTTTGAGAACTACAATGGTATCATGCCAAGCGAGAAAGATAATCAAGATGGTGGGAACAAAGAATGGTATGTGCATGTTTTATTTCAACATTTGTGTTGTCTATATGTCATTTTATTATAGTTATTCTCTATTCTTTTTAGTATTTTTATTATGAATGCAACTCTAATATTTTTATCATGGATTCTACTCTATAGTTTTATTCCTCTTACTTAAAACTTTAATATAGAGTCATTTCACCAACTTTAGAAGGTAAATTGTAGTGAAAGAAATTTAAATATTGAACTAATTAGAGTTCAATTTTTAGCATATGTAGAGATTAAAATAATTAGTGGTGATTTCAGAAAGATGTTTAATGTGTGTGTTTAGGCATTAGTAATTATTGCCAAATTTCAATAATCTCAAAATATTAATACAATTTCAAAATAGTTTTTTTCTTCATTTTATGATGGCTAATATGAAAAGTTAACAACCATTTATAAGCATCATCTTGAATAAAAATTAAATTGTTTTAGAATTTCAAACTCTTTAATGAATTATGAAGCATGTTTAAGTAGAAGCTTCGCATGTTTTAATCTTTTATCTACATGTTGTCACTTTTTCTATGAGTAATTTAAATAACAAGTATCCTCGGCATTACTTTAATTGAAAGACTTTTAAATATATTTTTCTAAGATTAATATAAACAACTAGTATCCTCAATGCCACTTTAGTTGAAGGTATTTTTTATATCGTTTTATATTTGATTAAGAAATTTATGATTTTTTCATGATTATATAGATTATCTAATCAAAAGGTTTAATCAAATCATGCAATCATTAATTAAATCCTTTAATCAAGTTTGTAATTATTAATGCAACCATTTAATTATTTTATTGAATAATTTAGAATAGTTTTCTTGATTATTTATGAATTACAATTTAAAAACGTTATTTAAATTCACGTTGTGTGATTAATAGTTTCTATAGTATGTTCTAATTTATCGTTAACATATATTATTAGAATGAGGCTTCCTCACTTTGTTAATAGGATATAATTGTGTTCCACTGTGATTGCAAAATCTAAATGTGGTCATATCATCAATGAATTTACAATATGAGTAACAAAATAAATTATAACACAAATAATAATTTATTTTCTGGTAAGAGAATATCAAATTGAGGTATTTGATGGTGACATTTGATATGGATTGGGTTTTTGCAAGATGGAAGAAGATTTTGTTGACTTCTATATTAATCCATACAAAGGTTGCAAGATCTAGTCTTCTCCTATTGTAAAAGGCTTCCCTAGTCCATTAGAGACAAAGTATTCAAAGGATCCTCCTATGGGGTCTATTCCTTTAAACGTTGAGACCTTGGAAACTTTGCAAAAAGTGGTTAAAAATGTTTTATGGGGAGGTGATGAAGGTGAAAAGGGTGGTATTTATTGTCTTACAGGTCATCGATTAGGATCTAGACAAACTACATTGGAAGATGGAGGAAGTTTGTCAGTGTTGGGGTTTGGTGGTGGATTTAGTGTTGCTCCATATGATCTTGTTGTTTGTCATGTGAACACCCTCACTCATTTGGGAGTTAATGGGCATGGTAATACCTCAAAGTATGTGTGTGATTCTATTAATGTTCATTCAAATAATGCATGTTGCGATTCGAGTGTGAGTTTCAAGGGTGGTGTGTTAGGATTTGGCTTTGTTGGGGAATCTTTGGATGTCGAAGCTATATGTCGGGGAAACTTGGGAGGTGGAGACAACACTCCTAATGGTGTATTGGGAAGTGATACAAATTCTGATTAGATCCTAGAGAAGGCTCCTTCCTCAACAAATAGAGGCTCTTCTTATTATAGGGGAAGGAAATGCATTAAGAAAAGGTATGGGCCTATAATTTTGGTTTGAGACAAGGAGATCAAGATGCATGATGTGGTTTCAATGGTTGAGAAAGTGGTGGTAGGTCAGTTACATGATTGTCAAATGTGTGAAAATATCTTAAAAGTTTGGATTAAGGATAATTGGAGGCCTTTGTTGAACTACACTCCAACTTTCTCACTACTCTCCAGAGGCTAGATGGTTTTTTTCTTCCATGAAGTTGTCGATATGGTTAAAAACCTGGCCATTTTTTGGAAATGGGGGTAAAATCCATTAGCCTTGAAACCATGGATGCCTCTTTTTGATGCATGGACAGAAAAAGTTCTAACATCCCGCTTTGGCGCACTGAGCGAACTTATTCTTTGAGGACACTTGCTCGCAAGTGATCCGGATTATTATGCTATTAAAACATTTGATTTTGATTATGAGGCGTTATGGGTTGATGTCGTGTTGTTTTACTGCATTGACATAGACAGGTGCTATTGACTTGGTTTACTAAGTGTGCAGGGTTTTGGACCTTGAGGATGCAAGGGCATCGATGGAACCCCTTGGACTCTGGATCGAGTCAGGGAGTGTACCATTGGGGTTTGATTGTTTTACTGTGATATTAGTGCATCTGATTAGATGATATGATATGGATATGTTCTAACATGATTTGTTGATGATGCAGGCTGACGATATCTTGTTGACCATACTCACATATGGAGTAAAGGGGTCACGCATGACTACCAAAGATGTTGAGGGAGAGGTTTGGAAAACAGCCCTGCCACAGCCTACTAGCACTCCCATCGTGGCTCGAATTGTAGGTTAATGATTACCTAGTTCGAGAGGACCCACGATGCCATGAGGGCAGACTGCGACAGTCGTTCATGATGATTCTAAGGGGCGCGCAATAAAGCGGGGGCCTTATTCCTTAGGATCCCTTAGTCTCCCACAAGTTCACCTGGAAGAGTGTTGACTCCAGGGGTTATTGATGTCTACCAAGTCAGTCAAGAGGCGAGTGGCACCATTGGAGCACGTAGTGCATCCTGAAGGGCACATCGCGCAAGGGAACAGATAAGGCGAGTGGCACCCTTGGAGCACCTAGTGCGTCCTGAAGGGCACATCGCGTTGTTGTTGATAAATAAATGAACCTAGATAGCCTTAGGATGAACATTGAGATAAGATTTAAAAAAAAAAAACATTTTCCCTAATAAAATGTCGCCCTTCACGAAAATTAAGGTCTAGTCTAAATTACGCTAGTGGTAAAATTTTGTCTTCTATAAAAAAAAAATATATAATAATAATAATAATAACTTAAATAATAAGTATGATCTTCGTTAAATCTTGTAACATGAAGGGCGTAAGAAATTTAATTTATTCATAAAAAAATAAAATCTGTGGATATAAAATGTAAAGAGGGAATTAATTGTTTTAATCTTTTTGATAATTTAAAATATACTAATTTAATGATAAAAGGGAATAGGGGTTAAATTCCACACCTGCCTTTTTGGGTTCTAATTTAAAAGGGGAAAGACGGAAAATAAAAAAAAATAAAAATTTAGGAATCTAGGAAAAGAGGTAACATAACAAGGGAAAAAGGGGAACTTAAGGGAAAAAGCGGAAAGTCAACTTAGTAAAGAATCTACCATTTAAGAGCTTTCTAATTTTAAACTGAATTAACAATTTCATAATAGGGAAAGTCTTTAAGACCTGTAAGGGAATTTGGGGACACCTAGGAGTGATTCTAGGAGTAACTCTAGGTGGGTGAGGGAAATAAGACAATTAATTAATTAAAGAAATTAAATAATGGAGGAATGAAGGGGATGGGTGACACTTGTACGGAGAAGAATTTTTAGGAATTTATTTTTAAAAACTTTAATTAAATGAGATTTTAGGAAAGAGGGGAAGTTTGAAACTCTATAAAATGAAGGAAGGAGAAGGAGGAAGGATCATATTCTGTTTGCGTAACGTTACGCTGCAGAATTATCTACTTGATTGATTTACTTGTGGGAGTTGGGATACCCAACTCGGAGAGGAGTGGTAGCTCGGAGCTAGTCAAAATCTCTGGACAGGAGTGTGTGGCCCCTTTGCGGACCAGGGGGCTAAGGGGGAAGAAGAGTACCCATAGCGTTGACTGGGAGGTATCGGTGAAGTCTCGACGGTCGATGAGCGGGAGTTGCACGGAGCGCGTAGACGTCATTCAGAGCGGGCAATCAGGCAATGGTACGCTCTTTTCATTTTGTATGGTAAAATGTATTAGGACTTATCCTTGTAACTGTTGATTGATTGAAGAAGTAAACTGATGTTTTTTTATTTTTTAAATTTGGATGACTGAAACCTTTCTTAGCCTAGCTCGACGATAGATTGACTCCCATGGCTTCTTTTTCCACACGTCTTGACCAACTTGCTGGTTGATTGTTACCTTTGTGGTTGTCTAGCCTTTGTCCCTAGCTCACCAGTCCTCGCATGAGCAGTCGGCCAGGAGCCTGATCTACGGTCGTCGCCTTAGCATTAAAATACCTATGGATCTCAACGCCCTGCTTTTCTGTGCAAGGATGATGAAGTGAAGGATGAACCTGTCAGCCATCTGCCTCTATGGTTGTCTTTGATTGACTGTTGTCTTGTGCCTTCTAGCAGAAGGTAACTCTACATGTCTAACTTTTGTTGGAAACCTAAATATGTGTTATGATCCCTCTCTGCTCTTAACTCAGCATTTACTTTTTGATGGAAACTTCCTCTGCGACTGATTGATTGTTTCTTCGCTTGACCCCGTGACTTCTTGGCATACTTTGCGGTGTCTTCTGGTATGGTTGAGTCTTATGTGTTGCCAACTTTTACTCCTGGGTGTAATTCCTGACTGGATACAAGGAATTCCCTGTGTACATGAAAACCTTTACCTTGTTAGACACATAATTGTTTAGAGGCAGCAATATCTGACTGACAACGTTTACTAATTGACTTCGTATTGGGTATGCCTGCAAATTCTTTTATTTCCCTTGTTGCAACTTCTTAATCCTTGACTGTGTTCCACATACTAATGGCATGAGGACCGCAAACACCTTTTACATGTAAACCTGTGCGATTTCTTTTGAGCGATTTTTTTTATTACCCGTGCGTTTTTTAGTGAGTTGTTGTGGATTGAACCCAATAGCCAGAAATTTCCCACTGCGCTTTGTTGTTGTGTGGCACAGCGTTTTCCCTTATCATTACGGGTAAATTTTTTTGTTGTGGTCTCTTGGTTCCTTAGACTCTGTGTGTGCTTGGGCTGAGGATTTTCTGAAGTGTGGAATGCATTTACACTGGATGATTTTTGTAATACGAGATGAGGACTATTTATTTAGCATCCTTCAGATATACTTATCCAATTCAACGATTGGCAATCGTTTCTCGCCTCTGCCAAGAGGAATGTTATTTGCAAAAGTGTTGATAAATTCGGTGACAAATTAACCTTCCCTTTCAGCATTATCGATTTTCTTTTTATGGGGTCGATGTGGTTAAAAGTCTCCACAATTTATGGCCATCCATAAAACATCTGGTGAAATGTCTTGCCGCATGCTTAGAACGCGAGTTTTAGAGCCTTGCAGAGGATTTTGGTCTTTTTCTTATCACCCTATCTTTGTGATCAAAATTCCCTGCCAGGTTGGGTTACCTGTTCAAATGCTCAGCGTTGAACTGATGCACTCTGTGGAGACTTCTTAAAACCTACCAACTTCCGGTCATTGGGTTGCCAGATGCTAAGGCAAGCCTTGAGTTAACCTCTCCTCCTTGAGAAGGGTGTTGGTGAAACCATATGATTGAAGAAACCTCAGGTTGAGGCTTCAACAAGTTGACCAGTGTATTTAAAGATTATATGCGTGGGTGATTCGACAGTTATTCTTGATATATTAAGGGTGCCTTGTAGTAGATTTTATGGGTTAGGAACCAACGCTAGATGCAGACAACCTTACAGCTGATCATTCTATTATTGCAGTAATTTCCTTATGACCTTCTAGAGCCCACTGTCAGAAATTGGTTATTATGAACCTTGGCATGTTAAGCCTGTACTATAAAATTTTACTCTTAGATTTGGTTCTGATAATTTCTTATCGAAGGCCACGTTAATTATCAAGTTGATAGCTACAGTTAATGGCCATGGTAGTTGCAAATGTTCAATACTGAATTAATTACCTTATTATTCGCTAGAATAATTGCTACAGCCCTAGAAATGGTCAACAGATTCCTTCTTGTTGTTTAAATGGCCACTAGTTGCCCAATGGCTGACTTCGCCTTCTAACTATAATGACATCAGTCTAGGCCGCTAGTTTTCTTAAGTGTTTATGCCCTGCGTTTTACTTTTACCCTTACCTGGCAGTAAATATTTTAGGTGTATGGCCTTAGTCTCTCGTAGGATGTTATGTCCACCAGTATTTTAAAAGCATTTATGTTATGGCCACCAGTATTCTAGTGTTGATATTCTTCGGAATTAACATTTATTGATCCTGGTTAGCATTAATGATAGCTTCCATTGCAATGGGTGGCTCTGAAGGGCATTTAATCTTTAACCGCATTATAGCAGAAAAATTTGTATTGAATAAGAGTAGAATTGGTTCTCGTTTATAATCGCAGAACAACTTTAAAATTTGCATTCGAATTGGACAACAGCCACTTGCATAATTCAGACCACCATTGAAATTAATTGCCTGCGGATTTTTAGATTTATATTTATTGATGAACAGCTGATGTAATGGTTATCGCGTATAGTGTACAACCTATGATATATTTCCTTGCACCAAAAAGTAGTTTGGTTTTCTTTTTATTAATTAATAATGTCCCATTTCTTTGTTTTAATTTTATTAATAATATATTTTATTTTAGCTTTTACTATTCTATCATGTTATGTGGTGTATCAAAAATGTACATGAACAATCATAGAGTAGATTTTTATTATTCAGAGGGGATGAAGTGTATGAATATTATAGAATTTTTATTTAGATATCTTTATATGTTTATGAAATGGTTTAAGTTTATTTAAATGATTATTATATTTAGAGTAATGAAGTGTTTTTATTAATGATAATAATAATAACAATTATTATTATTATTATTATTTGTGGGATGAGGAATTTTTGTGTAAAGATTGTTAAGATGTACATGATCTATTTCTTTGGATATTGATATATATATCTACATAATTATTAGATATTGATTTTAAAATAGAATACGTATATCAAATAATAATATTTTAAGGCAAATTGATTTAGATGGTACTCTGACGACACTTGTAATATAAAATTGCACAAATGAATTTGTTTGAAGGCTAATTTAGATTGTACCTTAATGATATTTTGCATTTAGACATGCTAAGTGGGCTCGTGATAGATGATTAACATAGACTGCATTTATTGACTAGCTTGACTCGACGATTAATCAGAGTGGGTTCAACCCGCGACTTGGGATCGCTACGGCTTTCGTTGATATGATTGATTATACTATTGTTGATCGAGTTGACTTGTGTGCATATAGGTAATCATGGTTATAGGACGCCACGGAGGTAAATGACGGGGTGCTAGGGGAGGAAGCATGATACCTCCAGTAGCATCCACGCCCAAGGGGTCTAACCCCCAGGGAGACGAGCAGGTTCTCGGACAGGAGAAGNGATGTGCTTTGCACTTCGCGATTATACCTCCAACATGAAGGTCCGCATGGAGGTCTTTCAACTGAAGGGGAGTGCTCTTCTATGGTGGAAGACGTTCCTACCGCAGCTGAACGTGGTCGTTGAAGACATGTCATGGGAACTGTTCGAGGAATGGTTCCGAGAGAGGTACCTTTTAGAGGAATTCATTGAGCGTCAGCTCAATGAGTTCAACGCCTTACGACAGGGAGGTCGTACAGTGCCCGAATACGAGGCCCATTTTATGGAGTTGCTTTGGTATGCTCCGCACCTTAACACCGAGAAACTTAAGGTCAACAGGTTCGTGTTCGGCCTTAACGGCGGCCTACGTGCAAAGGTTAGGATTTTGATGCCTCAAACCTTGCATGATGTTGTCCAGAAGGCCCTCATAGTAGAGGAGGAGCTTATCAGTGGGGGTCAGACCAGGACTCCAGCGAGACCAGCAAGGCAGGTTTCATCTGGAGCACAGCAGCATCAGACACCAGCCAGACATACACTAGGATATCATGGCTTCCAGAGGGGATCCACTTTCACTACACCTCGGCGACCGACGCCTCAACAGTGGACACCTTATCGGGGACCACAGCATAAGCAGCAGCGTCACCCGCAGTAGCAGCATTTTGGGCCTGTTCAACAGAACAGACCAGGGTTCCAGGCCAGTGGGTCGTCATTTTCTACTTCAGGTACCAGGACTACTAGGCCGAAGAAGGGGTGTTGGACGTGTGGAGAGCCACACTACCAGCGTGACTACCCTATGGAGAGGACTAGAGTGTCTGGATCAGTTGGACCCACTACCGTGGGAGATATGGGCAAGGCCCATTGGATTCATGCAGTGGTGAATAACCGCCAGGCAAAGCATTAGTCGACTGTGCTCGAAACAACAGGTACTGTCATTGACCAGACCCTTAGTATTTTGATAGATCCCGATGCTACCGAGAGTTTCATTTCTGGTGCAGCGCTAAAAAGGATTAAGGTAAAGGAAGTCGAACAAGAGGAGTTTAGCTTCGTAGATATGGCTTCGGGAGCCAAACAAAAGGTTGGAGGAAAGGTTACGGGATGTATCCTTAACCTGGGAGAGTTTGTCACAAGGGCCAACTTGTACGTCATGATCCTAGGATCATATGATGTTGTGACTGGTATGGACTGCTTGGAATCGCATGAGGTGATACTCAACTGTAATACGATAAAGTTGAGCTTGGTCGATGACGAGGGACAGAGACGGGTGATTGTAGGCCAGAACCATGGAGTTTCCTTGAGGTTCATCTCTTCCTTGCAACTTTGGAAGAGCATGAGCAAGGGGTGCAAGATTTATGTGATCCTTGCGTTAAACGAGAAGGGAGTAGCGGAAGGTTTAGAACACCTTCCGGTGGTGAGAGAGTTTGCGAACATATTTCTGGAGGAGTTACCTGGTATGCCCCCGTAGAGGGATTTGGAGTTTACTATAGACCTAAAACCGGGAACTGAATCGATAGCAAGAACGCCTTATCGAATGTTGACCCCGGAGTTACAAGAGTTGAAAATGCAAATGAAGGAGTTGCTGGACCTGGGACTGATACGTCCTAGTGTGTCACCGTGGGGTGCACCTATTATTTTCATATGAAAAAAGGATGGGTCGTGGAGGCTCTGCATTGACTACTGTCAATTAAACAAGGCCACGATCAAGAATCAGTATCTGTTGCCAAGAATCGATGATCTGTTCGATCAAATGAAGGGCACAACGGTGTTCTCGAAGATCGACTTGCGATTAGGATACCACCAGTTATGGATTAAGGAATATGAC
>SNQJ01S0006518.1:33070-46716 GCA_010110895.2 Picea sitchensis | reverse complement strand
TCATATGAAAAAAGGATGGGTCGTGGAGGCTCTGCATTGACTACCGTCAATTAAACAAGGCCACGATCAAGAATCAGTATCTGTTGCCAAGAATCGATGATCTGTTCGATCAAATGAAGGGCACAACGGTGTTCTCGAAGATCGACTTGCGATTAGGATACCACCAGTTATGGATTAAGGAATATGACGTCCCTAAGACCGCCTTTAAGACAAGGTTTGGACATTACAAGTTTATTGTTTTACCGTTTAGACTGACAAACGCCCCAGGGGTATTTATGAGTTTGATGAACAGGGTGTTTCGTGAGTACTTGGACAAGTTCATCCAAGTATTCATTGATGATATTTTGATTTACTCTTGGAGGACAGAGGAGCATGACAAGCACTTGCGCTTGGTACTACAGTGTCTGTGAGAGCACAAATTATATGGGAAGTTGTTCAAATTCTCTTTTTATCAAACGAAGATTCACTACTTAGGGCATGTGATCTTCGGGGAAGGAATCATCGTGGATCCAGGAAAGGTCGAGGCTATCATGGAATGGCTTGCGCCAACGAATGTCCTGGAAGTGCACAGCTTCATGGGTTTAGCAGGATACTATCGACGGTTCGTCGAGGGGTTTTCAAAGATAGCAAATCCAATCACGGAATTGCAGAAGAAGAACAAGAAGTTTGTTTGGACCGAGAAATGCGTGGAAGCATTTCATAGGCTCAAGGAGCTGTTGACAATAGCACCGATACTAAAGGTCCCTGACATGGATGTGGACTTCTTGGTATGCACTGACGCATCCAAGGAAGGCTTAGGCGGAATCTTGATGCAAGACCGACGAGTAATTGCTTACATTTCAAGGAAACTGAGAAGGCATGAGGAGAACTATGCGACGCATGATTTGGAGTTGTTATCCATCGTTTATGCCTTGAAGGTTTGGAGACACTACCTTGTCGGATGAAAAATTGAACTAAAGACTAACCATTGTGGACTACAACACATATTTACGCAAAGTGACCTGAAAGCGTGACAACGGCGTTGGTCGGAATTCTTAGCGAGTACGACTTCGAAATTACTTACATAAAAGGAATAGTGAATAGAGTGGCAGATGCATTGAGTCGGAGACCACGCCTCTTTTCGGTGTTGCCTCTTCAGACGAATCTATGTGAAAAGATTCTAACCTTACAGCATGACGATGATTGGTACAAAGAGGTTGAGGGTTTTATCGGACAAAACACAATGATGGTACCATGATTTGAAGGATTTTCATTTGATAGCGATGGTTTATTGAGGTTTAAAAATCGGATCTACATACCGCTGAACGACGAGTTGAGGATGTTGATCCTGAGCGAGGCTCATAGAGCAGTTTACATGGCTCACCCGAGAGTCACGAAGATGAGGGCAGACCTTAAACCCTTATTCCTCTGGAAGGGAATGAAGGCAGACATAGTCAACTATGTGGCTAGATGTCTAGAATGTCAGTAGATGAAGGCTGAACATAGACACCCAACAGGATTACTACAACCACACGCTATTCCGGAATCGAAATGGGAGGTTATTTCGATGGATTTTATTGTTGGATTGCCACTGATGGCAAGGAGACATGACTCGATTTTCGTAGTAGTAGACACTCTGACGAAGAGTGCTCACTTTATTCTCGTGCGTACCAGGTATCAGGCACCTGACATAGCTAGAGTTTTCATCAGTGAGATTATGAGGCTGCATGGCATGCCTAAGAGGATTATATCTGATCGAGGATTCGTGTTTACTAGATGATTTTGGACGAGTTTCCAAGAGGCCTTGGGAACCCAACTTAACTTTAGTACTGTGTATCACCCAGAGACTGACGGGAAGACCGAATGAACGAATCAAACCTTGGAGGACATGTTGCGCATGTATGTGATGGACCAACAAAAGCGTTGGGAAGAATTCTTGCCACTAGTGAAGTTCGTTTACAACAACATTTACCAGAGCACCATTAAAATGGTGCCCTTCGAGTTTCTTTATGGGCGACCGTGTCGGTCACCTTTGAGTTGGGATTGGCTTGAGGATAGGGTCCTGGTGGGACCAGAAGTGATCCAAGAAATGGAAGAGCAAATGCAAACAATAAGACAAAGTATTAAAGAAGCACAGGATCGACAGAAGAGTTATGTTGATGCGCACCATGTCGACCGTAGTTACGAGGTCGGCGATCAAGTCTTCTTTCGGGTTAAACCGAATAAGAGTTTGATCAAGTTTGGGAAGGGAGATAAACTCTCTCCTAGGTTCGTGGGACCTTTCGAGATTGTGGAGAGAAAGGGGCCTATGGCCTATCGACTAGCCTTGCCTGATTCCTTGAGGTGTATGCACGATGTTTTTCATGTATCTGTTTTGAGGCATTATATTAGTGATCCTACACATGTTATTGACATGAGTTCCTTGCAGGTATCGGACGAGGGGGCACTCACGGCTGAGTCAGTCTGCATCTTGGACCATCGTGTTCGATATCTACGACGTCGAACGGTAGATCAGGTCAAGGTCTAGTGGGACAATTATAGTCCGCACTCGGCGACCTGGGAGGACGCATATGATATGCGTCAGCAGTTTCCCTTTTTGTTTGATAGATAGACATATGATACTATGATACACTTTATTTCGGCATTTATACTATGAAACTTCGGGATGAAGTTTAGACCAAGAGGGGGTGTATGTAACATCCCGCTCTGGTGCACAGAGCGAACTTATTCTTTGAGGACACTTGCTCGCAAGTGATCCAGATTATTATGCTATTAAAACATTTGATTTTGATTATGAGGCGTTATGGGTTGATGTCATGTTGTTTTACTGAATTTACATAGACAGGTGCTATTGACTTGGTTCACTGAGTGTCGAGGGTTTTGGACCTTAAGGATGCAGAGGCATCGATGGAACCCCTTGGACTCTGGATCGAGTCAGGGAGTGTACCATTGGGGTTTGATTGTTTTACTGTGATATTAGTGCATCTGATTAGATGATATGATATGGATATGTTCTGACATGATTTGTTGATGATGTAGGCTGACGATAGCTTGCCAAACAAACTCACATATGGAGTAAAGGGGTCACGCACGACTACCATATATGTTGAGGGAGAGGTGTGGACAGCAGCCCTGCCACAGCCTACTAACACTCCCGTCGTGGCTCAAACTGTAGGTTAACGATTACCTAGTTCAAGAGGACACACAATGTCGTGAGGGAATACTGCGACAGTCGCTCGAGATGATTCTAAGGGGTGCGCAATAAAGCGGGGGCCTTATTCCTTAGGAGCCCTTAGTCTCCCACAATTTCACCTGGGGGAGTGTTGACTCCAGGGGTTATTGATGTCTACCAAGTCAATCAAGAGGTGAGTGGCACCCTTGGAGCACCTAGTGCATCCTGAAGGGCACATCGTGCAAGGGAATAGATAAGGCGAGTGGCACCCTTGGAGCACCTAGTGCGTCCTGAAGGGCACGTCGCGTTGTTGTTGATAAATAAATGAACCTAGACGACCTTAGGATGAACATTGAGATAAGATTTTAAAAAAAAAACATTTTCCCTAATAAAATGTCGCCCTTCACGAAAATTAAGGTCTAGTCTAAATTACGCTAGTGGTAAAATTTTGTCTTCTATAAAAAAAAATAATAATAATAATAATAAAAACAATTTAAATAATAATTATGATCTTTGTTAAATCTTGTAACATGAAGGGAGAAAGAAATTTAATTTATTCATAAAAAAATAAAATCTGTGGATATAAAATGTAAAGAGGGAATAATTGTTTTAATCTTTTTGATAATTTAAAATATACTAATTTAATGATAAAAGGGAATAGGGGTTAAATTCCACACCTACCTTTTTGGGTTCTAATTTAAAAGGCGAAAGAGGGGAAAAAAAAATTAGGAAACTAGGAAAAGATGGAACATAAAAAGGGAAAAAGGGGAACTTAAGGGAAAAAGCGGAAAGTCAACTTAGTAAAGAATCTACCATTTAAGAGCTTTCTAATTTTAAACTGAATTAACAATTTCATAATAGTGAAAGCCTTTAAAACCTGTAAGGGAATTTGGGGACACCTAGGARTGATTCTAGGAGTAACTCTAGGTGGGTGAGGGAAATAAGACAATTAATTAATTAAAGAAATTAAATAATGGAGGAATGAAGGGGATGGGTGACACTTGTTAGAAGAAGAATWTTTAGGAATTTATTTTTAAAAACTTTAATTAAATGAGATTTTAAGAAAGAGGGGAAGTTCAAAACTCTATAAAATGAAGGAAGGAGAAGGAAGAAGAATCATCTTCTGTTTGTGTAACGTTACACTGCAGAATTATCTACTTGACTGATTTACTTGTGGGAGTTGGGATACCCAACTCGGAGAGGAGTGGTATCTCAGCCTTGCGAGGTGAGTTGGGAGCTAGTCGAAATCTCTAGACAGGAGTGTGTGGCCCCTTTGCAACTCGGGGGGCTAAGGGGGAAGAAGAGTACCCCTAGCGTTGGTTGGGAGGTACCGGTTAAGTCTCGACGGTCGGCGAGAAGAGTTACATGGAGCGCGCGGACGCCATTCAAAGCGGGCGATCGGGCAACGGTACGCTCTTTTCATTTTGTATGGTAGAATGTATTAGGACTAATGCTTGTAACTGCTGATTGATTGAAAAAGTAAACTGATGTTTTTTTTTTTTTTAAATTGGATGACTGAAACCTTTCTTAGCCTAGCTTGACGATAGATTGACTCCCATGGCTTCTTTTTCCTCACGTCTTGACCAACTTGTTGGTTGATTGTTACCTTCGTGGTTGTCTAGCGTTCATCCCTAGCTCACCAGTCCTCACCTAAGCAGTGAGCTAGGAGCCTGATCTACGGTCGTCACCTTAGCGTTAAAAGACCTATGGATATCAACGTCCTACTTTTCTGTGCAAGGATGATGAAGTGAAGGACGAACCTGTCAGCCATATGCCTCTATGGTTGTCTTTGGTTGATTGTCATCTTGCGCCTTCTAGCAAAAGGTAACTCTGCATGTCTACCTTTTGTTGGAAACCTAAATCTGTGTTATGATCCCTCTCTGTTCTTAACTCAGCGTTTACTTTTTGATGGAAACTTCCTCTGCGACTGATTGATTGTTTCTTCGCTTGACCCCGTGACTTCTTGGCATACTTCGCGGTGTCTTCTGGTATGGTTGGGTCTTATGTGTTGCAACTTTTACTCCTGGGCGTAATTCCTGACTGGATACACGGAATTCCATGTGTACATGAAAACCTTTATCTTGTTAGACACACAATTGTTTAGAGGCAGCAATATCTGACTGACAACGTTTACTAATTGACTATGTATTTGGCATGMCTGCAAATTCTTTTATTTCCCTTGCTGCAACTTCTTAATCCTTGACTGTGTTCCACATACTGATGYCGTGAGGACCGCAAACACCTTTTACATGTAAACCTGTGCRATTTCTTTTGAGCAATTTTTTTTTATTACCCATGCATTTTTGAGTGAGTTGTCGTGGATTGGGCCCAATAGCCAGAAATTGCACCCTGCGCTTTGTTGTTGCGTGGCACAGTATTTTCCCTTATCATTACGGGTAAATTATTTTKYTGTGGTCGTTTGGTTCCTTAGACTCTACGTGTGCTTGGGCTGAGGATTTTCTGAAGTGTGGAATGCATTTACGCTGGATGATTTTTGTAATACAAGATGAGGACTATTTCTTTAGCATCCTTCAAATATACTTATCCAATTCAACGATTTCCAGTCGTTTCTCGCCTCTGCCAAGAGGAATGCTATTTGCAAAAGTGTTGATAAATTCGGTGACAAATTAACCTTCCCTTTCAGCATTATCGATTTTCTTTTTATGGGGTCATTGTGGTTAAAAGTCTCCACAATTTATGGCCATCCATAAAACATTCTGGTGAAATGTCATGCCGCGTGCTTAGAACGCAAGTTTTAGAGCCTTGTAGAGGATTTTGGTCTTTTTCTTATCACCCTATCTCTGTGATCAAAATTCCCTGCCAGGTTGGGTTACCTGTTCAAATGCTCAGCGTTGAACCGATGCACTCTGTGGAGACTGCTTAAAACCTGTCAACTTTCGGTCGTTGGGTTGCCAGATGCTAAGGCGAGCCTTGAGTTAACCTCTCCTCCTTGAGAAGGGTGCTGGTGAAACCATATGATTGAGGAAACCTCAGGTTGAGGCTTCAACAAGTTGACCAACGTATTTAAAGATTATATGTGTGGGTGATTCGACAGTTATTCTTGATATCTTAAGGGTGCCTTGTAGTAGATTTTATGGGTTGGGAGCCAGCGCTAGATGCCGACAACCTTACGGCTAATAATTCTATTATTGCAGTAATTTCCTTATGACCTTCTAGAGCCCGCTGTCAGAAATTGGTTATTATGAATCTTGGCATGTTAAGCATGTACTATAAAATTTTACTCTTAGATTTGGTTCTGATAATTGCTTGTTGAAGGCCACGCTAATTGTCAAGTTTATAGCTACAGTTAATAGCCATGGTAGTTGCAAATGTTCAATGTTGAATTAATTACCTTATTACTCGCCAGAATAATTGCTACAGACCTGGAAATGGTCAACAGATTCCTTCTCGTTGTTTAAATGGCCACTAGTTGCCCAATGGTTGACTTCACCTTTTAACCGTAATGACATCAGTCTAGGCCGCTAGCTTGCTTAAGTGTTTATGCCCTGCGTTTTACTTTTACCCTTACCTGGCAGTAAATCTTTTAGGTGTATGGCCTTAGTCTCTCGTAGGATGTTATGGCCACCAGTATTTTAAAATCATTTATGTTATGGCCACCAGTTTTCTAGCGCTGATATTTTTCAGCATTAACATTTATTGACCCTGGTTAGCATTAATGATAGCTTCCATTGCATTGGGTGGCTCTAAAGGGCATTTAATATTTAACCGCATTATAGCAGAAAAATTTGCATTGAATAAGAGTAGAATTGGTTCTCATTTATAATCGCAGAACAGCTTTAAAATTTGCATTCGAATTGGACAACAGACACTTGCATAATTCAAACCACTATTGAAATTAATCGCCTGCAGATTTTTAGATTTATATTTATTGATGAACAGCTGATGTAATGGTTATCATTTATAGTGTACAACCTGTGATATATTTCCTTGCACCAAAAAGTAATTTGGTTTTCTTTTTATTAATTAATAATGTCCCATTTCTTCGTTTTAATTTAATTAATAATATCTTTTATTTTAGCTTTTATTATTCTATCATGTTATTTGGTGTATCGAACATGTACATGAACTATCATAGAGTAGATTTTTATTATTCAGAGGGAATGAAGTGTATGAATATTATAGAAGTTTTATTTAGATATCTTTATATGTTTATGAAATGGTTTAAGTTTATTTAAATGATTATTATATTTAGAGTAATGAAGTGTTTTTATTAATGATAATAATAATAACAATTATTATTATTATTATTATTTGTGGGATGAGGAATTTTTGTGTAAAGATTGTTAAGATGTACATGATCTATTTCTTTGGATATTGATATATATATCTACATAATTATTAGATATTGATTTTAAAATAGAATACTTATATCAAATAATAATATTTTAAGGCAAATTGATTTAGATGGTACTCTGACGACACTTGTAATATAAAATTGCGCAAATGAATTTGTTTTAAGGCTAATTTAGATTGTACCTTAATGATATTTTGCATTTAGACATGCTAAGTGGGCTCGTGATAGATGATTAACATAGACTGCATTTATTGACTAGCTTGACTCGACGATTAATCGGGATATTGGCGAAGTCATTTTTATCTTGCGCTTCCTGTTAAGGGTGCGGTTGTTCTTTTTAATTAATGTTGTACTGGGTTGTAAACATTTAATGTGCTTGGTCTGCTTGTGTCGGGCGGGATGTAGACGCCTCTTTGTACCTCAGAACAGTCGTCAGCCTTGAGACCTTAAATGGTCAAAATCGATGGGAACCTGGGCTTGAGCATTGCTTATGTGTCCTGGAGGTCCTAACCATTGCAGGGTAGGACGGATGGGTAGTCATTCTTATTCCTCGTTGGTTGATTGGCATACGTTGCTTCCAGGTGATTGATGTGCTTCTAGGGTTGTTATGTTGTTGTCGCATGAGTTGCATGCGTCATGTTCGTCGTCGTGTTGCGATGTAGAGTATAATGTCTTTATTACCCTTCTACACACGCACACACAAAAAACAAATCCTGTACTTGTTATGAGAGGCTTGTTGTCATAACTAAATGGGAGGGTGGTTACAAAAGTGGAGATAACCCCAGTTTGGGTTAAATTTCCAACATTTTTGTTGGATTTTTGGTCACCTATGGTGTTAAAAGAAATATTAGGTAATTCCATTGGGGTTTTCTATGAGGCTAAACTTTATTTTCGAGAGTCTAGTTTGATGGCCATGGCATGGATTTTGGTTGGAATCGATCTCTACGAAGGTCTTGCAGATGTTATGACTTTGAGGAAAGGGAATAATATTGTAAAACATATTATGGACTATGTGGGTATTCTATTTTTCTATCTTATATGCCATATATATGGTCATTTGGTTGTCGAATATAGTCTTCCTTATCAAAATAAGGAGTGGGTGAAAAAGCTCTTGGGTCCTCAGGTTTATGAGGAGGAAGGAAATGATAGAGTTTCACAAAATTTGAAAGGTATACATGCTGAGAAGAGGCATGTAATAGAGGCCTCAAGTGTTGTGGGGGTAAAGCCTATTGTAAAAAGAGATTTGGTTGTCGAAGAGACTAATGATGAAAAAATTACATTAGAAATTTTAAAAAAGTATATTCCTCGAGATGTGGTGATGGATGCTTTGTCTCTCCCTAGTGCAAATCCTATTATTTATGGTAAACTCCCTCAAATTATGTCATCTTCAGATTGTGGTAATGTATTTTTTTTACAATAGGATTTTGGTCTTTTGGTCGTGATCTAAGGTGAATTTGGGGTCTCTTGGTGGTGGGGAAAAAGGAGAATTTATTAACAACATAGAAGGACTTATGGAGGACTTTCATATTCCCTCAAGTAGTCCTCCTAAGATTGACAATAGGTTTTTTTAAGAAATTTCATCCTTAGATTTAATGTTGGAAATTTGAGGGGGGATTCTAGATTAGCCTCCTAGTCTAAGATTAGGGAGGGGCTTATTAGATATAATATTTATCCTAGGAAGATAAATCTGTATGGTTTGGATGGTCGTATTGTGGGCGGATTAAGTTTGAGTATTAGAAAAGGGTCAAAGTTTGTTGTTAAATGAAGAAAATCTTATATGACTATGGCTAAAGCTAAGGCTTATAAGGAAGTTTTGCCTAGCAATAAACTTACCTTGTAAAGGATTTTAAGAGAAGAGCATGCCCTTGTCAAGGGTATCATGTGATTTATCTTTATTATAGGGGACTAGGCAACTCCTCAAAAAAATTGGCCCTTAATAAGGCTATGGAAACCCATAATCCTAATAAACTTTTACAAGAAGTTATGGTTGAGGGTGAAAAGGTTGCTAGAGATCTTGAGAAAGTGTTAGGGGAATGGAAGTTTTTGAATTGACTCTAGAGGTAGGCTAGGAAGTCTCATTAGTGGTTGGATGAGAAAGACTCTATCCATTTCTAACTATTAGTTTTTTACTTCAAGTTTGAGACCCAATCTCTTTTTCCAAGATCTGGAAAAAGGAGCTCAAGGACCTAAACATTTATGGTCCTTATGTATAAAGGATTTTATATTGGGATAAATTTTCATTGGGGACTAGATAATACAAGGTAATTTAATCATTGGGGTGATTTCAATTTCTCTCTTGGATGTTCTAAGGTTTGGGGTCCATCTACTCAAGTGTATCTGTTACTGATTATTTTTCAGGAAATTAGATGATGCGGGGTAGTTTGATATTGAATCAGTTAAGATGAAACCTACTTAGAGGAATAAAAGAGTGGAGAATGATAGACTAGTAAAAATACTAGATAGGTTTTTGTTTTTGAATCCCTGATGGAAGATGATATCTGAATTCATCAGTGGGTCAATTTAGGTGGAATGTTATATCATTTTCTTGTTGTCCTCAAAGTGGCTCTTACAGGTAAAAATACTCCTAACCCTTTTAAATTTAACTCTAGTTGGTTGGATGAGGAGGATTTCATTAGACTAGTAAAAGATCAATGGGTCCCATATGATGGCTCTTTAAGGGAGTCCGCTTCTCTTTAGTTTGAATCAAAACTCAAAAAGGTTAAGCATGATGCAATCAATTGGGCTCATTTAAAGAAACTAAAAGAAGAAAAGTCTTTGCTTGAAGTTGAACCCAAGTTGGAGGATATGTACTAAAGGGAAGATGGAGGTTATTTGTCAAAGCCTTCAAAGGCTAAAATTGTACAAGGGCACTTTCAATAATTTGCAAATCACTGGAAAAATACTATGTGGAAGGTGAAAATAAATGATGGTTTGATGCTGTCAAAATTTAAAGATCTAGCCAAGGTTGGTGTAGAAAATTTTCAGGATATATTAAAAGAAAAAGGTGAGGCTACAATAATAGAGGTGGTAAGGACGATCTCTTTCCTCCCTAACTTTGTTAGTGATGAAGATAATAATTTATGTATATGTGAACTTTCTAAGGAGGTGCTTCAATATATTCTACACAGTTTCAAGAGGGATAAAAGCCTAGGTCCTAATGGCATGTTGAATTTTTCTTAGGTTTTTCTAAGTTGATTGAGATGAGGTACTAAGGTTTGTAGAGGATTCGAGAGGTTCTAAGATTATTCTTGCATCCTTTAATGCTACCTTTATTCCTTTGGTCCCAAATAATGATAATCCTTCTTTGTTTAGGGAGTATAGGCCTATATCTATCTATAATTGCATATATAAAATCATTGTGAAGATTATAGCCAAGAGAGTAAAAGTGTTGCTATCCAAATATATATCTAGTGAGCAATTTGGTTTTCTGAAGGGTAGATGGATACATGAGGCCATTAGGGTGGCACAAGATGCACTCTATCAATAAAAGGACTCTCAAGTCAATGGTGGTAAAATTTTATCTCTCTAAGGCTTATGATAGGATTAGTTGGATATATATAAGACTAATGTTGATTCGTCTAAGATTTTGTGTACCTTTTGTGAATTAGGTTATGATTTGTGTAACATTAATTTATTTCTCTATGGTTTTTTTTTCACAAAAACTGGGGAATTTTTTCATTAAAATGGTATGGTCAAAACCACTGAGATACAAAATACAAAATTTTTAAGTTCCATGGGACCACCAAATCTCAAGACTAGTTCAGTGATTAAAAAAATTATGTCTGGGTCCTTAAGGATTATCCAAAAATTTATGCTACTTCTAATCTGGTAGGTATACTACCAGTAAAAAATATCATTAATACATAGTGATAGACAAAACATGACAACTTCATTTTGAAAGTAAATCAGCTACACAGTTCTTGCTTGACGTCTTGTATTTCTTGTTGGACCCATTTTGCTTCAACTGGTTCATTGAGATCATGGATCAAGCCCATTGAGGCTTCTGAAACATTGCTTGATGTGTTTCCAATGTTGGTCAGGGTGGAAGGTTTCCTTTGATTTTTCTCACACCCTTCGAGACGAAAATGGAGGTCTTCAATTTGGTTGCGCTAAGCATAGATTCGTCTTGGAGCTGCTAGATGAGATGTCAATGTTGAGACAATTTTTATAGCTCAAAGGAGACCGTGGAGATGATGGCCCCATATTTAATTTTTAACCTCTGAAATTATCTGCAATCAAAATCGGGATCCCACTGACCTTGTCGTACGTTTTTCTCCTTAGCATCCATGCTTCTTCAAAAGGACAACACTGAGCAATGCCTTAATTCTAAGGGGAATTACTTCTAGGAGCCAAGCAAAGGGGGGTGGTTCTAGATGTGAGGCTAAAAACTTGGCCTACGTTAAAATGAGGGGCAACACAGGGATAGAAATGAAGCCAGACTAGGCTAGAGAACCCACCTAGAATGTGGTAGACTCTTAATTCAGAAAGCTCGGGAAGAGAGTCGGGGAGGAACCATACAGACCACCTAGTGAAAGAAGTGCATGCCAAATGCGAGAGGCATCGGGATTTAATTAGCTTTCTGAGGTTCCACCTTCCATAATCTGCCATGATGTCGATGCAAACCCTGTGATAATTCAAATACAAGGGGAAAGAACAGAGGGATTGAAACAAGGATTTTGAGAGTACCTTGTCTAGCTGATAATCGTCGTGCCAAGCACTTTCGAAGGGTGGTGAAGAACTTTAAATGATGCCTACTGAGCTCACTATCCTCATTTGACCAGTTCTTTTTGAATCCTCATTCATTGCACCCGAATCCTCATCCCTGAGACACACGAGAGCACATGTGTGAGGAGTACCACCTCCCTTCCTCATGATGGAACGAGTGTACTTCCCACAGGTTGCTTAATATCTCACCTGCGTTAAAAGACCATGTCCTCGTGTCCCAAACCTTGTGCAAGAGAGAATGTGATGCATTTCCCTTCCATGCGTCTCCCCCCAAACAACATGGGCCTCGGGTTGTTGAGTCAGGCTTAAATTTGTGGAAAAGGGGCTGAGTAATCACCTCCATTGACCCCCAAGTGACCTGGGGCCTTGCCAATGGCCTTATTGGCCATTTTATCTGCTTCTTCATTATTTATTCAAAGGATGTGGAAGTAATTGATGTGTGTGGGACCTGTGAGAAGGAGAATTCGTTCAATTGGGTTTCTTAAGCTTTAGTTATGAGGAAAGGAGCCTAGTATCATTGTCCTTATTATTGTCTTCGAATCACCCACTACATTCAAAGTTTGTATGTGCCTTTGTGTTTCCAAGTGTATCACTTGAAGGAGGGAATAAGCCTCTACTTTATTGTTTGTTTCCATCCCAAAATTCTATAAGTAGTCCAAAACTTTTTTTCCTCTGAGCCCAAAAGAACCCCCCCCTGCACCTGCCTCCCCTAATTTATTTCTCTATGTTGATAAATGGGTCTGCTTCAAATTTATTTCAACCTGAGAAGGGCTTAATATGGGGTTGTCCTCTTTCTCCCCTATTATTCTTGATTGTAGCTTAAGGTCTTCAAAGGGCTTTGTTGGATGCAACAAGGAGTGGGAATTTCAAGGGTATCAAATTTGGAGGTTCTTTATATATTTCTCATTTATTGTTTGTTGATGAAATCCTGATTTTCTATGATGTTGCAAGAAGGGACATTATGTTAGTTAATGTTGATAAATACACAATATATTTCATGGGGATTAAGGAGGATGATGAGGCTTATTTCTCCACTTTATTTCCTTATGAGCAATCTACATTGGATGATGGACTTAAGTATTTAGGTATTTTTTCAAAGCCTAATGATTATTTGAAGACAGATTGGCAATGGTTGATAAATACATTTGAAAACATAATTGACACCTAGTGTCACATGTGGTTATTCAGAGGAGGTCATCTTGTGCTAGTAAAGTCTGTTATTAGGCCATTCTTGTTTTTTGGATGTCCTTGTCCAAGATTCCCCGTGGAGTTTTGGAAGTGATAAGGAGGTTGAGTTGTAGGTTTCTTTGGTCTAGTAGAATTGGGAGAAAAGGAATTCCCTTGTTGAAGTGGAAAAGGTTGGTTGTTCCAAAAAATTAAGGGGGATGGGGTTTAAATAATCTTTCTCTTTTTTGCTAAAGCATTAGCAACCAAGTATATATGGAAGTTAATTTA
>SNQJ01S0006518.1:0-22864 GCA_010110895.2 Picea sitchensis | reverse complement strand
ATGTTCAATATCACTTTGTGAGAGACATGATTGAAGAAAAGAAAGTATCGCTGATGAAGGTGGACACTTTGAAGAATGTTGCAGACTCATTAACAAAATCTATGAGCACTGAGAAGTTCTCTTGGTGTAGAGGATCCATGACCATTGTTGCCCTGGATTTTTGACTATGTAACCCTGTAACCCCCTGTATGAAAAGAAAACAACAAGTGGGAGAATGTTGGGTATGTGTTATATTCTTTGCCTCGGGAAATGTGACACCTGCCTCGAGAAACATGTCATGTATTTAGGTGGTTTTTCAGCACGTGGTTTTTGCGGATGGTTTTCTATTTCCAGTTAATGAATTAGGGTTTTGGACTAATCCAGGTCATTGGGTTAGGGTTTTGGACTAATCCAGGTCATTGGGTTAGGATTTTGGATGCCACTAGCTCCTATATGTATATTGTATTGTAAACAATGTAACACAATGAATGAATATAAAATATGTTGGATTTCTCGGTTTGGGTTTCTAGGGGAAAAATCTCTGTGTAATGTTTGTATTTTCCATTGTATCTTTTTTGTTCTTTTCTAAATATCTGTTTGCAGTAGATATTGTACAAGGTTAGGATTTACACATAATGGTATGAAGTATATGTTTGGAAAAACAAGTTTAAATGTCAGAAAAAGCAAGTGGTTAGAGTTCCTTAATGAGTATGAATTTGATATAAATCATATCGGAGGAATGGAGAACAAGGTTGTTGACGCACTCAGCAGAAGGGTGCATGAGATGCATGATACAACCATTAGCATGTACCAGATAGATTTGTTCGACAAAATTCATGGCTATTAGAAGACAATTGTCACATTCAAAAAGCAATATTATTGGCCAGGTATGAAAAAGGAGGCTGTCGATTTTATTGTTAGATCCCTTGAATGTCAAAAGGTTAAGGTTGAGCACAGACATCCAAATGGTTTGCTAGAGGCCCATTCCTGACTGGAAGTGGGAAGTCATGACCATGGATTTCATTACTAAGTTTCCTAGGAATGATAAGCAACATGAATCTATTATGGTGGTGGTAGACAAGCTTACTAAAGTTGCCCATTTTATTCCGGTGAAGTCAGCGCACAGAGCAGGCAACATTGTTGAAATATACATGCAAGAAATTGCTAAGTTGCATGGTGTGCCTAAGAAAATTCTGTCTGACAGAGATTCCAAGTTCTTCTCGAACTTTTTGAAAGGGATATTCAAAAGATTTGGGACAAATCTGAACTTTAGCACAACATATCACCCTGAGACCGATGGTCAAACAGAAAGAGTAAATTGGGTGATTGAAGATATGCTCAGAATGTATGTGATGGATAAACCATCAAAATGGGAAGACTGCCTTAACTTGGTAGAGTTTTCTTACAACAATGGGTATCAAGCATCTTTAAAGATGAGCCCATTTGAAGCACTTTATGTTAGAAGGTGCAACATGCCAGTGAGTTGAGACAACCCAACAGACCGTGCAGTGGTTGGGTCAGATCTACTCCGAGAAATGGAAGAGCATATGGTAAAGATAAGGCATAATTTAAAGATTTCCCAAGACAAACAGAAAAGATGTGCAAATAAAGGCAAAACCCACAAAGAGTTTAAAGTGGACGATCATGTGTTCTTGAAGGTGAAAGCGAGACGCAATTCCCTGAAGTTGGGGAATTGTTCCAAGTTGACAGTGTGCTATTGTGGGCCATTTGAAATCCTAGAGAGGATTGGTCATGTTGCATATATGCTTGCATTTCCTGCATATTTCTATATTTATAATGTTTTTCATGTGTCATTGTTTAAAAACTATGTACTTGATGTTAATCACATTATTGATTGGAATGTGATTCAGGTGGAGCCATAAAGCGATTTTCAGGTGCAATCGGTTTGCATATTGGATTGAAAAATCAAACAACTCAGGAATTGAGCCATGGAGTTGGTAAAGATCCAATGGACCTGGTACAATCCTAAGGATGCAACGTGGGAGCAAGAAGATGCTATACGACCATAGTATCCTCATCTTTTTGAAGATTTTTGAAATTTCGTATGTACATGTGCATATGATGCACTGAGGACAATGCATAAATAGGGGAAAGGGGAATGTAATTTCCCTGATCCATACCCTTTTTCATTATACATACAGGCTGGTGATTCATTGACTATATATATATTGAGGCCAGAGAGCATGTGTGATTATGAGGTTAGTGAGTCGAGACTCAGATAGGCCAGAGCGCCTATCCATGTAAATGTAATCATACTCAGTATTAATATAATATTACATCATCGCGCGCAGAAAGACTCGGGTGAAAAGACATGGGGGGATGACTCCACTAAAAAAGGGAAAAGGGGGAGAGACTTAAGTCTTGAGGAATATTTTATAATATTCCCGAAAAAGTGTAATGTTGGATAATTATTTTTATCCTAAGTTCCTGAGAGTAAGGAACGAGTCACCAAGTGGCTTAAGCTACTTCTGAAGGTGACAGGTGTTGAGTTGAAGGCATGCAATATATATTGTTGGACTTAGTGTATTTTGGGCATTATTAAGATGATTCGAAAGTTTATTCAGGTTTGCAGGCTCTCGTGAGCATAAGGGGTTCGAACTGTATGGAAAATTTGATTATTACCTTATCTAAATAGAGAATATTGTAAGGAGTTGTGGTGTTGTAATCAAAGTTTTACTATCTAAGTGGTGGGTTTCTAGGCCCATGAGTAATATCTTTGGGTGAGAGATTTTTTGTTGAAGAAATGGTTTTTCAGGCCCGTGAGCATACTCTCTAGGTGAGAGTATTGCTAAGAATTGTTCCTTGATGCACTAGGCATTAGTCGCAGGGCTCTGATACTTCTTGTCTAGCCTGTTGTTGGTAACCCTGGAAGGGAAGTGGGGTACTCGAAGGACCGTTGAGCAAAGAAAGGGCACACTTCCTTGGGTGTGACAGGTGCATGGGGAATGAGAGATTGTAAGCTAGTTGGAGCGGTGGGCACCTTCGACTAAGAAATTCTGTTGAGTTTCAGACCTTATCCTGTCACTAGGAACCCTTTTCCATGGTGGAGTTAAGACCCAACTCGGGGGTGACCTGATGTTGAAGGATTATGAGCAACAGAGTCTATGGCTTGGAGGAACGTCTGAGTTATGTGTGTGGTTGGTGATTTTCATAAAAGATAAGTGTATTTATATGCTAGTCTTGTTTATTGTCTGCTTATTTAGGTTTGACATGGGTTTATTCTGGTATGTTGTCGCATATAAGTAATTGTTGCTAATTTGTTTGATGTTGCTTGTGCATGTAAGTATGGTGCTTATAGTCTATATTATAGTTGTGCCTGAGTATGACAGATGTTGAGAATTTTCCTGTAAGTTAACCTTATGATTTTGGTATGAGTCTTCGAGGAATGTTGAATGGTCGTGCGCATAGAGAACACTCTGTGTGCACTAGAGGTTGGATTTGCTTGTGCTCACTGGGAAGCAGTCTGCTCGCACAAGGAGAATAGATTTGGTGTGTGATGCTAGGATGATTGTTGTGCATGGTAGTGTTGTGTGATCAGTACACTATTGTATAGTTGTTTGAGTTACTTTCATTGCTTAAAGATGTGTTAAAAGGAGAAAGTTGTTTTCGTTGTTATAAGTTGTGTGGCACAACTCAAGCTTGGGTTGAGCGTGTTATTTCAAGTGATACTTTGTGGACTTATTTTAGAGTAGAATCTGGGCGGTGTATTTTTGGAGTAGCATTGCTCAATAGAAAGTTGGGTAAGGTTATAGTCTGGCATCATAGAAGGAGTTGTATTAGTGGGACCCAGCGTGGGTGGTTGGGGATGTTACAGTCTGGTATCAGACCAAGAGTTGTAGTAGCGAACCCAGCCTAGGTGGATGGGGACGTTACAGTCTGGCATCAGAGCTATGGGTTCAACACTGGACTTGTAGGGGCCAGAAATCAGCATGAAATAGACTTGTGCGCTAAGTATTAGTGTCACGCAGTGTAGGGTTTATTGTGCTCGGAAAACCATTGATGTGTGGTGTAGAGTTGTGATTTTCACAAATTAAGAATGCGCATTAAATGTTAGGTATTGAAGGGTTCGACATTGGACTGTGTAGTAAACAAGGGTGCATGGGCATGAGCACTAAAGTTTTGGGCTGCATGGAACAAATTTGTGGTGCATGAGCAATATTGATACATGGTGTGCATGTTAAATTTTCACATCGTGCATTGGGGTGTGTTGAATACCAGTGCACGCATGGGCTTCAGAATAAGGGATTTTGACAAGATGGTGCATATTTTTCATGAAGTTGTCTCATGAATTTGGCAAGATTACTTCAATGTCAAATTGATGCAAAGCCTTGGCAGAATAGAAAATAAAATGGATAAAGAGACAGAGTCAAGTAGGTCAAGAATTCATGGGTATCATGATGAGAAAATAAGAGAAGCAAGAAGTGTTGGTGGGCATCGTCACCACTCGCCAAGGCATTCATTTAGGAAAGCATGTAGTAGCTCAATTCCATATCCTGTCTAAAAGTATAAAAGAAGGACTGGGGTGGACGAGCTACAGGGAGAAATGAATAAGATCAAACCTCCTACCTATGATGGGGAGCATAAGAAGGATGAAGAAAGTATACATGTCAATAATCAATATACATCTCAAGGGAAGTAAGTTTTAGGTTGGGGGAGGATGTTGTCAATAATGACCCTAATGGACAAAATGAACAAGAATTCTCTTGGGGTTTTGGACATGCTACTAATAATGAAGCCAAAGCACTGGTAGCCTTGCAACAATGAATTGCATTCATAGAAAAAGGAGCTAGAAAGGCCACATTTATTGGTGACTCATTGATGATTATGGATCCCTCATCCACCAAACTATCCCTTCCAACATAAAGCTATTGAGAATTTGTCAAAGAACCCTCTTGATAATTTATAAATTCAAGCATATTGAGATATTTTGTGTTCTAAGAAGCTTCAAGATGGAAGTCGACAAAAAGGCCACTTTGCAGACTTGTTTATAAGAAGAGGTTTATAAGATAGAAGAGGGGTCGACCAACCATAGTGCCATCCTCCTACTCCCATGATGTGTGATCAATTTGTGAAGACAAGGACGCCCTACAACACTTGTCTCGTCAGAGAAGTTAGAATTAAAAGGCAATTAAGACAATCTTATCACCCCCTATGTCGCATACCAACTACTTCAACAAGCATCCTAAAGAACTATATGATGGAGGCATCAGGTGTGTGGGATTTCTTAGGTTTCTTATGAATTATTACAATCCCTCCATGAATTCATTGGCGTGCCTAGTGAGATTGATAATAGGGTATAAGGGCCTCTTCCATAACTATGATTCCCTCTCTCTACATGAAAAGTATCTGACACTCTATATAGGTTAGGAGAAGCCATGACACACTTCCATTGTTGCAATAATCATTGTGTCCTCTGCAGGTTGAAGGATTTGTAGAGGAAGCTGAGAATTATGAGAGGGAGGTAGCAGAGGCTCATTGCAACATGATAAATTTGACCCTCTGATGTAATAGGTGGAAATATGGGTTTGAGAAGCAAAATATGGAAGCAAACATAGCAAGAGATTAATGTGAAATTAGTGAAACAAAACATATCCTGGGTCTAAGGGAGTGGGAATAAGAAACAACGTACTTCATATATATTTACAGAGGGAAAAAATTGGAGATGAACTCCTAATTATCATCTATGGAATCTCTAGTAGGATGAATTTTGTCCCAACTCAACCTACACTTAGAGGTGATGATCTCGTCATCCCCCCTAACATAATAAAAACCATGGGCTCTCTTTCTTCTACAACCTTTTTACATCTTAATGAAGCATTTGATTCTCAACACACTCACCATTTGGAGCTAATGAACACTTTTGTAGATGCGCTCCATGCAACCATGGATGTCAATGCCAACATGGTGCACTTGGAGAATGAAGGACTAGAGTCTCAAGTGGATAAAGAAACTAAAGCCTGACCTAGGCATGATTCTATCTAGTTTACTTTTAGAATTTTTTTATGTTTTTTCATAGTTTAGTATTGTTATTTCAGTTTGTAAGGAAGTATACCTTCTAAAATTTATATAGATAGTGCTTGAAATGTTTTGGCCAGTAAGCCCTTAATTTTGGAACTTTGGACAAGTCAATGGATAATAAAAAAAAGTTTGTTATAATGATGTATGGTTTGGCCACAATTCTTTTTTAATATGAAAGCTAATTGTTGTGAAAGAAACAAAAAATCAATATACATGTCAATTATTGCTAGGTATGGCACTAGACTGAGAGGTATCAACACCTTAACTGCATAAGAATGAAATTGTGCATTGATACAAATCTTCGAGAGATAAATGAGACAATAATATTACATCAACAATAGGAATAACAATTGTTCTGATAGGTGGAGGAGTAAGTGGACCTGTCGCTAGTGTAGTGTATGAAGTAATATGTGTATCAATAAGTGGAGTAGTGGGTGGAACAATAGCTAGAGTGATCCGGATTTTATGAGCAGAATGAAATGACTACAGATTATTAACAGGTGCTTAACACAAAATAACAGAGATAGACTACAACTGGTTTTCTATTAAATAAGGAAATAAGTTGAAACTGTAAAATGCAGCAGAAACAAGCTTGTTGGAATGGTGGAGACGTATCTCTGAGAAGAGATGTGACGGTTGCGCTCATTCGCAAGAAGATGATTACAATGAGGCTCTGAAGGCCTTTTTACAATAAACAAGAATGCCAAAAACCCTAGACATCCAAAACCCTAACCCTAGGAGATGAAGCGCCAAAAGTCATGTGGACCTTGTTTCGGTAAGTCAGTACATCAACTTCCTGGGGTCGTAACTTTTGCATACGATCTTTGTTTTAGGCATGTGATAGCTTATGCAGGAGCATCGTTGGCAAGCGCGCAGAGGTGGGACCACCCAACATGTGAGAGTTCCTTCGGAACTTCAATGTGAGCAGTCACAAGCATTTTCGGGATCCGCCTCCACACAGCACCGAAATTCACCTTCGGAGGCACGCTTGAACCGGTGCCGGGTTTTTTCCCTTTGAAGCAAGTTTTTGAAATTGCAAGCAGAGCAGAAGTTTCCACTTCGGCTCTAGAATACAACTAGACTAAGATAGCATAGGATAAGGTTTAGAGTAGGCAAGTAGCAGGAAAAAAAACCCTAGGAACATTTGGAGTTATGAAAACGTTTGTAAGCCCAGTTAGCGGCAAGAAGAAGAAAAAAAGAGAAGGAAGAGAGGAGGGAGTTGTAATACAGAGAAGTCATCTGTAAGAGAATTGTGAGTGAACAGAAGATCTCAGTTTTTGGAGCTACTATATTTTGTATGTATTTAGTAGCCAGTGGGCACTTATGAATAGAACAGAATGGAAAATTGATCCAAATGTGTTGTGCTTGGGTTGTGTGTATTTTCCTGTTATTTTATGTTTTGTAAACAAGTGAATGGAACTATGAGTTGTCCCCAGTTTCAATTGTTTCTCTTCGTTAGGAGCTCTGCAAGGTGTGCATCGATCTAGAGAGAAACATTGTGGAATTGTTTTCTATTCATTAGGAACTCTTCAAGGTGTGCATCGAGCCAGAGAGAAAACGTCGTGGATCTGAGCTATCGAACTCCCTCGGACACAAGGAGTGCGCGGAAGTCAGAGTTTGAACTAGACAAAGTTCAGGAGGGATAACACTTCAAAAGTGTTGTCAGGATCCAGGAACCCATTCCCTGGGAGGAGCAAAGAGCGAGTCTTCGCAGACTTAGAAAATCTTCTAAGTCGAAGTCGAGTAAAAGCTCAGGAGGAAGAACGTCGTCGAGCGTTGGACCGCAGTGGAAATCCCCGCAGACCATCCAATTGAAGGGAGGAGCGCAGGATTTAACCTTATATAAATCCAATAGGATAATTCAGAGATCCGAACAGACGGTGGAGAATCCTCGAGAAGGAGCATCGAAACCCCGCAGGCCGTTGGATCGGGACGAGCTGTGAGGAGGTTAGCGGCGAGAGCTTCTAGACATTCATTTCGGGATTTAGGGGACCGTGAGTTGGAAATACATGAGATCTTGTCTTTCAGGATACTGAATCGCGAAATTGCAAATCGACCAGGACCGTCGATCGCAGGGATTGTCGTGAGCCAAAGATCGGACGCCGAGGAATTTCGGGTCATTTCGGCTTTTCGGCGACCGGAAACTCCAAAGAGCAGGGACACTCCTTGTATCTTGATTTCGCGAAACGCAAAATACTGAAAAAGAATAGGTGTCGGGTATTTCAGCTTTTCGGCGACCGAAGACCCTAAGGTGCAAGGATAAACCTTGCATCCAGATTTCGCGAAACGCGAAATCCTGAAGGAGCGAGCACCAGGCCATTTCTGCAATTCGGCTACCAAAGGTTCGAGAGATCAGAAGACGGGACACTTGACTAGGGAATGTGCACAGAAGACGRGACACTTGACTAGGGAGACTTGAGTACCAACTGTGTTAAGCCCAAAGAAAGATGCAGGATGGAGAATGTGCACAGACTCAAGAGCCATCAACAAGATCACCATCARGTACAAATTCCAATTACCAAGAATGGATGATTTAATGGATTGCTTAAGTGGAGCAAATTTATTTTCCAAGATAGATCTGAAAAGTGGATATCACTAGATCAAGATGGGAGAAGGTGATGAATGGAAAACAGCATTTAAGACGAATGAAGGTCTGTATGAGTGGCTAGTTATGCCATTTGGCTTAACGAATGCCCCGAGCACTTTTATGAGGCTGATGAATGAAATTCTAAAAGATTTCATTGGCAAGTTCGTGGTTGTATATCTGGACGATATACAGGGAAAGATCAGAAGCCCTGGAGCAGAGGATTTTGTTGTTGAGATGTAGAGACTCCATAGTCGGATCAAAGAACAATTACAGAGTTCTAACTAGAAATACAAGCACAGAGCTGATCAGAATCGCAGGGAACTTCAATTTCAAGTGGGAGATCAGGTTTTAGCACATCTCAGGAAGGAAAGATTCCCTAGGGGAACATATAACAAATTGAAGATGAAGAAGATAGGGCCCTGTAAGATCTTAAGGAAGTTCGATGCAAACACCTATGAGATCGAACTGCAAGATGGTGTGGGAATTTCACCAATATTCAATGTTTCAGACCTGTATCCTTACAGAAAAGACGACACAGAAGGATCAAAAGATCAAGGAAAGATTCAGTGGGAGAAGCAGATGCATGTGGTATAGAAGCTACAGATCGAGAAGATTTTGGATCAAAGGATTGGCAACAAGACCAAGAGGAAGACTTATTTTTAGTATCTGGTCAAATGGAAGGGACACCCAATAGAAGACGCCAGTTGGGAAAACAAAGCTGCTATCTAGAAGCAGGGAAAGTCAGTAGAGGAGCTCATGGACAGGAGTCCATGAATTTTTGTCAAGGGGAGTAAGATGCAGGAGCATCGTTGGCAAGCGTACAGAGGTGGGACCACCCAACACATGAGAGTTCCTTCGGAACTTCAACGTGAGCAGTCACAAGCGATTTTGAGATCCGCCTCCACACAGCGCCGAAATTCACCTTCGGAGGCATGCTTGAACCAGTGCCAGGTTTTTTCCCTTTGAAGCAAGTTTTTGAAATTGTAAGTAGATTAGAAGTTTCCACTTCAGATCTGGAATATGACTAGACTAAGATAACGTAGGATAAGGTTTAGAGTAGGCAAGTAGGAGAAAAAAAAACCCTAGGAACATTTGGAGTTATGAAAAAGTTTGTAAGCCCAGTTAGCGGCAAGAAGAAGAAAAAAAGAGAAGGAAGAGAGGAGAGAGTTGTAATACAGAGAAGTCATTTGTAAGAGAACTATGAGTGAACAGAAGATCTCAGTTTTTGGAGCTACTGTATTTTGTATGTATTTAGTAGCCAGTGGGCACTTATGAATAGAACAGAATGGAAAATTGATCCAAATGTGTTGTGTTTGGGTTGTGTGTATTTTCTGGTTATTTTCTGTTTTGTAAACAAATGAATGGAACTGTGAGTTGTCCCCAGTTTCAATTGTTTCTCTTCGTTAGGAGCTCTGCAAGGTGTGCATTGAGCCAGAGAGAAATGTTGTGGAATTGTTTTCTCTTCATTAGGAACTTTGCAAGGTGTGCATCGAGCCAAAGAGAAAATGTCATGGATCTGAGCTATCGAACTCACTCAGACGCAAGGAGTGCGCGAGAGTCAGAGTCTGAACTAGACAAAGTTCAGGAGGGATAACATTTCAGAAGTGTTGTCAGGATCCAGGAACCCATTCCCTGGGAGGAGCGACGACCGAATCTTCGCAGACTTAGAAAATCTTCTAAGTCGAAGTCGAGTAAAAGCTCAGGAGGAAGAACGTCGTCGAGCGTTGGACCGCGGTGGAAATACCCATAGACCGTCTGACTGAAGGGAGGAGTGCAGGCTTTAACCCTGTATAAATCCAAGATGATAATTCAAAGATTCAAACGGACGGTGGAGAATCCTCGAGAAGGAGCACCGAAACCCCACAGGCCGTTGGATCAGGAGGAGCTACGAGGAGGTTAGCGGCGAGAGTTTCTCGACGTTCATTTCGGGATTTCGGGGACCATGAGTTGGAAATACAGGAGATCTTATCATTCAAGATCCCGAATCGCGAAATCGTGAATCGACCAGGACCGTCGATCGCAGGGATTGTCGTGAGTCGTCGATCGAAGGTCGGGGCATTTCGGGTCATTTCGGATTTTCGACGACCGGAAACTCCAAAGAGGAGGGACACTCCTTGTATCTTGATTTCACGAAATGTGAAATCCTTAAAAAGAATAGGCGTCGGGTATTTTGGCTTTTCGGTGACCGGAGACCCTAAGGTGCAAGGATATCCCTTGCATCCAGATTTTGCGAAATGCGAAATCCCGAAGGAGCAAGCGTCGTGCCATTTCGGCATTTTGGCTACCGGAGGTTCGAGAGATCATAAGATGGGACACTTGAGTCGAGAAGTCCTAGTCCCCGATAAGCGCCTTTTCGGCTTGGCACTTGGTCACGGCCCTTGGTCGCGCGCTGTGGGAGTGCATGCTTGGCGCCCGAAAAATCCACCTGAGCATTCGTAAGGGACCTGTGTAATTGTCCGAGGGGTTCCAGTTCGGAACCAGAAGAGCCATTTTGACTCTTGAAGTAGAAGATCCTGACTGGGAGGTCGTGCAGCCCTTAGGAGGGATAGGGGGTCTGCATCATGTGGTATCAAAGAACATTTTTCGTCTGTATATTTCAGGCGAAGGAGGAAAAAGAAGGAGACAAAAAACTCAGATCTATACTCTGTGTGTGACAGACAATCAACACAATGCCGCCAAGAAGACGAGATCTGCAGCCAACCGTGTTGTAGAAAGGGAGATGCGAGAGTTTTGCGCCCGAATGGAAGCAATGGAAGCAGCACAGAGAACAGCACCTGACGTTGGGGATGTAAGTGATGCGGAAAGCAAAGAGGTTGAGGTTGAAGAAACTGTAGGAGAGGATGCTGCAGAGGAACGTTTATTGAGAGCAGCTGCCAGATTGGGAGGTAGAGCTAAGATAGAGGTCCCCATGTATGAGGGAAATCTAGATGATTAAGAACTGTTCGAATGGATAAGGTCCATGGACAAACACTTTGACTATGAAGATGTTGATGAGGAAACTAAGGTGAAGCAGGCAGTCACCAGGCTAAAAGGGCATGCAGCATTGTGGTGGGACGAACTGCAGGCTGAGAGGAGAAGTAAAGGAAAATAGAGGATTAAGAGTTGGGACAGGATGGTAGCCAAACTAAAGGCTAAGTACATACCCAAGGACTACCAAATCAATCTGTTTAGGAAGCTACAGAACCTGAGACACAAAGGAATGACAGTCAAGGAGTACACCGAGGAGTTCTACAGGATGAACATCAGAACTGGACAAAGGGAGAGAGACGAACAAAAAGTCACCAGATATATAAATGGCTTGAGATATGAAGTCGAGGACGAGCTTAGCATGATGTCAGTAAGGACTGTGGAAGATGCTTATCAGTTTCTATTGAAGGTAGAGGAGAAGCTGGCCAGAAAACAGAACCAGCGAGGAAGAGGTAAAGGCTCGATCCCAAGCAAAAGTAAGGGATTTAACTGTGACAGAGCACATCAGTCTAAGGATGAGGCTGAGAAACCACACAATCACTCAGAACGAGGAGGAAGTTCACGAGGAAGACAGAGTGGTGGAAGAAACTCTTCTAGAGGAAGAGGAAGAGGAGGAGTAAGGTGCTATAACTGTGGAAAGATAGGGCACATGTCTTGGGAATGTCCCGAGAAGAAGATATGAGGAGAAGCTCACATTTCAGAAGCAAGGCAAAGAGATGTTGAAGCAGAAGGGGCAAAGGATGGAGCATCCCTGATGTTTAGAAAAGTTCTCTTAAAACCAGAGGTAGAGATTGAGAAGCCAGTGCAGAGAAACAGTCTCTTCAGGACAGCTTGCAAGACTAAGGATAAAGTATGCAAGGTAATCATTGACAGTGGGAGTACTAACAAACTAGTATCCACATAGATGGTGGAGAAATTGGAACTTAAGACAACTACACATCCGAGGCCATACAAAGTCTCATGGCTGCAAAAAGGACACCAGGTAACAATCGCTAAACAATGCATGGTTGAAATTAAAATAGGAGGATATAAAGATGAAATCCTATGTGATGTAATTCCCATGGACGTGCGTGACATTTTGTTGGGAAGACCATGGTAGTTTGACAGAAATTCCATTCATGATGGGAGAAAAAATACCTATACATTGGAAAAGAATGGTAGGACGCATATGTTGCTACCAATGGAGGAGAAGAGAGCGAAAGAGGAAACCAGTACAAGCATACTTCTCATGAGTGGGAAGGAACTCCTGAAAGAAGTCAAGGAAGAAGAGGAGATGCAATTCACTATGGTGAGGAAGCATAGAGTCATCCTTAAAAGTACATCAGTGGATGACCTACCTAAAGACGTTCAGGAGCTGTTGGATAATTTTGTTGATATAGTAGTGGATGAGTTGCCAAATTCATTGCCACCCATCAGGAGTATCAGTCATCATATCGACTTGATACCAGGAGCAAGCCTGCCAAACAAGGCAGCGTACAGATTAACACCTCGAGAAAATGAGGAGGTGAAGAACCAAGTCCAAGAGTTGTTGGATAAGGGTTTAGTCAAAGAAATTTTGAGCCCATGTGCAGTACCAACTATGTTAAGCCCAAAGAAAGATGGAGGATGGAGAATGTGCACAGACTCGAGAGCCATCAACAAGATCACCATCAGGTACAGATTCCCTTTACCAATAATTGATGATTTAATGGATTGCTTAAGTGGAGAAAATTTATTTTCCAAGATAGATCTAAAAAGTGGATATCACTAGATCAGGATGAGAGAAGGTGATGAATGGAAAACAACATTTAAGACGAATGAAGTTCTGTATGAGTGGCTAGTTATGCCATTTGGCTTAACGAATGCTCTGAGCACTTTTATGAGGCTGATGAATGAAATTCTAAAATATTTCATTGGCAAGTTCATGGTTGTATATCTGGACGATATACTGGTCTTTAGCAGGACTAAAGAGGAGCATTTGAGGCACCTAACGCTAGTAATGAGAAGGCTACAGCAGGAGAAGCTCCTGATCAATTTGAAGAAGTCCTCTTTTATGAAGACAGAACTCATTCATTTGGGTTTTGTGATCTCTTCGAATGAACTGAAGATGGATCCAAAGATGGTGAAAGCGATTAGAGAATGGTCGTCACCAAGGACCATGTTCGAGGTAAGGATCTTTCATGGTTTAGCAAGTTTTTATAGAAAGTTCATTAGAGACTTCAGTGGGATTTTTGAAACAATGATGGATATAGTGAAGAAATGGCACAAGTCTTTTCAATGGACAGAGGAGGCTGAAAAGAGCTTCAATATACTAAAGAAGAAGATAAAAGAATGACCAATTCTGGTCTTACCGAATTTCGAAAAGACATTCCAGGTAAGATGTGACGCAAGTGGAGTTACAATAGGAGCAGTTTTGACTCAGGACAATCGACCTGTTGCCTATTTCAGCGAGAAGTTGAATGAGACTAAGAGGAAATACTCCACATATAACAAGGATTTCTATGCCATAATTCAAGCATTGAAGAAATGGAGGAATTATCTTGTCCCACAAGAGTTTGTCTTGTACAATGATAAGCAAGCTTTACAATTCATAACCCAACAACAAAAACTGAATCAGAGACATGCAAAATGGGTTGAATTTATGCAAAATTTTACTTTTGTCATAAAACATATTGTTGGGAATACTAACAAAGTTGTTGATACGTTAAGCAGGAGATGTTTAATTCCACAGGAATTCCAGGTGAAGACCTTGGGGTTTGAACACCTTAAGGATATGTATTGTGATGATACAGATTTCAAACAGGCCTACGAAGCATGTACAAGTCCTGTATTGAGAGATAGAAGTCAGTGGACAGAGTATATGGTTCATGAAGGATTATTGTTCAGAGGAAATCAATTGTGCATACCAAGATGCTCAATGAGGGATAATCTTCTGAAGGAGAAGCATAGTGGAGGATTGGCTGGACACTTCGGCCATGATAAAATGATTGCACAGTTGAGTAGCTCGTATTATTGGCCAGGTATGAGAACAGATGTGATAAAGTTGGTGAGCAGATGTAGAATCTGCCAACATGCAAAGGGGAAAAAATAGAACACTGGATTGTATCAACCATTGCCAATACCAGAGAGGCCTTGGGATGCAATAAGCATGGATTTTGTGTTGGGATTGCCAAGAACACAAAGGGGATTTGACTCCATATTTGTGGTGGTGGATAAATTTTCAAAGATGGCACATTTCATCCCATGCCAGAAGACCAGTGATGCAACACATGTTGCAAATCTATTTTTCAGAGAAGTTGTGAGACTTCACAACCTACCCAGGAGCATTGTCTCAGACAAAGACACAAAATTTGTTGGTCACTTTTGGAGGACGTTGTGGAAGAAGATGGGAACAGATTTTTCCTACAGCTCAGCTTATCATCCTCAGACAAAGGGGCAGACTGAGGTGGTAAATAGAAGTTTGGGAAACTTATTGAGAAGCCTGGTTACTGAACACCATAACCAGTGGGATCAGATTCTTCCACAAGTAGAATTTGCATACAATGACTCACCAAATAGAAGCACTGGAAGGAGCCCATTCCAAATACTCTATGGAGTGCAACCCAGGGGAGTGTTTGAGTTAAGGGACTTGGAACAAGGAGAGATCAGAAGCGCTCGAGCAGAGGATTTTGCTGCTAAGATGCAGAGACTCCATAGTCGGATCAAAGAACAATTACAGAGTTCTAACTAGAAATACAAGCACAAAGAAGATCAGCATCGAAGGGAACTTCAATTTGAAGTGGGAGATCAGGTTTTAGCACATCTAAGGAAGGAAAGATTCCCTAGGGGAACATATAACAAATTGAAGGTGAAGAAGATAGGGCCCTATAAGATCTTAAGGAAGTTCGATACAAACGCCTATGAGATCGAACTACCAGATGGTTTGGGCATTTCACCCATATTCAATGTTTAAGACATGTATCCTTACAAGAAAGACGACACAGAAGGATCAGAAGATCAAGGAAAGATTCAGTGGGAGAAGCAGATGCCTGTGGTAGAGAAGATACAGATGGAGAAGATTCTGGATTAGAGGATTGGCAAGAAGACCAGGAGGAAGACTTATTTTGAGTATCTTGTCAAATGGAAGGGACGCCCAATAGAAGACACCAGTTGGGAAAATGAAGCTGCTATCCAGAATTAAGGAAAGTCAGTAGAGGAGCTCATGGACAGGAGTCCATGAATTTTTGTCAAGGGGAGTATGATGCAGGAGCATCGTTGGCAAGCACGCAGAGGTGGGACCACCCAACATGTGAGAGTTCCTTCGGAACTTCAACATGAGAAGTCACAAGAGATTTCATGATCCCCCTCCACATAGTGCCGAAATTCACCTTCGGAGGCACGCTTGAACCGGTGCCGGGTTTTTTCTCTTTGAAGCAAGTTTTTGAAATTGTAAGCAGAGCAGAAGTTTCCACTTTGGCTCTGGAAGACGACTAGACTAAGATAGTGTAGGATAAGGTTTAGAGTAGGCAAGTAGMAGGAAAAAAAACCCTAGGAACATTTGGAGTTATGAAAAAGTTTGTAAGCCCAGTTAGCGGCAAGAAGAAGAAAAAAAGAGAAGGAAGAGAGGAGAGAGTTGTAATACAGAGAAGTCATCTGTAAGAGAACTGTGAGTGAACAGAAGATGTCAGTTTTTGGAGCTACTATATTTTGTATGTATTTAGTAGCTAGTGGGCACTTATGAATAGAACAGAATGGAAAATTGATCCAAATGTGTTGTGCTTGGATTGTGTGTATTTTCCTGTTATTTTCTATTTTGTAAACAAGTGAATGGAACTGTTAGTTGTCCCCAGTTTCAATTGTTTCTCTTTGTTAGGAGCTCTACAAGGTGTGCATCGAGCCAGAGAGAAATGATGTGGAATTGTTTTCTCTTCATTAGGAACTCTGCAAGGTGTGCATCGAGCCAGAGAGAAAACGTCGTGGATCTGAGCTATCGAACTCCCTCAGATGCAAGGAGTGCGTGGGAGTCGAAGTCTGAACTAGACAAAGTTCAGGAGGGATAAAATTTCAGAAGTGTTGTCAGGATCTAGGAACCCATTCCCTGGGAGGAGCGAAGAACGAGTCTTCGCAGACTTAGAAAATCTTCTAAGTCGAAGTCGAGTAAAAGCTTAAGAGGAAGAACGTCATCGAGCCTTGGACCGCGGTGGAAATCCCCGTAGACCGTCTGATTGAAGGGAGGAGCATGGGTTTTAACCCTATATAAATCCAAGAGGATAATTCGAAGATCCGAACGGACGGTAGAGAATCCTCGAGAAGGAGCACCGAAACCCTGTAGGTCATTGGATCAAGAGGAGCTGCGGGGAGGTTAGCGGAGAGAGTTTCTCGACGTTCATTTCGGGATTTTGGGGATCATGAGTTGGAAAGACAGGAGATCTTGTCTTTCAAGATCTCGAATCGCAAAATCGCAAAATCATGAATCGATCAGGACCGTCGATCGCAGGGATTGTCGTGAGCCGTCGATCGGGAGCCGGGGCGTTTCGGGTCATTTCGGCTTTTTGGCGACCGGAAACTCCAAAGACCAGGGACACTCCTTGAATCTTGATTTTGTGAAACGCGAAATCCTGAAAAAGAATAGGCGTCGAGTATTTCGTCCTTTCGGCGATCGGAGACCCTAAGGTGCAAGGATATCCCTTGCATCCAGATTTCGTGAAACGTGAAATCCTGAAGGAGTGAGCGTCGGGCCATTTTGGCATTTCAGCTACCGGAGGTTCAAGAGATCAGAAGACGAGACACTTTACTCGAGAAGTCCCGGCCCCCGATAAGCGCCTTTTCGGCTTGGCACTTTGTCACGGCCCTTGGTCGCGCGTTGTGGGAGTGCACGCTTGGCGCCCAAAAAAACCAACTGAGCATTCGTAAGGGACCTGTGTAATTGTCCGAAGGGTTCCAGTTCGGAACCAAAAGATCCATTTCGACTCTTGAAGCAGAGGATCCTGAACGGGAGGTCGTGTAGCCCTTAGGAGGGATAGGGGGTCTGCATCAGGTGGTATCAGAGCACATTTTCGTCTGTATATTTCAGGCGAAGGAGGAAAAAGAAGGAGACAGAAAACTCGGAGCTGTACTCTGTGTGTGACAGATAGTCAACACAATGGCGCCAAGAAGACGAAATCTACCTTTAGCCAACTGTGTTGTAGAAAGGTAGATGCGAGAGTTTCGCGCCCAAATGGAAGCAGCACAGAGAAGAGCACCTGACATTGGGGATTTCAATGAAGCGGAAAGTGAAGAGGTTGAGGTTGAAAAAGTTGCAGGAGAGGATGCTGCAAAGGAACATTTGTTGAGAGAAGTTGCCAGATTGGGAGGCAAATCTAAGATAGAGGTCCCCATGTATGAGGGAAATCTAGATGTTGAAGAACTGTTGGACTAGATAAGGGCCATGGACAAACACTTCGACTATGAAGAGGTCGAAGAGGAAAAGAAGGTGAAGCAGGCAGTCACTAGGCTAAAAGGGCATGCAACACTGTGGTGGAACAAACTGCAGGTTGAGAGGAGAAGTAAAGGAAAACAGAGGATTAAGAGCTGGGACAGGATGGTAGCCAAACTAAAGGCTAAGTTCATACCCGAGGACTACCAGATCAATCTGTTCAGGAAGCTACAGAACCTGAGACATAAAGGAATGAAAGTCAAGGAGTACACCGAGGAGTTCTACAGGATGAACATCAGAACTGGACAAAGGGAGAGAGACGAAGAAAACGTCGCCAGATATATAAAAGGCTTGAGATATGAAGTCCAGGACGAGCTTAGCATGATGTCAGTAAGCACTGTGGAAGATGTTTATCAGTTTGTACTGAAGGCAGAGGAGAAGCTGGCCAGAAAACAGAACCAGTGAGGAAGAGGTAAAGGCTCGATCCCAAGAAAAAGTAAGGGATTTAACCGTGACAAATCACATCAGTCTAAGGATGAGGCTGAGAAACCACACAATCACTCAGAACGAGGAGGAAGTTCATGAGGAAGACATAGTGGTGGAAGAAACTCTTCTAGAGGAAGAGGCAGAGGAGGAGTAAGGTGTTATAACTGCGGAAAGATAGGGCACATGTCTTGGGAATGTCCCAGGAAGAAGAAAGAAGGAGGAGAAGCTCACATTTCATAAGCAAGGCAAAGAGACGTTGAAGTAGAAGGGGCAGAGGATGGAGCATCCATGATGTTGAGAAAAGTTCTCTTAAAACTAGAGGCGGAGATTGAGAAGCCAGTGCAGAGAAACAGTCTCTTCAGGACAGCTTGCAAGACTAAGGATAAAKTATGCAAGGTAATCATTGACAGTGGGAGTACTGACAACCTAGTATCCACAGAGATGGTGGATAAATTGGAGCTGAAGACAACTACACATCTGAGGCCATACAAAGTCTCATGGCTACAAAAAGGACACCAGGTAACAATCGCTAAACAATGCCTGGTTGAAATTAAAATAGGAGAATATAAAGATGAAATCCTATGTGATGTAATTCCCATAACGTGTGTCACATTTTGTTGGGAAGACCATGGAAGTTTGACAGAAATGTCATTCATGATGGGAGAAAAAATACATATACATTGGAAAAGAATGGTAGGACGCATATGTTGTTGTCAATGGAGGAGAAGAGAGCGAAAGAGGAAACCAGCAAAAGCATACTTCTCATGAGCGGGAAGGAACTCCTTAAATAAATCAAGGAAGAAGAGGAGATGCAATTCGTCGTGGTGAGGAAACCCAGAGTCATCCTTACAAGTACATCAGTGGATGACCTACCTGAAGAAGTTCAAGAGCTGCTGGATAATTTTGTTGATATAGTGGTGGATGAGCTGCCAAACTCATTGCCACCCATCGGGAATATCAGTCATCATATCGACATGATACCAGGAGCAAGCCTGCCAAACAAGGCAGCATATAGATTAACACCTCGAGAAAATGAGGAGGTGAAGAACCAATACCAAGAGTTGTTGGATAAGGGTTTAGTCAGAGAAAGTTTGAGCCCATCCGCAGTACCAACTGTGTTAAGCCCAAAGAAAGATGGAGGATGGAGAATGTGCATAGACTCGAGAGCCATCAACAAGATCACCATCAGGTACACATTCCCTTTACCAAGAATGGATGATTTAATGAATTGCTTAAGTGGAGCAAATTTCTTTTCCAAGATAGATCTGAAAAGTGGATATCACTAGATCACGATGAGAGAAGGTGATGAATGGAAAACAACCTTTAAGACGAATGAAGGTATGTATGAGTGGCTAGTTATGCCATTTGGCTTAACGAATGCTCCGAGCACTTTTATGAGGCTGATGAATGAAATTCTAAAAGATTTCATTGGCAAGTTCGTGGTTGTATATCTGGACGATATACTGGTCTTTAGCAGGACTAAAGAGGAGCATTTGAGGCACCTATCGATAGTAATGAGAAGGCTACAGTAGGAGAAGTTGTTGATCAATTTGAGGAAGTCCTCTTTTATGAAGACAAAACTCATTTATTTGGGTTTCTTGATCTCTTCTATTGAACTGAAGATGGATCCAGAGAAGGTGAAAGGGATCAAAGAATGGTCATCACCAAGGAGCATGTTCGAGGTAAGGAGCTTTCATGGTTTAGAAAGTTTTTATAGAAAGTTCATTAGAGACTTCAGTGGGATTTGTGCACCAATGATGGATACAGTGAAGAAGCGGCACAAGTCTTTTAAATGGACAGAGGAGGTTGAAAAGAGCTTCAATATACTGAAGAGGAAGATAGCAGAACGACCAATTCTAGTCTTGCCGAATTTCGAAAAGACAGTCCAGGTAAGATGTGACACAAGTGGAGTTGCAATAGGAGCAGTTCTGAGTCAGGACAATCAACTTGTTGCCTATTTCAGCGAGAAGATGAATGAGACTAAGAGGAAATAGTCCACATATGACAAGGAGTTCTATGCCATAATTCAAGCATTGAAGAAATGGAGGCATTATCTTGTCCCGCAAGAGTTTGTCTTGTACAACGATAACCAAGCTTTACAATTCATAACCTGACTAGAAAAACTGAATCAGAGACATGCGAAATGGGTTGAATTTATCCAAAATTTTACTTGTGTATTTTCCTGTTATTTTTTGTTTTGTAAACAAGTGAATTTAAATATGAGTTGTGCCCAGTTTCAATTGTTTCTCTTCGTTAGGAGCTCTGCAAGGTGTACATCAAGCTAGAGAGAAACGCTATGGAATTGTTTTCTCTTCATTAGGAACTCTGCAAGGTGTGCATCGAGCCAGAGAGAAAATGTCGTGGATCTGAGCTATCAAACTCCCTCAGATGCAAGGAGTGCGAGGGAGTCAAAGTCTGAACTAGACAAAGTTTTGGAGGGATAAAATTTTAGAAGTGTTTTCAGTATCCAGGAACCCATTCCTTGGGAGGAGCGAAGACCGAGTCTTCGCAGACTTAGTAAATATTTTAAGTCGAAGTCGAGTAAAAGCTCAGGAGGAAGAACGTCGTCGAGCATTGGACCACGGTGGAAATCCCCGCAGACCATCCGATTGAAGGGAGGAGCGCAGGATTTAACCCTGTATAAATCCAAGAGGAGAATTCAGAGATCCGAACTGACGACGGAGAATCCTCGAGAAGGAGCATCAAAACCCCGTAGGCCATTGGATCAGGAGGAGCTGCGAGGAGGTTAGCTGCAAGAGTTTCTCGACTTTCATTTCAGGATTTCGAGGACCATGAGTTGGAAAGACATGAGATCTTGTCTTTCAGTATCCCGAATCGTGAAATCATGAATCGACCAGGACCGTCGATTGCAGGGATTGTTGTGAGTCGTCAATTGGGCGCCGGGGCATTTCGGGTCATTTCGGCTTTTCGGCAATCAGAAACTCCAAAGAGCAGGGACACTCCTTGTATCTTGATTTCACGAAACGCGAAATATCGAAAAAGAATAGGCGTCGGGTATTTCTGCTTTTCGGCAACCGGAGACCCTAAGGTGCAAGGATATCCCTTGCATCCAGATTTCGCGAAATGCAAAATCTTGAAGGAGCGAGCACCGGGCCATTTCGGCTACCGGAGGTTCGAGAGATCAGAAGACGGGACACTTGACTCAGGAAGTCCCGGTCCCCGATAAGCGCCTTTTCGGCTTGGCACTTGGTCATGGACCTTAGTCACGCGTTGTGGGTGTGCACGCTTGGCGCCTGAAAAAACCAACTGAGCATTCATAAGGGACCTGTGTAATTGTCCGAAGGGTTCCAGTTCGGAACCAGAAGAGCCATTTCGGCTCTTGAAGCAGAAGATCCTGATCGGGAGGTCGTGCAGCCCTTAGGAGGGATAGGGGGTCTGCATCAATAGCACGTTAGAAAGGTATCATCGAGGAGATTCATTTTGGGGGTTCAATCATGCCTTCATCTATCATTGAGAAGCTCAATCCCAAAAAACCTTCATTTAGGCCCTCAAAATGGCCCCAGAAGTTAAAACTGCTAAAAATAGTAAATTGTCAAAAGTGTCAAAAAATTGTTTTGAGCCAGTTGGAAAACGTGGGTGGCCACTGATATCCACCTAGATCAATCCTCCCTCCTTAGGAAGAAATGGTCTCCATTGTGTTGAGTTCCCCCATCAGATGAAGAAATTTCTGCTGAATTTAGCCTCGGGTGAGCCACTTGCCTTGGTGCAGGAGTTGCCCTGCTTTGACGACTTCATAAAATTGGATCCTTTACTGTCGAGTGCCCTTGATCTGTGTGTCCACAATATGATCATTGGATGCTTGTTGTATGTAGTCAGGGTTGAGCTCTGTTGGTGTCAGCTGCTCTGCTACCTCTGAGGTGTCCAATAATGGTGGGAAATAAGAGTGAAGGAGATCCACGTTGAACACTGGGTGCTTATGTTAGCACTATGTAAATTTCCTAGAGGTTGAAAAAGAAGAAATCTACAAAGGTAACTTTATCCAGCCGCTTTTAAAGCTCGGATCTAGCCCTTCCAGCTTCAGAGAGGGATCTCTCTATATGATTTAGCTTTGTTTATAATTTAGATGTTAGGCTAGGTAAATGAATAGGTAGCTTTTGTTGTAAAAGTGTTTTTGAATTGGTTGAGAGAGTCTACACACCATTGGGCTATGGGGTCTGTGTTCAAATAAACATGAGATACAAACCAAAAACGTAAAGGAAATACTTCAACAGGGCGAGATAATATACTCACTGGATCTTTAATAGCTTAAATGATGGACAGAAGAAAAGATGAGAAAGATACATTCAACTAAGAAGCAGTTAAGAATTTCTTAATTGAAAACATCAGAAGATAAACATTAAAATCTTTAAAGTCGGAAACAGGGTATCCAAGATAAATCCTGCAACATACGTTACTTATAAAGATTAGTTTCA
>SNQJ01S0006517.1:83410-164397 GCA_010110895.2 Picea sitchensis | reverse complement strand
CACCGTCATCATTATTCAACTAGATAATCTTCATGATAATCAATACAATGTCATCTTGATAGAACAAAATTGTGTTTATTCGTAGTATTACATAACTACTATCCAGTGGTACACAACCACACCAAGTAGCATACAGCTACTTGATCAGTGACACATAGTCACAACCAGTGGAACACATCCATCACAGTAGCATACATCTACTTTCCACAGACATACAGTCTCCATAGCAATCATATCATCGGATATCAACCTACACATAAATAATATCATGATATAAATTGAGTCATATGGGCCATTCTTCCACTCACATATTGTGAGATCTGGAAGAGCATCTTCCCTCAAAAAGTAAAGCATCATCCATGAGATATCTGGACTATTCTTCTCAAGCATAGAAGAATAATTTCCCTGATTTCTGAGCCTGGACCATTCACCTAATTGGGTCATTCCTCCGGCACTAAACAAAGTGCAACCTGGAGAGAATGAGTCTTCCCTAAGGAATGCTTGTCCCTGATTGTTGAACCTAGACCATTCACCTAATCTGGGCCATTCCTTCAACACTAAACAAAGTGAAACTTGGAGAGAATGATTATGCCCTAGGGAATGATTGTCTGGACCATTTCCTAAGGAAATGACTATCCTGCACCAACCTCCAAAACAGACCATTCTTCAAAATTGCTCACAACTGTGAACTTCGAAAGAATGATTGCTCGATGAGGTGGACCATTCTTCTTGACCACTACTAAGAGTGACTGCCAAGAAGAAATATTGTCCTAGACCATTCCCCCACAATGTCCACAAGGGAAATCATTTTCTATGGTACATCAATAATCTATCGAACCATTTTCATTACGAAAATGATTGTTCGATCTGGACCATTTTCCGAACTGGAAAATGTTTGTCCGTCAGAAATCTCAAACCATTTTCTGAACTGGAAAGGAACTTCCCATGAAGGACCATTTTCCAAGATGAAAAATGACTATCCATAAATCAATGATATATCAGTGCTCCCTCCCAACCTAGAGAGCCATCTCTTCCCTTTCAGCTAAGGGAGTTATTTCCACGATCCCCAAATTGTCTCGTAAGTATGAAAACTTTATTTTGGACATAGGCTTTGTCAAGATATTTGTTTTCTGCTCATCTGTGGGGATATATTGGAGCTTCACTTCTCCTTCCTGGACTTTATCTTGAACAAAGTAGTCTTTTATCTCAATGTGTTTCGATCGTTCATGAAACAATGGATGTTTTGATAGCCTTATACAACTCTGATTGTCACAGTATATTACGGTCGAATCTAGAATCTGATCAAATAATCCAGAAATCATCTTTCTTAGCCATATTGCTTATTTACATGCCTCACATGTTGCGATATATTTTGCTTCTATTGTGCTAAACAGACTTGTGTTTCCTGTTGCCCCAAGATATCATAGCGGAGCCCAAGCTTAAACACATCCTTGAAGTACTCCTTCTGTCTTCTGCACTTCCTGCCCAATCTGAATCTGTGAATCCATGAAGTTCTATATCATTGGATGTGGCATATATTAAACCATAGTTTAGTGTCCCACGAATATATATTATAACATGCTTTGCAGCTATCCAATGCTCATGTTTGGGTTCCACCTGGAACTAGCTTAGTGTGTTTATGGCAAAGAAAATATATGGTCGAGTATTTACTAAGTACATCAATGACCCAATCAATTGCCGATATAGGGACGGGTCTACTGGATCAGAATCTGAGTCTCTTACTTTTCTTATATCTATGGTCATATGAGTGTCCATGGATTTGCAATCCATCATTCCAAACTTCTGAAGAATCTTCACTGCATACTTTCCTTGTCCAAGGAATACTTCACCATGCTTTTTTCATATTTCTAGTCCTAAGTAATAATGCATGAAACCAAGATCTTTCATACCGAACTCAGAGGCTAGTTCCTTTTTACACTAGATGATGAGAGACTCTTCACCTGTCAATAATAAATCGTTGAAATATAGCAGTAGAATCATAGGTGCATTGTTCAAGAATTTGTAGTAAAAATTTGGATCTGCGTGACTTTTGGAGAAACCAAGTCTTATTAAGTAGTTGTCTATTATGGCATACCAAGCTCTTGGAGCTTGCTTGAGTCCATATAAATATTTTATTAGTCTGCAAACATGAGTGTCTCTGGAGTGTACTTCAAATCCTTGAGGTTGTTCAATGTATACTTCTTCTTAGATTACTTCATTGAGGAAAGTTGTTTTTACATCCATCAGATGTAAACTCCATCCCATGGAAGCAACAAGAGACATAATGGCTCTAATAGAAGTATATCTGGCAGCAAGAGCAAATGTCTCGGCGTAGTCTTCTCCCTCCTTATGGGAGAACCCTCTAGATACAAACCTTTAGTTATATTTGTCCACGCTTCCATCTGCTTCATGTTTGATCTTATAGACCCATTTTGAAGTTACTATTGATTTTTATTTAGGTCTAGGCACAATTTCCCATACATCATTTTTCATGATGGACTGGTGTTCTTCTATTATGGCTTCCTTCCATTGTTTCTTCTGAGCTCCACTGTCATATTCCTGGAATCTCCACTGTCAATTATCCACATGTCATCTTCAAGAGTTCCGGTGAGCATTGAGTAGTGTAGATGATGCGTCTTTTCATTCATGATTTTTGTTGACTAATAATTGGTCAAGCTTTGACCCAAAATATCAATCTTGATGTTTTTTTCCTTTTGAGAGTGACAAGAGGTGCGTTGGACTAAGGCGCACTAGAACATCTTCTCCTTGAGTAAGGTATTCCATCATAAGGTGTTAGGAAAGAGTTTTAGGGTTTCTGCAACTGCACCTGCTAGTAACCCTAGTGGCAGTGCTTCGGTAACTACACCTGCTAAAAACCCTAGTGAAAGTTCTTCAATGATCTTGATAACCTTATGGATTAGTTTCCTTCCAGTAGTTAGACTGAATGAAGGAGGTGTGGGCCCATAACCTGTTAGTAAAATGGGTGTGATCGTTTAATCATAGACAATATAGCAATATTGCCACCCAACCATAGGCACTAATGCCACCCCCGAGCACCTTGACCTTGACAAAGAGAAGAATTACGGTAGAAAACCAATATCCAACCAAGGCTAATGAACCAAGAAAAGATAACCAAAACTGATCAAAGAGTCCAACCCAGAAAAAACGAAAATGTGTATTGCAGAACTGCGGCAACAACTGCTCCCCAACCTTGCGCACTACTGGACTTTTGCAGTGCGCACAAGTGGATTTCTGCAATTCTGAGAGATCTGGCTCAAATGAAGACTGGCGTCCTATATTTATACTGATTTTTCCATGATGTCTGGTTCGAATTCCTTTCTGGGTGCTAAATACTTAATATATAATATTTTCTTTAGCCGACTTCTCTTCTAGGGTTATATCCAAGTCTTTTCTTGCTTCCAGAATATTCTAATCTCGTCAAAGGTCACAAATGGAGGTTAATACCTCCTGCGGATACCATAATATCAACAGACTCAAGTGGTGTAGATTCGAAGAATCCAAGTAGTAGTTTGGGATGCCTTGATTGGGTGAATGTGCAGAGAGCTTGGGGCAACCTGCTTGGACGAGTCATGTAGTGGACTTATGCATATTTGGATGTAGAAATGGAGGTAACTTGAGGACACTTCCTAATTCTTGGATGAGGTGCATTGGTGCCTTAGCCAGATTTATTGGGTCATGCAATGACTTGACAGTCATGGCGACAGTGCTAGAGTTTGGAAACTTGCAGGAGGTGCAAGGTAGTTTTGTTCTAGAGGGATGGAATCAACAAAGAAGTCGACCAAGAATTGTTGGCAATCAACCTGATTAGGTAGAAAAAAGACCAAGTGACTTGGGTGGTGTTCTCTCACCTTTGGTATGGGACATTGGATGAGGCAAAGCGTACCTTGGTGACTTGCGGAGGAATGGGTGATGAATCAGAGATCCATAGGGGGTTGTTGGTTGAGGTTGGAAAAATTATTGGTTCGAATGTGTCTAAGGCATGGAAGTTCTTTGGGGGTGACTCATTCTACTTAAATAACTTTGGATATTTTGTTGGGACGTTGGAGGAGTGTGATTATGTTTCCCACACTCATCGTAGATGTTGAGTTACAGAGAGGTGAATCGACAGAAGGAGGCGAGTTGAGGACTTGCCTTGGTTTGGAGGATTGTGCATAAATGAATATTGCAGCATGAAGAGATTACTTGGGCATGGGTGTTTCTTTTGCTTTGGACAACATGGTTGAGGGTGAATCCTAACCATTGCAAGGTATAGAGAGGTAGACACATCAACATGGTTGCGTGATRAAATAATTGGGAAAAGGTAGACTAGATGTGTAGTTCTTGGAGCAGATGGGACATTTCATATCCAAAGACGTAGATGAAGATGGGGAGAATTCGACCAAGGAAGCTAGACTTGTGGACTTAATCAAAGTTTGAGTCACAAGGGTAGAGTTGGTTGGACATGCAGATACACGATGATTTCCCTTGACTCTTCTCAGACTTGGATGTTGTAGAATATTGATTAACTGTGCCATGAGGAGTGAAGTGGATTCAAGTTGTCGTGGATGGCGTTTTTTGGGGATGACTTCATAATTTGGCTAGGTGAGGGGAAACCTTTCCTTGGTCTGAGGTTGTTGTGTTGATGAAATGAATTGCAGAAGGAAGTGACGAGGCTTTGGGCATGTTGTGAATTATCAAGGAACGAGCGTGAGAGTTAGTGCACGAGAGCATGACTAAGAGGTCGAAGTATGAACACATCAATAGGTTCGAAGTGCAACACTTAGAAATTGTGGAGGATCTCCTTGACGAAGATCGAACGATGACAGCAGAAGTGAGGAAAGGGTGGACACTTGCCTTAGTCTTTGGATTTGGATGGAGTGGCAGAGATGTAGATAGAAAAGACTAAGTTCAGACATGGAGAAGCAGATTCCAAGAAATGGATGCAATAGTTGGACTAGCTACCCAACCAATGTAGGACTTGATGCTAGCATTGTGTAGAGACATGACATAGTTAGTTGAAGTATGGACGTAGCAGCAAGTTCATAGAAGTTCAAAAATTAAAAAAAAAAATTAAGGTTTGATTGAAGTTGCAACAACAATTGAGGAAGCAGTGGTGGTAGCATAATACAGAGGGATCATCGCAGGGGGGAAGTGGAAGCTTGGACATTGCAGTCAGAATTGGGGAAGAGGCATCTTTCCAATATAGTGGATAGATTGGTCGCACACAAATTTGGGCAGAGGGAAATGTGGATGGTTGCAAAAGTTGTGGATGATTGCAGTGCAAGTTGGAAACATGGGGTTTCCACTTCACAAGGAAACTTGGGGTTTCCACTTTGATAGAAATTTGGGGTTTCCAGTTGGCACAAAATATGGGGTTTCTAGCAGACAAAGTTGGGGAAGAGACGTCTTTCCAATGTAGCAGACAGATTGGTCACAATTAAATTTGGGAAGAGGTCAGTGTGGATGGTTGCACAGGTTGTAAATGATTGCAGTGTGAGTTGGAAACTTGGGGTTTCCATTTCGAGGAGAAACTTGGGGTTTCCACTTTGACAGAAATTTGGGGTTCTAGTTGGCATGAAACTTGGGGTTTCCAGTAGACTTAGTTGCGATGGAAGCATAAATTAGGGATAAGACTTGGAGATCGCATATTTTGTGGATGTTGTCGGGGATAATAATTACTTGAGGTGGGAAAGGATGTAAGGTCCTCGGCTAGAAGGGCACGAAGACCCTCTCCCAATTCCTTAAGGAGACATAACTTGGGGTTGCTCCGACACCCAAGAGTCACACTAGTTGGGCAAGTGGGCACCTTGTGTGCGCGAACATGCCAAGGGGCTTTCCCAAGCATGAGGTTGGGGTGTGTCGACATGAGAAGGGGCACACGAAAGAGGTTAGGGCACACCAAGAGAAGGGGTGCACCAAAGAGGTTGGGGCGCACCGGTCCCAAGGGATGCGACAATTGATGGGTGCACAGTTTTGTTTGGATGCAAAGGTTTGTTTGGGTGCATCAGGTCCATGAAGGGGTGTGATGATTCGTTTGGGCATACCAAGTTCGCGAAGGGGCGTGATGGTTCACAAAGGGGAACAACGCACCCAAAGGACGTGACGGTTTGGGATGGTGACCTTTGGAGTCCATATAAGAGAACAAGGGCGCACAACTAAGGAAGGAAAATTTGCACAACAAGGAGAGAAAGATCATCTCTGTGATTCAAAGGAAAACTTGGATGAAGAGGGGTGAGCTCCCTCAAGGAGCCAAGTTGCTCCACATGGGAGGACTTGTGTTGCCTTGAGGTGATTTTGTGAACAATGTAGGGGCAACCTTCTTTTGGTCTAAGTTTGGGGAAGTCTTGTCACAGGTCTGAGGGAGGCAACTATGAGAAAGAACTATAGGTCAGTGGGAAGTCTTGTGACAGAGAAGAGATGGTGAGTGTGTCGTGGAGGTGCATCGCAAGAGTTGCGAAAGATGTTACGATGGATGAGTCTTGGTGTGAAAAATATGTGTATGAGTGTCTTGGTGAGGTGAGACGAGTCGTGTGACTCTATCAAAGTTGTAAACCGATCCGGTAGTGCTCATATTGTAATTGTTTCGCAATAATAATACTTAGTTGGGTGTTAGGCACGTTTTTTGTTGCCCACACTATATTTGAGTGTCTCTTGTTTGTTTCACAACTGTTCTCTTCATTTCATGGATGCATGCTTAAATGACTAATTGCTAAGGTTGTTAACAATTGTCTAAGTATAAAAGAGAGTTGCACTAGAGTAGGAGTGTGACTCGGTCGTAGCCTAGAACGAAGTATGGGTATGCTCTAGGTGAAGAGGCGTAGTTTGGATGAAGTATCCTTGGTGTTGCCAAGCAGCCAAGTGAGAAACGTCATGGTGTCACGCACCCTCAAGAGGTGCATGATCACAAGATTCGGGTAGGCACACTATGGGGACATGACATTAACCATGGTGAACCATCAATTTATCATGGTTGACAATGGTTAACAATGGTCACTATTTCCATTCTAGCAAACCCATCTTAAAAATGGTTAATCATGGTCGTGGTTAACAATGACCATAGTCATTATCAACCATGACCATGGTCATCGTCATTATCATGGTTGACCATGGTCATGGTTGTGGTTGACCATGACCATGGTTAACCATGGTCAACCACGATTGACTATCAATTAACTATGGTCAATGATCAATTGACCATAATCACAACTATTATTTTAGCATGCCTACATTGAAAGTGGTTGACCATGGACATGGTTGATAATACACATAAATTGTGCTTGAGATGTCGGTTTAGGCATATATCACACACCTTTTATGTGCTTCGATTTCTAAAGAGATGGAAGGTTTGCTTCACTTGATTAGTTAAGTGTTATCACTGAAAAACTGTGCACTTGCATCATTTCTAGCATTCTTATAGAAATATATCACTATTGGCATGCTTAACCTCCATTTTGCCCCTTTTCCAGCACCATCTGACCTCTAACTCACCAAAAACTGCAAAGGAAAACCATGATTTTGACCAAAAAGGGCCAGATATTATAACGTTTGCTCGAACAAGGTGGATAATACCCCTAAAAGATGCACTACACCAAAAATCCAATTTTGGTTGTTTCCAACCCAAATTTGCTAAAATGGGATGTTAGTTATATGTGAATCATTATGAACCCTAATTGCTATTGTTAGCCTTGATTTTGTCATATTTAACAGTTATTTGACGACCATGTCAAGGGGGTTTAACAACTATTTTCCCTATAAATAAAACCTTGAGGTCACTCCATCCATCCATCCACATTCATAGTAAGGTTATGCTACCGAAATTCTACTAGATTCATGAGGGCCTTCCTCTTGAGAGAGTTTCTTGTCTAGATACCTTGCTCACACACCAAAGAAGGGATTGTACATACACCAAGGAAGCAAAGGACCCATCCACATCCCAAGGAGGGACTTTGGAGCCCATTGTCTTCATCAAGCTCTCTTCACAAGTGTCATCTTGGCCTTATTTGTTGGTAATAAAATTATTCTTTTATTCTTTCTAAACTTGTGTTCATGTTGTGTTTTTTTTTCATGCATTGTGTTATTTGTTTAAGGAATAATATAAGTTTGAGAATAATAGACATAGCTTAGAATTAGGATTTTTAGGTCTTAAACCTAGTATTGACTATGTTTGACTCACAACCATCAAGTTAGTGTTGTTTGTACACCCTTATCACAAATTACACACAACACTAAGTATCCATAAAAAAGATGAAAATTAACTTCCATCTCTAAGATTTAATTAGTATTATAAGAGGTGATAAGAACCTTACCCACTATGTTGAATATAATCTTATTAGACAAAATATACCTTATACCATAGCCTATGTTGAATATAATCTTATTAGGCAAAATATACCTTATACCATAGCCTTCAAGATGTACCTTGGACCCTACACTTCATTATACCCGAGTAAAATAATTATAGGATTTATAAGAGGTATTGAAAAAGACCTTCCTAGCTAGGTTGACCATAACCGTATTAGAAAGGATGTACCTCATAACCCACCCTTCATCACGTTCAAGTAAAATATAACCAACCCTTATACACAATAAGTGGTTGATATATACACCAATGAAAATATATCAAACACATTTGCTTAGGCTGATTTTTTAATAGAATTTGAACTTCTAAATCATTTAAAAAGGATGGCGTGAAGGTATCATAAGGAATTTTGCTTTGTCCTCCACTTTCATCATTTTACATCACATAAAGAAACTTGGAGATTACGTGTTGCGATGGCCTTATTTACAGCGACTTTAGTCCCATCAATTATTTTTCTAATTTTGCGGTATTTCAGGAGCGCTTTCTTTCTTTCTTTTTATTTGATTTGCTTTGCATGACGAGATCTGTTTTTTTAATTGTTTTATTCGGTCATCTCTGGTAAACCGGCAACAAGAACAATGAATATTATTTTTATTAATAACTAGTTTGCGCACTTCAAAAATGGCTTCGTAATTATCTAGATTAAAGTAGCAAATAATATTTGTTATCGAGTTGTTCGTACACTTCAAGAATGGCTCTGTTAAAAAGTTTTTGGGCACCGACAATCCTCTCAAACTAATTTTATTTGTTATTTAGCGAAGGCGTATGCAATTCTGCGAACGGCAGAAACTTTGCAGGGCATGACCAGACACGACAGAATGTTCTTTAAAACAGGATCTTCCAAAAATCGGCCTACCAAACACGGCTTCAAATTTTAATGTTATGTGAGCAGGCATCTATGATGCCGTGGTTGAGTCCAGCCTTGTAAAAACCCCACATCACATGGCTCACCAACCAAAACCCCACCACTAATCAAAAGAACGCGAACACTTGGCCACAAAGTTCAACGGGAGAAGCTGTGGGTAGTATCCAGAGATCATAATCTCGAGCACCCGTGATTGGTGCAGATATGGAATAATTTAGGTTTGAATGGATATTGTAATTTTATTCTATCAGAAGTCTCCATCCTACGGCATAACTTTCGGCGCAATGAATTTGGTCCATCAACGAAATCGAAGTGTGTTGGAATCAAGATCGCAAAACGAAAAAGTTTGAAAACAACAATCCTTCGCCATCGAAATTGCAATTAGTCGGCAAGGAACCGAACCTAACCTTTTCTTGTGGGATTCAAACATCACCTCCTTGATAGCCCTATGGTTTTTGTTTTGTACCATATATTATGCCAAAAACACTAGTGCGCCTCCATACACTCGGTGCTTGTTCCACTTCGGCAGGTCGCTGTTTGTCCTTTAATGCCCAACTACCCATATGGCATCTTAATTTCTATGCCTTCGCTTGGTTCCAAAGTCCAACCCCCTTGTCAAATTTTCAACACCTCTACTTATCACTGTTTTGTATGACGCCTGATGATGTCCAACAACCTCCACACAATACCACTGTCTGGACAAATCGTCCAGTGATTTTTTTTGTTTGTTTTCACAGAGAAGCTGCAAGGCAATAAAAACTTTGCAAAACAGCATAACCAAAACAAAAAAAAAGCCATGGATCTCGATCTGCACAATAATTTCTTAATTGTTATTTCATGCATCTCACTGTATTAAAAGAAACAAAATAAAAGGTCATATTTGAGAAGACTGATTCAGATTCATAGGGATTTCATCATTTTGAAATTTCCAGTACAATGTATGAGGCGGAAGTGTATTAAGCTGGAACATAATTCAAACACTAAGTATTGTATTCCAAGTGGAATGCCCAACCCCTATGTCTCTCTCTGTCTCTGCGCACAGGGTCATGTCAGAATTTGCCCGAGAAGACCCTTTACTAACGATGCCACTAAAGAAAACAAAATATTTAAAATTTGTCATATCGTGGTCATCTTTCTTCAACGATTTTCAACTCTTACTGTTCATCCCAATTTTCCGCTGGATTGCAGTCATATCTGTGCTTCATTTTCCAGTCCAAAGCCTGGCAAGCCCGGGAGCAATAATGCACAGACCCACATGCAGAACATCTTCTAAATTCATGTTTTCTGGTCTCCGGCCTCCCGCATTGTGAATGAGAGCAGAGTCTTAGCCCCGGTGCCGGTGGATGCAAAGAAAACCATTCTACCAGGAATGTGTTTATTGCATGAAAATTTGCAGGCGATGCGCTGCACCCAAAATCGCTGTGCGAAGGGATTCTGCGATTTCCGCGACGGCGATCATGGCGGCTGCTGGCCAAGCTCCCGTTCTTGCTGGAATTTAACTCGCCTGGGTTCCGTCCATCTGAAAGTGCATAGTCGAAACCGTGCATGCAACAAAACGCTTCTCTGGCAGCCGCTTGCTCTCTTGCATTTGCTTCTAAAAGCAATTTCCGTCCCTCCTCGGCATTCTTTTTAACGCCGTAACCATCCTGCAAACAATGGCCGAGCTCTCTCATCGCATCTAAGTGTCCTATGGCGGCAGCCTTGGCACATAGAACAACTCCAGCCTTTAGGACTTTGTCCTTTCTGAATCCTCCGCTTCCATTGAACTTTATAACGGCCAGAGAATAAAGGGCGCATGGGTGCGATGCAATTGCTGCTTCGGCCATTAAACCTAAGCCTGATCCTCTGTTCATCACGCAATAGAATCGAATCTGCACCGGCAAAGAGACATGAGTCCTAGAAAACGATTTTAATTCAAAGAAAAGCTAGGGTTCATTCAAGTTGTCCATGCTCTGTACTTACCATGCCAAGCATGTAACAGGCTTCTCGATTGCCTGCGTCGGCACAAAGTTTCAAAAATTTGTCTGAATCTTCGTTCCATTTTGAAGCCTTTACAGTGAGGGCTGCCATGGACGCCTGGCTAAGAACCTTTCGATTGGATGCGGCCGAACAGAACCTTTTACACCTGTTACGAGGTACACAGTTATTACTCATTAAGAACTGAAACTAATATTTGAAGAGCGTTAAGGCGGTTGCTGAGAACTTTTTTCAATCATTTTGAACCTGTGAAGCTCGGTCCGCTCCGGCCGCTTAAGAATATATTGACAAAACGAGACAAGAAACAGAAAAAATAATGTAAAAGGAAACTTCAAATTGAGGAGAGTTACAAGACACGCACGTCATTTTTGCTTTTGCAAGATCGGCTGCAGAGTTCGCAGAAGCGCTGAGGGCGGCCATTATCGAAATCAGGAGATCGTCATGAAGAGCGTCAAACGGATTCTCGAAAGCATCGTTTCCTTTCGAACTTGCTCCAGTTGACATCAACCGTCTCTTCTGTCTGCACGATCCGGTTGTGAAGGCGATTGCTTCGTCGGGAGACGGATAGCATGCTCTTCTGGTACGCATCTTGTTCAATGAGCCTTCCAGAAAAAATAATCAAGATCCTGACAGCACCGGGCGAGAGGAAAACAAAGACGCCAGCTACGGACCGTCGGTACTTAATGCACTGTGTTACCAGAGGGAAGCCGAAATCAAAGCACTCCAAATGTTATCAATGCTTATGAGAAAACGGACATTCAGCGAATGCGTAACTGCAGTAGCATAGTGTAAAATAACCATCGCCGAGGGAATCAAAAGTAAAATACGACAGGAAGAATCGATTCCTCTGCTTTGTTGTCACGCAGAATTCGTTGTGCAGACGCTGAAATTCCACCGGCCTGCTCTGCGATCACGAGCGCATTGAATAAACGGTAAATGTTCGACTTATGTGTTGATTCTGTGTTGAAAGTTGTGCCGCACATTCTAACTAACAACCCTAGGCACCGTAAGAAACACGCCGACGCCTTCTACGAAACCCTGGCTCGTGACACCAAAGTTTTCTGGTAAGAATGGTAGGTATTTGTCATTACCCTAAAAAATCAGGAACCGGAGACTCTTTTGCTCCAAACCTTCAAGCCCTGGGAAGAACAAGTAGCAAAATTGAAGGTCAATCCGTTATAACGATTTGTTCACTTAAAGCTAAATTAGCAAACGACATCTAGCTTAAAGGAAACTCTATCTTTAGATTTGTTTAAAGCGTTTAAAAGGAAAGGTGATATGGCCTAAGCCAACCGTTTTCCGAGGGTATTTCTAAGCACGGCAAAAGATCAGAGAGAATCGGAGTCCTTGCCTTTTTTATAGATCGACGACAATGCGAGCATTCTGAACAAAAGCAGAAAATATTAAAAGCAATAAAGCAAAACGGCGAGAAACATGAAAATAATATATTCAAAGACAGGCAAAACGTGAGAATAAAGCTAGATCAATGCATCGACGCAAGAATCTACCATTCTGAACCGGCAGTTTTTCTCGTGAAGAATCGAAAAGCCTGATCAAGTTCCTCTATGGCTATTTTAAGCCGCCGTTTTTTAAACGGCAAACTATAGTTCAAACGCGCAAAAAGCTTGAACCGGAGAACGCAAAACAGCAAAGCAACTTTATTCAAAAGATCCAAGAAAAAGAAAAAGGCCGCTTCAGCCAAACCCGCACATTGCACGATCGAAAAAACAAAAATGCAGCACGCCTGAAAGGTCAAACCGAGGGGGATGGAGGGTTTCAAGACGAACTTCAAGCCGTTCCACCCCTGCGGCCGCCGAAAAAACCTAAGCGAAGAAAAGAAAAATTCTGAACTTTTACAAGGACTTACCTACAACTGCAGTGAATAAATAAATAGCGAGTTTGATCAAAAATATTTCCGCAAAAATCGGCGATGAAATTAAATTCTCTCTTGGAACCATTCCATGGCAATGAAAACGAAATCCGATATTACGGCGAAACATTCTCCATACAATTTTTCTTAAAAAGAAGCCGTTTCAAACGGCCATCTCAATAAGTAAGGCAGCCGAACAAATTCAAGTTTCAACCACAGTAAACGGTCAAAATCCATTCGAAAATGGCGGAAAAAAAAAAGGATACAAGATCTCAGCGATCCAAATACCCTAGGCAACAAATACATAAAGCAGTTCGACATTAAAATCAAGCCCAGTTCGCCATCCAGAAACAAGGAAATAAACCCTAAATCCAAATACCTGAGGAGCGGCGGCCATAACTGAAATCTGGGAATGATCCCCGTGACTCCCAACATCCAAACCCAAGAAGAAGCTGCTGCAATCACCAACACACAAAGGAATCATAATACCTTCCTCAGCAAAAGCAAAGATAGCACAGACAGATCGACGGCCATTGATGTTGCCCGATAACACAAGGACTATCCTTGACGTCCGATCCCTGACATGCCGTCAGTTGACTGTTATTACCAGTACAGCATCTCCATCTCCGTTCCGTTCAATAAACGTAATGAATATGCGTGCAGTGGTCAAAGCGAAAAGAGATGCGGTCAAAAGCCAGGGCAGATCCCCAAACGGCGTTGCGGTGGACCGTGAAGGCAAACGTCCCATCCGTTGGTCGGGCAGGCGGTCGGTCAGTAGGGAACATCCGGGCCCACGCACCGGCCTCTTATAATGAATAAAATTATGACAATACACGTATATAAATGTATTAATTCCATTTACCTAATTTGTGATTGGGAGAATATAAGGAGCTCCTCGAAATGCCACACATTTCGTTCCCATAAGATAGCGACCTGACGCTGACGCTCCGGTCAGCTTTTCGTTGACCGCTCCCTTTAATTTAATCAGGTAAAGTAGCAATCAAATAGCAGCATTATTCGTACCAAAAGGGCTGCAATTATTCGAGTGGCGTGGGTGTGGGGGTATGGGTAGGGTGACTTACTCTGCGGAAAGCCAATTGTGACCCACACCCCCCACAACTCGATTTTCTTTCGAGTAATTTGTATTTGTTCGATTCTTGAAAGTCAAATCATTCACTTGTCTAAGATTACATTGATATGATCTGATCCCGTGGGCACATGTAGGTCTTCTCTTTAGGGAACCAAGTGCACGATGGCCTAGAAATCCTAGATATGGATCGTGGTGGGTTTAGGTTTTTGGGTTGGACCAAGACCAAGAATGAAGTGGGGCAGGGGTAGGATTAGGGTTAGGGTTAGGTTCGAGTGTTTCATTTGTGTAGGTCTCTCCATAATCTTCTTATTTTACTAGTGGGTGGACTAGTTGGAATCTCTGCAATCAACCTTTGTTTAGTTGGATTCCATCTTTTTGTCAAAGAATCTAAGGCCCTCGAGGGGGAGGGGGGCCCTCTTCCCAACCCCTTTCTCTCCTTTTGCCTCCCTTTTTTTTTATGGCTCCTCTTTGGAGTCTTATGGATAAAGTCCACCATTGCCATTGGATTTTGTCAGATGTGGATCCATCTCAGGGGTTGGGATTTGACATATAATGGGTGTGTGTAAAGTGGACAATCCACTACAACCAACCCAAAGTATTATGTGAGATGACTCACCAGGTAAATGACACCGACCTCACTGTAGGCCCTTTTGTCTCATTATGCATTTCATGTCTCAATAGATGAGAATAATTATGCCATTCCTAATAAGATTTCCATGCATTAAATTATCGAAGATGACATGAGATCCCTCCCATCTTTCCTCTCTCGTGATGGTTTACTGTTTGCAGGTGGTTTTGCTTTGGTTAGCCCTTAGTTTACATCGAGGTGGATGTGTATGCCTAGTGGTCTTTATTTGGACAACCTTTTGTTTAGATCGAGGTGTGTGAATGTGTTTTTTTAGGTTCGATGTTTGTGTTTAGGTAAAGGTATTTTTAGCCTCTCTTCTTAGTTTCTTGATTCTCTGGTTTTGTTTTTTTAGGTTTTTCGATCAGATCAATCTTGGTATGTATGCTTATTTTGTCCACTTTGATATTTTTTCGAGATTTCAAATATCTTTATATTTATTGTGGGTGCACTCAAGGTTTGATAAGGTTAAAGATGATCTCTTTCATTCTCGAGTTATTTTGATTAGGTATAGTAGGCATAGATCAATCTTGGTATGCATACTTGATTTGGTCCATTTTAATTAGTTAGAGATATTTTTTTGAGATTTCAAATATTTCTATATTTATTGTGGGTGTACTCAAGGTTTGATAAGGTTAAAGATGATCTCTCTCTCTCTCTCTCTTGGACCAGTCTCTTCCTCTTGTTACATTGGTTTTCTTAGATCTAGGGTTTGGCCCTAAGGTTTCTTTGAATCCTCTTCAATCGCTTTTAAAGGAGCACTACCAATGGGCCAATATCAAGGCAAATACTTCACATACCAAAGTGCACAAATTTTATCTACCATTGTTTGGTACTACCTATTTGTATTACTTTGATAGATCCACAATAGAGCTTGTTTTATTGTATATAGTTTTCATTACTTTGGAGATGTTTTTTAAGGTACTTTGCAAAGAAGACCTTGGGGATTTGGAGTGTAGTGAGAGGCTCAACTCTTTCTAGATCTTCAATAGTTGGTGTATGCTCTTCCTTTGCCTATGTAGCTTCCTTCCATCCCTCGTTTCTTTCCTTTGGTATTTCAATTTTTTTTGTTTCTTTTGTAGTTAGATTTCCATTTTGGCATTTGTTTTCTAGCGATCAAACACCCTTGAGAGCTAAGTGAAGTTACAAGTACCCATAAAAGTAACCAATCCTAGGGAAACATTAAACAAGATCTAATAAGTATCTTAGTGGCTTATCGTCTTCTCTCACTATTCCCCCTTCTGGTTCGTGATTTCATTCAAGAACGTGGTAGTGATTCCACTCTCTTCCTACTCTCTTGTGGTGGTGGTTCGACCAATTTTGCAGTATTGTGATGCTTCCCTCTAACTATTGTGTTATATCTAGCTTTTGAAATGTTGATTTATGAGTCATAGGTGGATTTTTCCACCATTGGAGTTCCTCTCTTTCTCTCAAAAGATGGGGAGCCTTTGGGACATGCATCCTTCAAATGACTTATCACTTAATAGACACAACACAAAAACATTGTATTCTCGTAATCGAGTTGTTTAATCCAATGGAAGTCATTGCACTATTGTACGGTTTTTTCCAAAGGACCCTTTTTTCAATCTAACTCGACACAAAGGCAAGCATAATTGACAATACTTTTTTTTGGCTCGATCAATATTATATTTAAAAATGTCCACAAAAGCAAACTCAATTTTCCCAAGCACATGTGGAGTCCACAAATAAAGGGGTAGATTTGATAGATGCACCCACACAAGGGTGGTAGTAATAGTCATGGTTGTTGGATTAGATTATGGGAACCTAGGTGTGATGAAAATACCCACTTTTCCCATAAGACATGCCCCCTCCTGTAAGGCCATATTACATGTAGCAAGGCCATGAAAATTCCTAATGAAAAAAAACTTTAAAATATTAAAAAAACAAAAAGCTTAAAAGTTATGGATCATGTGGTCATAAGCGAGTCATGAAGAACTACAATGGATCTGTAGATGAGACCATGGGTTTTGTGATGATTAATGCATTCAACAACCCCCAACATCAATAATTTTAACACTCCATTAACATGTTAATCTTCTATGGATGGAGCCAAAGGAGAGGAGGAATTCCATTTCTAAGGATGTGCCTCTTCTCAACATATTTCCACACAAGCACTACAATGACTACATAGTGCAATACTCATTGATGTCATATTCTCTTATCAAGAAGCATGCATCTAGTTGCTTGCCAACAAATAGATGTTGTTGATGGACATGAATCCCCTCCTTAACCTAGGTTTGAGGTTGTGAACTGGTAATAGTCTAAAGTAGTCACGAGCAAAGTGGCAATTCTTTGAGTTGGTGATTTTACAAAGATAAAAAGGGATGTGGCTAGGAAAAACTCAAGTTTTGGACATTATTGATCAAATAAACATATGCACATTTTCACCTTTGTGAGGCCCAACCTCACCCTCACCGCTACCTCCACAAAGGTAGAAGTGGGGGTTGAAGATATGCATGCCATAAGGATGGGGTGAAGGTGGAGGTGGAGGTATGCATTTAATGAAGGATGGGGTGAGGGGTGAAGATATGTATTTCTTACTTATGTTAGTTACAATGATCATTTCAATATAATTTTCTAAGTTTGTACATGGCGAGGAAAGACAATGTTAATGTCACCTAAGTATGAACAGAGATAACATTATGGGTTGAGAGATCATTGCACATATCAACACCACAAATCAATGATAAGTAGACTCTGCAAGATTTAGAGTTGCAAGTAGTAGCAGTAACATTATCATGTGATTGCATGGACCTTCCAATTATACATCACTTTGTATTATGTAAACTTAAATTATGAAATATCACAATTTTATAGGTGCAATAGAGAAACCCTATTAGTGTTAGGGTGTCACATTTGTGCCTAATAAAATTGTAATCATGAATAGGAAAAAAAAAATCCCTCCAAATTAAATGTTACATTAATAAACAAACTCCCAATAATGTTACATTAATAAACAAACTCCTAATAAGTCGAGGATAACCATTTTTGGTAAATGAAGAAGTTTAGCCGAGGCCAAGGTGGGATATACCCCCTAGCCTACGAAAAGGGTAAATAAACTCCTTTTTTGGGGGGAGGGGAAATGAAAAAATTTGGGGCCAAGGTGGGATATACTCCCTAGCCTACAAAAAGGGTAAATAAACACTTTTTTTTGGGGGGGCGGGAAATGAAAAAAAATTGGGATATATACGAAGAGCAAAATATTGATCCAAACGAAACATAATGTATATTGTTGTCACTCTTGAGTTGACGGTTGTGTGCAGCCTTATGTTAATGACTTGGTCAACAACCCCTCCTACTTAGCTTTATGCACTTGATTGGGACACCTTTAGACTAAGATTATAAAGTCCTATGTTAAATTGATATATAAATTATAAAAAAATTGAAATATAAGTTATAAATAAAAAAATAAACAAAGAATTTAAGAATTTTATATAAAGATGAGTATGAGTAAATGGTAAAAGAAAAGGACATAAATTATAAAAATAAGTATGAACAAGAGATTTTTTTTTTTAATATAAGGAAATAAAGTAATGACTCATAAATAAAAGATATTTGGTATTAATGAAAGTATGTCCTTTTATGAGTTATTATAGATGGTGAGGTTTTATTTTTATAAGTTAATGGAGTTGTATGTCGAAGTCTTGAGATGTGATCAATATAGGGTAGGCTAGGTTAGCAATCCTGAGTACTGGAGTATATTTTTTTTTTCGAAAAAAGGGGAATGATAAGAAATTTCCTACAAATACATTTGGATAGTTATGGTTTGAAAAATAATAAATAAGAATAAGGTTTTCAATGAACTGTGGTCATTTTAGCTCGTGGGGTTTCGGGGGGCTTGAGAAAGGAGGGAGAAGGGTTGTGTGCACTATTGTGTTCAGAATTGTTTGGGTGAGGATGTGTAGGCATGCTTTGGCTATTGTTGTCTTCTGCCCTTTCTTACTAGTGCCACATGTAGCTTGGTTGAGATTGTAGAGAATGAGATTACCTTTAGAGAGGTTTGGAGGTTTTTAAGTTTTGAAATTTTGGATTAGGTCCAATGACAATGATGCATTTGGAATTTTTGGCTTGAGAAACTTACAAATTTAAATAATTTTTTTATTAATTAAAAACAATAATTTGAAATAGAAAATGTGTGGATTATTTTTAGAAAACCAAAAAACAACTTTTAACAATACCTTTTGATTATTATCTTTAAACAACCATCTAGTTCCATAATATTATAAGTCACATGGTGTACATAACTCTTCATACCTACACTAATGGCATAAGTTAATTCTTCATACCTGCACTATTTTTTCATAGGCACAATAATAAAGTCTTACAAATTGTTTACACGATAAATTGTTAGAAGTTATGTTTCAGGGTTTTCAATTGAACACGAATGTAGTCAAAATGGTTTGAAATCCTAAAGTATTATTACTTTTTGCTTCTTTATTTGTGAGATCATTTTTAAGTTTTCTTCTTATTATTAAAGGCATTGAGACCAAAGGATAAGCCTTTTTTTTCTTGATTTCCTTTCTTGTGAGAGTGGTTGATGCCACAAAATCTATGAATATTGAAATGCAATTACTTACTATTCTCTTTCTTAACTTCCCTTCTCCATATAAACCTTGTTCATGAGATGGTTTTTATTGTTATCTTCCAACTACTCATGCTCGCTAGGAAATTCGACTTGCATCTATTGTGGAGTTTAGGATGCCTTATTCATATGGAGTGACATACACCAAAACAAATGGATTTGAAGAAGGAATAGGTGTGTTTGTTGGTTTACTAGTGACAAATGGATTCTTGCATGAGTGTTTTGGTTCCTAAATCTTTTTCATATGAAATCTTAGAAGTGCTCCTCTTCTTTACTTTCTTGTACTTTTATGGGTGTGGATCTCTCAAAAAATTTCAATGTTGCTATTAGAGAAGAAATGGTAGTTGATTGCTTTTGTGGTTGGTTGAGGTTATTTTGAATAGAGTTCATTTTGTTTTGTCCCTATTGTTGAAATTTCATACAATTTATAATCTACATTGTTATTGTGCCTAAATGTGTTTTCTATAATAACTAAAATAATTTTATATCAACTTTATTTAGATAGAGAGAGATATTGAATTGACAAAGTGACATTTAAAAAATAATAATAACAAAAAATATATTTCATTATAGGCCATAAATAAAATATCTATATATTCCTTTCATGTTAAACATGGAGTTGACAAGTGGTATTTAAAAAAATTATACCAAAAAAATATTTCAATATCCACCATAAATAAAATACTTCAATGTTCATCTTATGTAAAATAATTTTATATCAATTTTATATAGAGAGATATCGTTGACAGGTGACATTTTAAAATAATATTTCAATATGGGCCATAAATAACATGTTTCAATGTCCTAATTAAATAAAATATTCCAATATCAACTTATGAGACCAAGTGTGAGACTCCTTTGTTTGTGGGGGTCTTCTTGTGTAGAAAGTCATTTTCTACAACAAAGTATTGGGGAGATTTGTATTTCTTTCCATGTTAAACACGGAATTGATCGTGCTATTTTTAAAAAAATATTTCAATGTGGACCATAAATACAATATTTCAACGTCCAACTTTATTTAAAAAGATATCTAGTTGAAAGTGATATTTTTAAAAAATATTGCAATATGAACCATAAATAAAATATTTTAATTTAAATAACTTGTGTCCAAAACCATTTTCTAGGGTCCAGTATGAGAGAGATATGTAATGATAGTATACCTAACCTTACCTTTTACTACTCTTCATTTATGTAATTATTAGTGAATTAACTATCCTCAATATCTAGATTGTTAAAGGACCTCATCTTTAAGGTGGCTGAAAGCTAATGTTCTTCATTAATAAAATAACTATAGTGAGATTTTTCCATATATTTTCATCATTCTATGTCAACCAATTATAACTTGAATGGTTGAGATGAATGTTTGTTATTTTTCCCACCAAAATTCAATTCTCATAAATAAATGACATGTCGTACTCATAATGAATATATTGTTATAATGACTTGAAGTCTTGTTTCGCTATATATATTCGAAAAGTTTTCTTTAATTCAATTGAATATCAAAAAAACTGTTTTAAATTTTTTTTTTAGTCATATCAGGCATCCAAGCTCATGGATTTATTGAGAGGAGTGCTTGTTTTTCTTATAACTCTTTTGTTGACACCTCTTGGCATGATTACGAGCTAATGTGAATCGATCTATTAGTCGTTCTCGATCTGAATCCATGGGTTCTTGTTCTGTTCCAATGCGTTGAGTCTCTAGCACATTTCTGTGCGCTCTTGGTGGCAATTTCTTTTTGTATCCACTCGCCCCAGCACAATGAGGCAACAACGGATCAGCTCTAYCACGATAAYTGTGAGACGGATTTTTGCATGTCAACGTCAAATCTATTCATGCAGGTTACCCACACCTGTGCATTTCTGAAACAATGATATGTTTGTAAGCATTCCTGAGGTGCAACATTTCAATGGATCTCCTTTTCTGCTTGAAAATCTCATCCTCTTCAAGAATATGGGCCCTCCTCAACAAAGCATGGATCTACTGTTATTGTTGCCATCTCGCAGGTTACTTTTTCACTGTTTCTTGTCGTAAATAGGAGTCCTGTGGCTCACTGTGGCTCTTCTTGCTGCTACAGCAGGTCTGAAGACTGTGGCATGCTTCTGTAGTTCATAGTCTGGTTCAGCGATCCTTCAATCTCATTCAATTCGAGGTGATGTGGCCGGGAAGAAGGTGTTAACCTTCATGAACAAAAAAATGTTTATGTTGTTGATCTCGTGTGAAAAGAAAGCTCTGGTTATGTTCATAAGTATCATATCTCAAATGGGTTTCTTATATTCTTATATATTTTCATTCTATTCCCCACATATCATGGCATGGTATGGAAGATGAAAGAAGACGTCCACTTAACTTGCAGGGTATTGGGGTTAAACATTATGTTATTCTCCTTTGGATTCTGCACCTTGTATTTATTCCATACCATGTGATCAGTTTTTTACTATAATGGGAAGATTTATCATAACTGAGTTGTCAATCAACAGTTGGGATAGAGTTGTTATTCACTAATACATGCTGGCTCATCATCATTATTCAAGGAAAACCACCTCACTTTTGATAATCCACTGGTTGTCCATAAGGAGGTAAACTTTTATTTCTACTAATGGTTAACTAGTTTTGCTCGCTCATGACCATTATTCAAGGAAAACCACCTCACTTTTGATAACTCACTGGTTGTCCATAAAGAGGTAAACATTCACTTCTACCAGTAGTTAATCAGTTTTGCTGGCTCATCACCATTAATCAAGGAAAACCAAATCACTTTTAATAACCTACTGATTGTCCCTAAACTTTCACTTCTACTAATAGTTAACCAACTTCCTTACCTCTTCGCTCTTAGCTAAACAAAAACAGTTTTAAATCCTATTCCAAAACCAACATACCATGTAATCATGCCAAAAAAAAAATTAATGAAAAATATATTTATTATTTTTGAGACCATTTAAAGTAACAAGTTCTCATAGCGGTGAGAATTACATCAGATGCATTCAACTCATGTATTCTTATTATAGAAAAAAAATTCAACTCATGTATTCTTATTATAGAAAAAAAAAACATTTATTTATGAGGTGTAGATGAAGCAGTGTCGTAATGTTTCATGATTGTGTCAAGTCATGTATGCAATATTCAAATGTTGTTTGTTGAAGCCCTAAAGGAAAAAGCCAAACTCCACTTGGCATGGATGAACTCAAGTCTGATTATAGGCATATAGATAAAATGAAGGATTTTCTACATAAATTGTTGTATGTGACTTTGAATGGATCAAAGTATTCTAGAAGAATTGGGAAACATATGTTAGACTACTTCGAATCAATTGTATTTCCAATTGTTTTTTTTTTGACATAAACGGATATGTATTTATATTAAAGGTGTGGCAAAGCCACTGGTTCAGTTACAAAATGCCCAATGTGTCTTCGGGCCTACTATCCTGAGTACAAACAACCTTGAAACAAGACCTATTGATTGACTGAGCTCCCTAACTGCTTAATATACTGCTTATTTAAGCCATGGCTAATACAGTGCCAGAGTGCTTTGAGAGCTTCTTACAGTTACACTTAATACATAAATTACTTCTCTTCTTCCTGGCTCTAATTGCTGTTCAGTTGGGCCATTTTAGCCTCCAGTTGTTCCATTCTTTCATCAAATTCTTGCTGAGGATTCTTCAGCTCTTTGTGAAGCTTGTCCAATTCTTTTGCAAACTCAATTTTAGTCAGGGTGATGTCCGACTCGAGCTGTTCTAGCCTGCGTCCATCTTCCACATCCAGATTTTCCAGGAAGTCTAACTGATGCTCGAGCATCTGCTGCAGATTTGCAAGAGTTTTGTCCATCTCCTTCAGGCGCTCTTCTGTGCTCATCGTCCCTTTGGAGGAAGACGCCATCTTCCTGCTAGCTCTCACTGCGCATGCCTGGTGTTGCTTGCTCTCTCTTCTTCCTGGCTCTAATTGCTGTTCAGTTGGGCCATTTTAGCCTCCAGTTGTTCCATTCTTTCATCAAATTCTTGCTGAGGATTCTTCAGCTCTTTGTGAAGCTTGTCCAATTCTTTTGCAAACTCAATTTTAGTCAGGGTGATGTCCGACTCGAGCTGTTCTAGCCTGCGTCCAGCTTCCACATCCAGATTTTCCAGGAAGTCTAACTGATGCTCGAGCATCTGCTGCAGATTTGCAAGAGTTTTGTCCATCTCCTTCAGGCGCTCTTCTGTGCTCATCGTCCCTTTGGAGGAAGACGCCATCTTCCTGCTAGCTCTCACTGCGCATGCCTGGTGTTGCTTGCTCTTGTTCCTTGCACTCTCTAAGTTCCTGGGTGTCTTACAGATCGTTCCTTGAGCTGGATTGAGAGGGGGTCGACCGCCCTTTATTTCTTTTTTGCTGCTGTTCATCATTGCCTTTGGGAACTGGACGAAGTCGCGCGGATCCTGTGTCTGCCTCAGATCTTGGGTGCCCTTTCTCTTGGTACTTGGCTAAGCCTGCCTGCCAATCAAACCATTTATTCCTGTCTTCATGCTTGATTTGCCCAGATCCTTTGTACTTGCGCGATCCAACATTTGAAGGAGAGCCCGAGGTCTGCGTGGGTTCATGGAATCTCCACTCTTTCCATTGTGCCATTCACTGACAGCGATCTTGCCTCCAATAACACTCCCTGATTGGTTGCTCTGTCAGCACTTCGATTTTGGTCCCTTAGCACATGGTAGAATTGACAGGAATTCAATTTACTTGCTATGAGCCGAATTTTGTCAAGGAGACTATTGAGTTTTATACTTTGAGTTTTGGATCTCTTAACCATGGCCTGTATTATGATTCTGGAATCTCCTATTACTGTCAATTCTAGGATTTTGAGTTTCACTGCCAATTGAAATCCTAACCAAAGAGCCAAAGCCTCAGCCCTGTTGTTGGTTTCTATACCGAGCCCCAGTGCATATTGTGTTACTTTGTCTTGATTGGGATCTTCAATTGTGCCCCCTCCTCCGGCTAGTCCTGGGTTCCCTTTCGAGGCCCCATCGAAATGGAGGATAGGTGTTTTGATTTTACTTTTCCAGTTGGCAAATTCTTTTCCACTGTCCCTGATCTCCCAGTGTTCCTTGTTTGGATGAGTTCGATTTGGGCTTCCTAAACCTGGGACGTTGAATTGAGCTATCCAACTCCTCTGATCTTCATCCAGGTTGTGTAGCTTGACTGTGGGGCTAAGATGTGCAACTAACTCCCCCAACATTGCATGAATTTTGGTGACCGTTCTGACTTCACTTAACTGGCTGTCTCTAAAAATTCTGTGATTTCGTTCTAGCCAGAGACTCCAAAGGGCGAGCTTTGGTAACAAGCCCCATATCCATTGAGTTTGGTTCCTTTTTTTGCCGGCAAAGGGAAACAAGGATTCCCATTGAAGGAGAAGGCTTATTACATCAGTAGGGAGGCTGGTGACTGGATGGGAGCCTGTCATCTTCTTCCAGACTTCTTTTGAGTAATTGCAATTTAGGAGTAGATGATCGATTGTTTCTTCCTCTTGACAGCAAAGAGGGCATCTAAAGGGCCCTTCCCAGCCCCTTTTTTTGAGGTTCTCCCCCGTTGGGATGCTCTTATGAGCCAAGGTCCAAATGAATAGATCAACTTTTGGTAGGGAGCGAAATTTCCAGACTGCCTTCCACAGGGATGGGTTTGGCAAAGCAGTGGGGACTGAGCTGAAAAGATAGTATCCTTCTGCTGTGGTGTAAGCCTGGGCTTTCCTGCCCCAACCTCGATCATCTTTGCCTGCCTTTTTTAGCGGAGCTKTCCATTGCATACACTTCTTGAGAGCAGCCCATTKCCTTTCTAAATTGGCGGGTCTGTTGGGGGCTGCCCAGCCTTGCCAGAGATGAGGCATTTTTGCTCCCCAATCTGAGATGTCTGAAAGTGTTGAGAGGTTTTGACTATCCATCCAACTTTTAAGGTCTTGTAGGTCTTGATGTTGTTCTAGTGGAGGATCACCCATTATAGAGTCTGTCCAAATTCTTATTTTCTTGCCACTTTTCGGAATCCAGGTTAGGTGGGGGGTGAAGAGAGGGATCACTTTTTTGTAGAGCGCAAAGATGGGAGAGCTTTTCCCCTCCTTGCAAGGGAGTTCTAAGCTTCTATCCCGTGACCCTCGGAAGTATTTCCTCCAAAGGGCTCGTTTACTCCAAGTGGCTTTACCAGTTACCATTTTCCAGAGAAGTTTTGCCCCTAAGGCTAGATTTTGTGTCCTTGTGTTCTTCAGGTTAATTGTATTTCCAATTGTTATAGATGCATAGAGGTATGTTATTTTGAAAGAGTTTAACAATAATGTTGAGATTGTTAAATCTAAATTGGATGAAAAATGGTATTAATTTAACTTGGTTAAGGGAATTATTAAACATTACAATAGAAAATAGAAAATTGTTTGAAACAATACTCAAAGTGTTTTGTGAAGATGGAGATCTTTGTAATTCACAAACTACCCATGTTGTAAATAGTGACTATTTTGAACATGAAACACTTAATATTTTAATTAATCAGTTTTTGAAGGTCATGGAAGATGGGGATATAATTTCTTCAACTTCATTATGAATCTCTTTTCTTACCAATTAAGTTGATACTATATTGTCCACCTCATGAGCATTGTTTATTCATATGACGTTGAGAAATTCACAGAGCATTAGAGAAACGTGTACAAGTAAAGCATTTAATTGGTTGGCTAATAAACTATATAATGTTATCATCTTAAACAAGATTACTTTATATAACAGAAAATATTCACTTGAATATAATTAAGATAGGTAATCATTAAGAGGGTTGAAATGTCAAACTATATATCATTTTGATATTTAGAAATCAATATATATTTGAGAAACTAAATTAGTTTAAGTAGTCATTAATAATAATAAAATTTATTTAAATTATTATTATTATTTTTTTTTAATTGTATGTTTTTTACATTTATATTCTTCTTTCAATGTATTTCTTTTTGGTGGGATTGATGATACCTTCATATACTTAAATCAAAACCTTTTAGTTTACCCAGGGTTTATGCATATCAAGAACACATATTTGCTAATAGTACTCTAAGAGAGTTACATTATAGAGTAGGCATTTGTGTTTTCATCACTTAAGAATTGATGAGGTTGAATGTCATACTCAATAACATATCTAAGAATAGGAATTTATTTTTATTTCCTTCACCCTTCTTCTCTTCACCATCATGTTTGGATTCATCACCACCCGTCTTATCATCAACCCCTTCCACCTTTTTTTTCTTCACTATTCTTCTTCTCCCCACCACCACACCACGTTTCTTCTTCTTGGCTCCCTTTCTTTCTCCCACCCCATCCTTTTTATCCCCTTCCTAATGGTCTCCATCCTCCCTAAATTCCATATCTTCTCTTCAAAGTTCAGGCTAATACACTACATTAAATTGTTCAAGGCATATGTTTCAAGAATGAGTGAAATTTCACGAACAACATTGGGCTATCAACTAAAAATGTATTTCAATGCAATAAGATCACATATTTTGATAAAATTCCAAAATTGACATAACTTTATTAAACCCATAAAACCCCATAGCTCAAATAAATATGAAATAAACAAAATCAAAGGCCCATAAATCCAACATATGATCCCATTAATATATTAAAATATTGNGATCACATATTTTGATAAAATTCCAAAATTGACATAACTTTATTAAACCCATAAAACCCCATAGCTCAAATAAATATGAAATAAACAAAATCAAAGGCCCATAAATCCAACATATGATCCCATTAATATATTAAAATATTGAACTAAATACCCACAAATATGGGTCGAGAAAATATATATTAAACTTGCTTTAAATCTAGAGATTTATATCATTAAAAGTCTATGCCATAGCTTATTTCACTGCCCATCCATAAATGCACATGTACAATAATTTGTACAACAAGACCGAGGCTTCACATAGAAACTAAATTATAATACTTCCAACAAGCCCTCATTTGACCAATTATGAGTTTCTATGCCTAATCTACAAAGGGCACAAGTTGAATGTCTCCTAAGGGCCAAATTCCATACTTGTGATTTCATTGATTATATTCTGTTATAAATCAAACCTAGAGAGAATATATGAATTTTTTATAATGTAAGGCTATTTAGGACATTTCCAATGGTGTATCATATGCCTAACATTGAGCCTTGGTTGTTGAGAATGAACTTTCACAAGATCAACCCTAGTTTCAAGGAAATAGTTTGGTGGTAGAGGTTCATGGTTTAAAAAGTGTTTTTGATAGGCACCATAATATACAATTAGAATTTATAGGCTATATATTACCTCATGACCTTTCTAATGACATATCATTTTTCTAATTTTGATATCAGATGACTCACTTAGAATTGTCACTAATCTCCAAACTAGTTTCAAGTGTGTGGTTTGGGCATTTTTCCTAATAGATTTTTTGGGTAGTTGAATTAGTAGTTTGCAACCTCAAATCATATTTCCAATTGGACATCATTGAAGTACTCATTGATACCTTTCTGAAAACACTTTTTTTTTCTTCATTTTGATATTGTATGTCTGAATGGAAACCTTTGCAAAATCAAGTCATTTGTGGTCCCTAATAGTGAACCAATGTTTCAAGCCTTGGTGTCCATAACCCATGACAACCATGCACAAAGTCCACATTCACATCCATATACTATATCCATGTCCTCCCTCTTTCACACACCCTCCATCCATTGCTTATATTTCCATGTGTAAGTATGTCAACGCCCACTCTAATCCCTATTGACCTACCATCATAGACCAGAACCTCCATTGCTTGTGTGTGCATTTTATCACCGGGTTACATAATGCTACGATGACACTATGGCACTATGATGGTGTTGGATTCCATATTGATATTGACTAAATCGATTCTAGAATTTTATTATCATTGGAGACAATGGCACTTATGCGACATAGGATCAACATGAATATGACACACACTTCACACTTGCATCATGATAGTTCCCTATTTGTGCATTTTAAATATAAAGTGAAAAAATATACCCCCTCCATTTCATTTTTACATGAGGGTTTGGGGTAGAACTTCTTGGATATGAAAGGGACTTGTGGGGTCACTCAACAAGAGTTCTTTAAGGATATTTGTAGGGCATCATCATATCAAAGGTAGGAATTTTTCATTTTAACCATGTGGCCCCCATTTTTTCTAATTGTAGATATAAAACAAAATAGGATTTGGGTTTGGCGATGTGAGATGGGATTTGGGTTTTGAATGGAATATGGACTTTAGGTTCCGGAGATGGGATTTACAGAAAAAAAAAAATGGTTTAGGGTCCTCCCTTCCTCTTCCTCTCTTCCTCTCCCTCATTTTCTCTTTCTGCCCCTCATTATCCTTTTATCCTCTGTCCCCCTCCTCTACTTCTTCTCCCTCCTCCCATGTTGGCCCTTGACCAAGTTTTGGAGAACCTTGGTCATGTTTGACCATTTTTGGGACTTCGACAGGTTGGTCGAAGACGGAGCGCCAGGCAAAGCGAAGATCGCGAGATATCGACCCCTTTTTAGGGCACTTTTGGGTTTAGGGTTTATGTAATGGGTATGGGATGTCGACCCATGGGTTTACCCATGTCTAGGCCCATTTTGTAATGTATAAATAGAAAGCTAGGCGATGTAAGTAGAGAGACCTAGTAGAATCGACTTAGTGCGAAGCTAGAGGCTCTGTGCATACTATGTGTCAATACTTGCAGAGCTAAGTGCAAGTGACTGTAAGGAGCTTGTGTGTAGACTGTGTAAGAAGGATTTGTGCTATGACCTAACTCAGGGAAGGAGGATTTGGCAAGGTGCGTGCAGATCTCCTATCCTATTCAGAGTGGGGTTTTTGGTCTCTGTGCATGTAAGAAGATTGACATAAGATAATAAAGAAGAGAAGAGTTGGTGGATGTAGCCCCACACTGGGGTGAACCATGTATATCCCGTGTTATGGTTTCTTTGTGCGTTGTGGTTGTTATATTTTTCATATGATTTAATCTTAGTGTAGTAATGAATTCTTAGATGAACCTGATATGATAGATTAAGTTCTTAGTGATGTGAATGAATGCTAGATCTGATCCCTTTCCATATGCTAAGTGCTTAGATGTGTTAGATCTGGTTGAATACTGCGTTTTTCTATAATTAGGATTTGGATTTGCGATGTGAATAAGGGTTAAATATTGATGAATGCTAACTGCTAAGTGCTTTGTTAGAGTGGTGTAATCACAGATCTATGTCCCATATAGGTTGCATACATTTGAGTCCTGTAACCATCCCTGCCTCTACCTCGAGTGAGACTTCATCTGATTTGCAGGTGTTGTCGAAAGGGCCGGTAGTTAGGGTTTTGTTGGTGTGTTGTTGAAGCGTTGAACCCTGGGTTTTCCCCTGTGCCAACAAAATGGTTCTGTTGTCGGGACTTGAAACTGTGATTGTTGGGAACTAAAGAAAATAAAAATCTGTGTGCATAGATCTGCTGCCATAGTGCACAGTGTTATACTTGACTTGCAAAGCTCTATGCTAAGAAGAGAAGTCTGATCTAAAGAAAAGAGGTAAGATCTTGAAGCTTTGTGCTCTGAGAAAGGTAAGATAGGTGAAATTTTTTATTTCAAAAGAATGGATCTAGGTATGTTTAATAGATTTGGTCCTAATATGAAAACTAGGGTACAACTAGAAGAAAGAAGATTTGATATGAATAGATCTGATAGAAATAATGAAAGCTATGTTATTCCTATGCATAGAAAGAATGTTTGTACTAACAAATGGATGCAGGATCCTAGAAAGATTTTTTTGCAGGTTAGTTACTGTGATCCTAGTGTGCAGTACATGAAAGGTTGGGGATCGTTCAAGAGAAAGATAGGAATAACTCTTTGTTATAGTTGCAGAAGACTGGGACATCTTGCTAAGGAATGCCCTATTAAAGGTCCTATTTTCCTTTGTTGTAAGGCTACTGGACATGAAGTTTTGGATTTCCCTAGAATGATTGAAAAAGTTGAAAAGATGAATATGAGACAAGAAAACTATGAGACAAGTCAATAAACTAAGGATATGATAGAACCCCAGAAAGGATCAGAGATTTTATTATTACAGATACAAGAAACCCTAAACGATCATAAAGATATCAACTTATCAGAGATCTTAAAAGAGAAGGATCGCATAGAAACATGAATAGGAGACTTCGACATAGACTGTGTTCTGGATGAGGAAACACAGGTGAACATCATGACAGAAAGAACTTGGGAAATTTTGGGAAATCCTGCTATGGTTCCTTCATTAGGAGGAATAGGATTATTTCGAGGAAAGATGATAACCCTATGTGGAAGACTTACCCAAACACCTATGAGTGCTCATGGCACTTCGACAGAAGAAGAATTTGAGATCGTTAAGTTTGTTGAGAACAATGCCCCATTTGATATTTTGCTAGGAAAAACCTAGATTGAGAAAGATCAGATACGAAGGAAACAAGAAGAGAAGGATCTAAAACAGAAAAGCAAGAACTAAGAGATTTCATGGCTAGGAGAATAGCACACTTACTAAAAGAAAAAGAAGACCAGTTGAAGCTACTGAGGACAAGAGATCTAGACATCAAAGTTGAAAGAACATAGGAAGATGTGAAACACCTGTATGCACAGGAGAGTAGAGCACCTACCCCCGACAGAGAAGAAGTATCACCCTTGAACCCTATGAAAGATCATCGACAGCACGAAGTTACTTTGCCAAGAGAAGGTAAGAATCAAAATGGGAAGAGGAACCCAGTAACTCAGATTACAGGAAAGAAGGCTAGAAAGCTCAGCAAGAAGAAAGCAAAGTTAGAAAAGTTACAGGACGTTCCAGAGAGGACCCCGCAGAAAGAAGGTTTGCAGAACTGGAACTCTGTCAGGATATCAAAACAACGAAGACTGGAACTTCGCCACGACGAAGCAATATGACCATTGGAGGCATCCCAACCATTAGAACGACGCTCCAGAATGGCTAGAAACACAGTTATTGGCGGAACATTCGCCATTGGATTGTTGGTACCGCACCATAACAGATGGAATTGCATTGATTGAGTCGTTCCTGCCCGTTCGAAGAGTCCATTACGATAATATATATTTATCCTGTCGAGCGTTGCACCGAGAACACTTTTGCCAATTGTGATTATCCGAGCCCACATAGAACTAATTACTTTCGCATAGTGATCATTGAGACCTCGCCATTTGTTCTGTTACATTGATTGTTTGTTCACCGACCTAAGATATCATATCTCGAGTGTGCATGTTAGACGAAATTAGCGCAGCAGAAAAATTCGTCGAAGAGATCCTAATAGACCTCATGGCTGAAAAGGTGATGTCCACATGCATCCAAGCCTCATCGACAAGAGGAGTGCAAGCATCCCCATCGACTGCTTATGGATCTAGACCATCTTGAGCTGCGACCAAGAAACAAACAAAGCATCATGATGACTTGGCGAATGCGAATCTAATCCCATCCATCCTGCCCAACTACATCCCACCCCTAGCCGATGTGGTGAGTCATGACAGTTTCCCGAGGGACTTCGACTACACAATCATCACTGCGTACCTCCCGAAGGGAATACGCACAGTCAGACCGTAGTTGGAGAGGATTCTGACGTTGAATATCAGTGACTATAACCTAGGAGACCGCAAGAGCTATGGCATGCTCTCACCTCACAAATATTTGACCAAGACCAAGGGGAAGAAGTCAAAGATCATCCCTCAGCCGTGGACTATGGACATCACAAGGTCCAGTATTTTGAACGTGATGAATATACCACACTTCGGAAGACATGAGGAGGTTAACGTGTGTGTTAAGATCCTGTTATCATGCTTCCACGGTGGTTACTTGTGGTTGGATAGGCGTATCACCATCGATCCAGTGTTGATCCATAGGATCACCGGATTAAGCATGTAGGGACCAAATCCACAAGAATTTTATTCAGGTAAGGTTGTAGATCGCGCTCTGGTGCAGAAGATTAAAGACACCTATGGCAATGTCGAGAAGGGGAAGCGAGCCTACAAGGTAGCCTCCATCCAGAATGGCGTAGTGTGCCTAGCCTGCTAGTTGATCGCTGGTAAGCTAGTAAGGAAGAACAAACCCACGCAGGGCATGAGGTTCATTGTTGACCTCGCAAGAAAATGCGTGGAAGGATTACAAATGAACTGGGCCAGTTACCTCGTAAACCAGTTAGAACAGGACTGTTGTGAAGCTCAGGATCAAGGCTATGAGTTCCATTTTAGCTGGTTGTTGATCCTCATCACATTCATTGCTTGGGAGATGTCGGAAGGAGCGACCTTCCCTGACATTGAGTCGTTTGAGCCACTCGCTGTGAAGTTTACCACGCTCTAGTATTCGAGTGATATGGGGAAACAATGGCAGTCGAACACAGTGTTCCATACCTACTACCTGCAGATTTTTCCTCATATGACACCGAGCACCCTAGATAGGTTCATACCATTTGTGAAGCTCCACACAGATAGGCATTTTATATATATCACTGCATGCATAGACGAACATAAAGAATAGATTCAATCCTATTACAAGCTCACCGAGGAGGACATGGAGGAAATCACTAAGGAGTGACCTGAAGAACTCCTAGTGCTAGTTAACCATGCAGAACTATCTGACCCCGACCTCATTGGAAGTCCGGTGGTTACTCGTAAAGAATATGATGCACCCAGCAGTAGCAGGAAGAAAAAGAAGGAAGATGTACATGAAATACACAACACATCAAAAGAGACTGCATCGGATTCACCTAGTGAAGGAGGAGACGATAAAGTGGACAAAGAAGAGAAAGAAGGGAAAGAAGACAAGCAGAAGCAGGGTGAAGTAACACCTCCTAGGAACCCCCTTGAAGAGGTAGAGACGTCCAAGAAAAGAAAGGTTTCCCCAATGAAACCTACATCACGGAAGAATTCCAAAGCTAGTAAGCCAAAGACGCAGACTGTGCTCACGGTCAATGAATTCAACTTCATTATCGCAGCTATATCAAATGCCTCGAAAGATATTTTGCAGATAAATGAAGAAAAACAAGAAACCATGTATGAAAGAATTGAAGAAGAGCTGAGAGGGGTACAACAAGGCCTTCACTCCAGTCATGCAGTGTCCATTGCGCCCCCACCATTAGAAGAAACAGAGTTGGGATATGAGTCTGGCCAACTCCATAGACTAACTGATGCAACTGAAGCTCCCCTTCATCTCGTGCAGGAAGAAAAAGAATATGCCACAGTGGCCCTGAAGTAAGCACAAGAGGAATTCAAGTGGGGCAAGGGTAGGATTAGGGTTAGGGTTAGGTTTGAGTGTTTCATTTGTGTAGGTCTCTCCATAATCTTCTTATTTTACTAGTGGGTGGACTAGTTGGAATCTCTGCAGTCAACCTTTGTTTAGTTGGATTCCATCTTTTTGTCAAAGAATCTAAGGCCCTCGAGGGGGAGGGGGGCCCTTTTTCCAACACCTTTCTCTCCTTTTGCCTCCCTTTATTTATGGCTCCTCTTTGGAGTCTTATGGATAAAGTCCACCATTTCCATTGGATTTTGTCAGATGTGGATCCATCTCAGGGGTTGGGATTTGACATATAATGGGTGTGTGTAAAGTGGACAATCCACTACAACCAACCCAAAGTATTATGCGAGATGACTCACCAGGTAAATGACATCGACCTCATTGTAGGCCCTTTTGTCTCATTATGCATTTCATGTCTCAATAGATGAGAATAATTATGTCATTCCTAATAAGATTTCCATGCATTAAATGATCGAAGATGACATGAGATCCCTCCCATATTTCCTCTCTCGTGATGGTTTACTGTTTGCAGGTGGTTTTTCTTTGGTTAGCTCTTAGTTTACATCGAGGTGGATGTGTATGCCTAGTGGTTTTTATTTGGAAAACCTTTTGTTTAGATCAAGGTGTGTGAATGTGTTTTTTTAGGTTCGATGTTTGTGTTTAGGTAAGGTATTTTTAGCCTCTCTTCTTAGTTTCTTGATTCTTTGGTTTTGTTTTTTTAGGTTTTTCGATCAGATCAATCTTGGTATGTATGCTTGATTTTGTCCACTTTGATATTTTTTCGAGATTTCAAATATTTCTATATTCATTGTGGGTGTACTCAAGGTTTGATAAGGTTAAAGATGATCTCTCTCTCTCTCTCTCTCTCACTCTCTCTCTCTCTCTCTTGGATCGGTCTCTTCCTCTTGTTACATTGGTTTTCTTAGATCTAGGGTTTGGCCCTAAGGTTTCTTTGAATCCTCTTCAATCGCTTTTAAAGGAGCACTACCAATGGGCCAATATCAAGGCAAGTACTTCACATACCAAAGCACACAAGTTTTATCTACCATTGTTTGGTAATACCTATTTGTATTACTTTGATAGATCCACAATAGAGCTTGTTTTATTACTCTGGAGATGTTTTTTAAGGTACTTTGCAAAGAAGATCTTGGGGATTTGGAGTGTAGTGAGAGGCTCAACTATTTCTAGATCTTCAATAGTTGGCATATGCTCCTCCTTTGCCTAGGTATCTTCCTTCCATCCCTCATTTCTTTCCTTTGGTATTTCAATTTTTTTCTTGCTTTCGTAGTTAGATTTCCATTTTTTCATTTGTTTTCTAGCGATCAAACACCCTTGAGAGCTAAGTGAAGTACCCATAAAAGTAACCAATCCTAGGGAAACATAAAACAAGATCTAATAAGTATCTTAGTGGTTTATCGTCTTCCCTCACTATTCCCCCTTTTGGTTTGTGATTTCATTCAAGAACGTGGTAGTGATTCCACTCTCTTCCTACTCTCTTGTGGTGGTGGTTGGGGCAATTTTGCAGTGTTGTGATGCTTCACTCTAACTATTGTGTTATATCTAGCTTTTGAAATGTTGATTTAGGAATCATAGGTGGAATATTCCACCATTGGAGTTCCCCTCTTACTCTCAAAAGATGGGAGCCTTTGGGATATGCATCCTTCAAATGACTTATCACTTAATAGACACGACACAAAAAGACCGTATTCTCGTGATTGAGTTATTTAATCCAATGGAAGTCATTGCACTATTGTACGATTTTTTACAAAAGACCAATTTTTCAATCTAACTCAACACAAAGGCAAGCACAATTGACAGTACCTTTTTTTGGCTCGATCAACATTATATTTAAAAATTTCCACAAAAACAAACTCAATTTTCCCAAGCACATGTGGATTCCACAAATAAAGGAGTAGATTTGATAGATGCACCCACACAAGGGTGGTAGTGATAGTCATGGTTGTTGGATTAGATTATGAGAACCTAGGTGTTATGAAAATACCCACTTTTCCCATAAGACATGCCCCCTCTTGTAAATCCATATTACAGGTAGCAAGGCCATGGAAATTCATAATGAAAAAAACCCTTAAGATATTAAAAGTAAAATCTTAAAAGTTATGGATCATGAGGTCATAAGCCATTCATGAAGAACTACAATGAAAGGCCTAAACCCATTACATATGTAGATGAAACCATGGTTTTTGTGATGATTAATGCATTCAACAACCCCCAACATTAATAATTTTAACACTCCATTAACATGTTAATCTTCCATGGATGGAGCCAAAGGAGAGGAGGAATCCCATTTCTAAGGATGTGTCTCTTCTCAACATATTTCCACATAAGCACTACAATGACTACATAGTGCAATACTCATTGATGTCATATTCTCTTATCAAGAAGCATGCATCTAGTTGCTTGCCAACAAATAGATGTTGTTGATGGACATGAATCCTCTCCTTAACCTAGGTTTGAGGTTGTGAACTGGTAATAGTCTAAAGTAGTCACGAGCAAAGTGACAATTCTTTGAGTTGGTGATTTTACAAAGATAAAAAGGGATGTGGCTAGGCAAAACTCAAGTTTTGGACATTATTGATCAAATAAACATATGCACATTTTCACCTTTGTGAGGCCCAACCCCACCCTCACCGCTACCTCCATAAGGGTAGAAGTGGGGGTTGAAGATTGCATGCCATAAGGATGGGGGTGGAGGTGGAGGTGGAGGTGGAGGTATGCATTTAATGAAGGATGGGGTGAGGGGTGAAGATATGTATTTCTTACTTATGTTAGTTACAATGATCATTTCAATATAATTTTCTAAGTTTGTACATGGAGAGGAAAGACAATGTTCATGTCACCTAAGTATGGACAGAGATAACATTATGGGTTGATAGATCATTTCACATATCAACACCGCAAATCAATGATAAGTAGACTCCACAAGATTTAGAGTTACAAGTAGTAGCAGTAACATTATCATGTGATTGCATGGACCTTCCAATTATACATCACTTTGTATTGTGTAAACTTAAATTATGAAATGTCACAATTTTATAGGTGCAATGGAGAAACCCTATTAGTGTTAGGGTGTCACATTTGTGCCTAATAAAATTGATATATAAATTATAAATAAATTGAAATATAAGTTATAAATAAAAAATAAAAAAGAATTTAAGAATTTTATGTAAAGACGAGTATGAGTAAATGGTAAAAGAAAAGGATATAAATTATAAAAATAAGAAATAAGTATGAACAATAGAATTTTTTTTTTAATATAAGGAAATATAGTAATGACTCGTAAATAAAAGATATTTGGTATTAATGAAAATATGTTCCTTTATGAGTTATTATAGATGGCGAGGTTTTATCTCTATATGATGATGGAGTTGTATGTTGGAATTTTGAGTTGTGATCAATACAGGGTAGGTTAGGTTAGCAATCTTGAGTACTAAAGTATATTTTCTTTTCGAAAAAAAGGGGAACGATAAGAAATTTCCTACAAGTACATTTAGAGAGTTATGGTTTGAAAAATAATAAATAAGAATAAGGTTTTCAATGAACTGTGGTCATTTTGGCTCGTGGGGTTTTGAGGGGCTTGAGAAAGGAGGAAGAAGGGTTGTGAGCATTGTTGTGTTCATAATTGTTTGGGTGAGGATGTGTAGGCATGCTTTGGCTATTGTTGTCTTCTTCCATTTCTTACTAGTGCCGCATGTAGCTTGGTTGAGATTGTAGAGAATGAGATTACCTTTAGAGAGGTTTAAAGGTTTTTAAGTTTTGAAATTTTGGGTTAGGTCCAACGACAATGATGCACTTGGAACTTTTGGCTTGGAGAAACTTACAAATTTAAATAATTTTTGTATTAATTAAAAACAACAATTTGAAATAGAAAATGTGTGGATTATTTTTAGAAAACCAAAGAACAACTTTTAACAATACCTTTTTATTATTATCTTTAAACAACCATCTAGTTCCATAATATTATAAGTCACATGGCATATATAACTCTTCATACCTACACTAATGGCATAGATACTTCTTCATACCTGCACTATTTTTTCATAGGCACAATAATAGAGTCTTACATATTGTTTACACTATAAACTGTTAGAAGTTATGTTTCAGGGTTTTCAATTGAACAAAAATGTAGTCAAAATGGTTTGAAATCCTAAAGTATTATTTCTTTTTTGCTTCTTTCTTTGTGAGATCATTTTAAAGTTTCCTTCCTCTTATTAAAGCATTGAGACCAAAGGAGAAGCCTTTTTTTTTCTTAATTGCCTTTCTTGTGAGAGTGGTTGATGCCACAAAATCTATGAACATCAAAATGCAACTACTTACTATTCACTTTCTTAACTTCCCTTCTCCATATAAACCTTGTTCATGGGATGAATTTTATTGTTATCTTCCAACTACTCATGCTCGCTAGGAAATTCGACTCGCATTTATGGTGGAGTTTAGGATACCTTATTGATATGGAGTGGCATACACCAAAACAAATGGATTTGAAGAAGGAATAGGTGTGTTTGTTGGTTTACTAGTGACAAATGGATTCTTGCATGAGTGTTTTGGTTCCTAAATTTTTTTCATATGAAATCTTAGGAGTGCTCCACTTCTTTTCTTTGTTGTGCTTTTATGGGTGTGGATCTCTCAATTTTTTTTAATGTTTCTATTAGAGAAGAAATGGTAGTTGATTGTTTTTGTAGTTGGTTGAGGTTATTTTGAATAGAAATTTTGTTTTGTCCCTATTGTTGAAATTTCATACAATTTATAATCTACATTGTTATTGTGCCTAAATGTTTTTTTTATAATAACTAAAATAATTTTATATCGACTTTATATAGATAGAGACAAATATCGAGTTGACAAAGTGACATTTAAAAATAATAATAATAACAAAAAATATATTTCATTCTGGGCCATAAATAAAATATCTATATATTCCTTTCCTGTTAAACATGGAGTTGACAAGTGGTATTTAAAAAAATTATAACAAAAAAATATTTCAATATCCACCATAAATAAAATACTTCAATGTTCATCTTATGTAAAATAATTTTATATCAATTTTATATAGAGAGATATGGAGTTGACAGGTGACATTTTAAAATAATATTTTAATATGGGCCATAAATAACATGTTTGAATGTCCTAATTAAATAAAATATTTCAATATCAACTTATGAGACCAAGTATGAGACTCCCTTGTTTGTGGGGGTCTTCTTTTGTAGAAAGTCATTTTCTACAACAAAGTATGAGGGGGATGTGTATTTCTTTCCATGTTAAACACTGATGGTGCTATTTATAAAAAAATATTTCAATGTGGACCATAAATACAATATTTCAACGTCCAACATTATTTAGAGAGATATATAGTTGAAGGTGATATTTTTAAAAAATATTGCAATATGGACCATAAATAAAATATTTTAATTTAAATAACTTGTGTCCAAAACCATTTTCTAGGGTTCACTATGAGAGAGATATGTAATAATCTTATACCTAATCTTGCCCCTTAATACTCTTCATTTATGTAATTATTAGTGAATTAACAATCCTCAATATCTAGATTGTTAACGAACCTCATCTTTAAGGTGGCTGAAAGCTAATGTTCTTCATTAATAAAATAACTATACTGAAATTTTTCCATATATTTTTACCATTCTATGTCAACCAATTATAACTATGGTTGAGAGGAATGTTTGTTATCTTTCTCACCAAGATTCAATTACCATAAATAAATGACATGTCTTTACTCATAATGAATATATTGGCTTGGAGCCTGATTTAGCTATATATATTCAAAAAGTTTTCTTTGATTCAATTGAATATAAAAAAAAACTGTTTTAATTTTTTTTTATACAAGTCCTATCAGTCATCCAAGCTCATGGATTTCTTGAGAGGAGTGCTTGTTTTTCTTATAACTCTTTTCTTGACACCTCTTGGCATGATTACGAGCTAATGTGAATAGATCTACTGGTCATTCTCGATCTGAATCCATGGGTTCTTTTTCTGTTCCAATGCGTTGAGTCTCTGGCACATTTCTGTGCGCTCTTGGTGGCAATTTCTTTCTGTATCCACTCTTGGTGCGCTCTTGGTGGCAATTTCTTTCTGTATCCACTCGCCCCAGCACAATGAGGCAGCAACGGATCAGCTCTACCACGATAACTGTGAAACGGATTTTTGCATGTCAACGTCAAATCTATTCATGCAGGTTACCCACACCTGTGCATTTCTGAAACAATGATATGTTTGTAAGCATTCCTGAGGTGAACATTTCAATGGATCTCCTTTTCTGCTTGCAATTCTCATCTTCTTCCAGAACATGGGCCCTCCTCAAGAAAGCATGGATCTACTGTTGCCATCCCGCAGGTTACTTTTTCACTGTTTCTTGTCGTAAATAGGAGTCCTGTGGCTCACTGTGGCTCTTCTTGCTACTACAACAGGTCTGAAGACTGGCATGCTTCTGTAGTTCGTAGTCTGGTTCAGCGATCCTTCAATCTCATTCAATTCGAGGTGATGTGGCCGGGAAGAAGGTGTTAACCTTCATGAACAAAAAATGTTTATGTTGCTGATCTCGGGTGAAAAGAAAACTCTGGTTATGTTCTCAAGTATCATATCTCAAGTTTCTTACATATTTTCATGGCATGGTATGGAAGATGAAAGAAGACGTCCACTTAACTTGCAGGGCATTGGGGCTAAACATTATGTTATCCTCCTTTGGATTCTGCACCTTGTATTTATTCCATATAATGTGATCTTTTTTTACTATAATGGGAAGATTTGTCATAATTGAGTTGTCAATCAGCAGTTGGGATAGAGCTGTTATTCACGAATGCATGCTGGCTCTTGCTGGTTCATCACCATTAATCAAGGAAAACCAAGTCACTTTTAATAACCTACTAATTGTCAATACGGAGGTAAACTTTCACTTCTACAAATAGTTAACCAACTTCCCTCTTAGCAAAACAAAAACAGTTTTAAATCCTATTCCAAAACCAATATACCATGTAATCATGCCTAAAAAAAGTTTAATGAAAAAGATGTTTAGTATTTTTTACCACATTTAAAGTAACAAGTTCTCATAGTGGTGAAAATTACATCAAATGCATTCAGCTCATGTATTCTTATTATAGAGAAGAAATCATTTATTTCTCGTGTAGATGAAGTGTCTATTTTACCATTTTCTTCTGAAGTGATGTTTCATGATTGTGTCAAGTCATGTATGCAATATTCAAATGTTGTTTGTTGAAATTCTAAACTAAAAGCCAAACTCCAAGCCATTGCCATTTTTGCACATAAATATTGTGAATTGTATGTTCTCCACATTTATATTCCTCTTTCAATGTATTTCTTTTTGGTGGGATTGATGATACCTTCATATCCTCAAATCAAAACCTTTTAGTTTACCAAGGGTTTATGCATATCAAGAACACATATTTGCTAATAGTACTCTAAGAGAGTTACATTATAGAGTAGGAATTTGTGTTTTCATCACTTAAGAGTTGATGAGGTTGAATGCCATACTCAATAACATAACTAAGAATATGAATTTATTTGTATTTCATTCACCCTTCTTCTCTTCACCATCACGTTTGGATTCATCACCACCCTTCTTATCATCAACCCCTTCTACCTTTTTTTTTCTTCACCATTCTTCTTCTCCCCACCACCACACCGTGTTTCTTCTTCTTGGCTCCCTTTCTTTCTTCCCCCTATCCTTTTTATCCCCTTCCTAATGGTCTCCATCCTCCCTAAATTCCATATCTTCTCTTCAAAGTTCAGGTTAATACACTACATTAAATTGTTCAAGGCATATGTTTCAAGAATGAGTGAAATTTCACGGACAACATTGGGCTATCAACTAAAAATGTATTTCAATGCAACAAGATCACATATTTTGATAAAATTCCAAAATTGACATAACTTTATTAAACCCATAAAACCCCATAGCTCAAATAAATATGAAATAAACAAAATCAAAGGCCCATAAATCCAACATATGATCCCATTAATATATTAAAATATTGAAATAAATACCCACAAATATGGGTCGAGAAAAAATATATTTTAAACTTGCTTTAAATCTAAAGATTTATATCATTAAAAGTCTATGGCATAGCTTATTTCATTGCCCATCCATAAATGCACATGTACAATAATCTCTACAACAAGACCGAGGCCTCACATAGAAACTAAATTATAATAATTCCAACAAGCTCTCATTTGACCAATTATGAGTTTCTATGCCTAATCTACAAAGGGCACAAGTTGAATGTCTCCTAAGGGCCAAATTCCATACTTGTGATTTCATTGATTATATTCTGTTATAAATCAAACCTAGAGATAAAATATGAATTTTTTATAATGTAAGGCTATTTAGGGCGTTTCCAATGGTGTATCATATGCCTAACATTGAGCCTTGGTTGTTGAGAATGAACTTTCACAAGATCAACCCTAGTTTCAAGGAAATAGTTTGGTGGTAGAGGTTCATGGTTTAAAAAGTGTTTTTGATAGGCACCATAATATACAATTAGAATTTATAGGCTATATCTTACCTCATGACCTTTCTAATGACATATCATTTTTCTAATTTTGATATCAGATGACTCACTTAGAGTTGTCACTAGTCTCCAAACTAGTTTCAAGTGTGTGGTTTGGGCATTTTTCCTAATAGATTTTTTGTGTAGTTGAATTAGTAGTTTGCAACCTCAAATCACATTTCCAATTGGACATCATTGAAGTACTCATTGATACCTTTCCGAAAACACATTTTTTTTCTTCATTTTGATATTGTATGTCTGAATGGAAACCTTTGCAAAATCAAGTCATTTGTGGTCCCTAATAGCGAACCAATGTTTCAAGCCTTGGTGTCCATAACCCATGATAACCATGCACAAAGTCCACATTCACATCCATATACTATATCCACGTCCTCCCTCTTGCACACACCCTCCATCCATTGCTTATATTTCCATGTGTAAGAATGTCAATGCCCACTCTAATCCCTATTGATCTACCATCATAGACCAGAACCTCCATTGCTTGTGTGTGCACTTTATCACCGGGTTACATAATGCTATGATGACACTATGGCACTATGATGGTGTTGGATTCCATATTGATATTGACTAAATCGATTCTAGAATTTTATTATCATTGGAGAAAATGGCACTTAGGCGACATAGGATCAACATGAATATGACACACACTTCACACTTGCATCATGATAGTTCCCTATTTGTGCATTTTTAATATAAAGTGAAAAAATATCCCCCCTCCATTTCATTTTTACATGAGGGTTTGGGGTAGAACTTCTTGGATATGAAAGGGACTTGTGGGGTCACTCAACAAGAGTTCTCTAAGGATATTTGTAGGGCATCATCATATCAAAGGTAGGAATTTTTCATTTTAACAATGTGGCCCCCATTTTTTTTAATTGTAGATATAAAACAAAATAGGATTTGGGTTTGGAGATGTGAGATGGGATTTGGGTTTTGAATGGAATATGGACTTTAGGTTCTGGAGATGGGATTTACAGAAAAAAAAAAAATGGTTTAGGGCCCTCCCTTCCTCTTCCTCTCTTCCTCTCCCTCATTTTTTATTTCTACCCCTCATTATCCTTTTATCCTCTATCCCCCTCCTCTGCTTCTTCTCCCTCCTCCCATGTTGGCCCTTGACCAAGTTTTGGAGAACCTTGGTCATGTTTGACCATTTTTGGGACTTCGACAGGTTGGTCGAAGACGGAGCGCTAGGCGAAGTGAAGATCGCGGGATATCAACCCCTTTTTAGGGAAATTTTGGGTTTAGGGTTTATGTAAAGGGTATGGGATGTCGACCCATGGGTTTACCCATGTTTAGGCCCATTTTGTAATGTATAAATAGAAAGCTAGGTGATGTAAGTAGAGAGACCTAGTAGAATCGACTTAGTGTGGAGCTAGAGGCTTTGTGCATACTATGTGTCAATACTTGCAAAGCTAAGTGCAAGTGATTGTAAGGAGCTTGTGTGCAGACTCTGTAAGAAGGCTTTGTGTTGTGACCTAACTCAAGGAAGGTGGATTTGACAAGGTGCACGCAGATCTCTTGTCCTATGCAGAGTGGGGTTTTTGGGCTCTGTGCATGTAAGAAGATTGACATAAGATAATAAAGAAGAGAAGAGTTGGTGGACATAGCCCCACGCTGGGGTGAGCCATGTATATCTCGTGTTATGGTTTCTTTGTGCGTTATGGTTGTTATATTGTTCATATGATTTAATCTTAGTGTAGTAATGAATGCTTAGATGAACCTGATATGATAGATTAAGTGCTTAGTGATGTGAATGAATGCTAGATCTGATCCCTTTCCATATGCTAAGTTCTTAGATGTGTTATATTTGGTTGAATACTGCGTTGTTCTGTAATTAGGATTTGGATCTACGATGTGAACAAGGGTTAAATAATGATGAATGTTGTCTGATAAGTTCTTTGTTAGAGTGGTGTAATCACAGATCTGTGTCCCATCTAGGTTGTAAACATTTGAGTCCTGTAACCATCCCTGCCTCTACCTCGAGTGAGACTTCATCTACTTTGCAGGTATTGTCGAAAGGGTTGGTAGTTAGGGTTTTGTTGGTGCGTTGAACTCTGGGTCTGCCCCTGTGCTAACAAAATGGTTCTGTTGCCGGGACTTGAAAYTGTGATTGTTGGGAACTAAAGAAAAGAAAAAGTTTTGTGCGTAGATCTGCTTCCATAGTGCACATTATTCTACTTGACTTGTGAAGCTCTATGCTAAAAAGAGAAGTCCGATTTGAAGAAAAGAGGTAAGATATTGAAGCTTTGTGCTCTGAGAAAGGTAAGATAAGTGAAAATTTTATTTCGAAAGAATGTATCTAGGTATGTTTAATAGATTTGGTCCTAATATGAAAACTAGGGTACAACTAGAAGAAAGAAGATTTTATATGAATAGATCTGATAGAAATAACGAAAGCTATGTTATTCTTATGCATAGAAAGAATGTTTGGACTAACAAATGGATGCAAGATCCTAGAAAGATTTTTTTTGCATGTTAGTTACTGTGATCCTAGTGCGCAGTACAGGAAAGGTTGGGGATCGTTCAAGAGAAAGAGAGAAATAACTCTTTGTTATAGTTACAAAAGACCAGGACATCTTGCTAAGGAATGCCCTGGTAGAGGTCCTATTTGCCTTTGTTGTAAGGCTACTGGACATGAAGTTTTGGATTTCCCTAGAATGATTGAAAAAGTTAAAAAGATGAATATGAGACAAGAAAACAATGAGACAAACCAATAAACTAAGGATATGATAGAACCCCAGAAAGGATTAGAGATTGTATTATTACAGATACAAGAAACCCTAAACGATCATAAAGATATCAACTTATCAGAGATTTTAAAAGAGAAGGAGCACATAGAAACATGAATAGGAGACTTTGACATAGACTGTGTTCTGGATGAGGAAACATAGGTGAACATCATGACAGAAAGAACTTGGGAAATTTTGGGAAATCCTGCTATGGTTCCTTCATTAGGAGGAATAGGATTATTTAGAGTAAAGATGATAACCCTTTGTGGAAGACTTACCCAAACATCTATGAGTGCTCATGGCACTTCAACAGAAGAAGAATTTGAGATCGTTAAGTTTGTTGAGAACAACGCCCCATTTGATATTTTGCTAGGAAAAAACTAGATTGAGAAAGATCAGATACAAAGGAAACAAGAAGAGAAGGATCTAGAACAGAAAAAGAAAGAACTAAGATATTTCATGGCTAGGAGAATAATGCACTTACTGAAAGAACAAGAAGACCAGTCAAAGCTACTGAGGACCAGAGATCTGGACATCGAAGTTGAAAGAACACAGGAAGACGTGAAACACCTGTATTTACAGGAGAGTAGAGCACCTACCCCTGACAGAGAAGAAGTATCACCCTTGAACCCTATGAAAGATCATCAACAAGACAGAGTTACTTTGCCAAGAGAAGGTAAGAATCAAAATGGGAAGAGGAACCCAGTAACTCAAATTACAGGAAAGAAGGCTAGAAAGCTTAACAAAGTTAGAAAAGTTACAGGACGTTCCAAAGAGGACCCCACAGAAAGAAGGTTTGCAGAACTGGAACTCCNAGAAGGTAAGAATCAAAATGGGAAGAGGAACCCAGTAACTCAAATTACAGGAAAGAAGGCTAGAAAGCTTAACAAAGTTAGAAAAGTTACAGGACGTTCCAAAGAGGACCCCACAGAAAGAAGGTTTGCAGAACTGGAACTCCATTAGGATATCAGAACAACGAATACTGACACTTCACCACGACGAAGCAATATGACCATTGGAGGCATCCCAACCGTTAGAATGGTGCTCCAGAATGTCTAGAAACACAATTATTGGCGGAACATTCTCCATTGGACCATTGGTACTACACCATAACGAATGTAATTGCATTGATTGAGGCATTCCTGCCTGTTGGAAGAGTCCGTTATGATAATATATATTTATCCCGTTGAGCGTTGCACCGAGAACACTTTTGCCAATTGTGATTATCCGATCCCACATAGAACTAATTTCGTTCGCACAATTATCATTGAGACCTCGCTATCCGTTCTGTTACATTGAGTGTTTGTTCACTGACCTAAGATATCAGATCTCGAGTGTGCATGTCGGACAAAATTAGCGAAGCAGAAAAATCCATCGAAGAGATCCTAATAGAGCTCATGGCTGACAAGGTGATGTCCACATGCATCGAAGCCTCATCGACGAGAGGAGTGCAAGCATCCCCATCGACTGCTCGTGGATCTGGACNCGTTCGCACAATTATCATTGAGACCTCGCTATCCGTTCTGTTACATTGAGTGTTTGTTCACTGACCTAAGATATCAGATGTCGAGTGTGCATGTCGGACAAAATTAGCGAAGCAGAAAAATCCATCGAAGAGATCCTAATAGACCTCATGGCTGACAAGGTGATGTCCACATGCATCGAAGCCTCATCGACGAGAGGAGTGCAAGCATCCCCATCGACTGCTCGTGGATCTGGACCATCCCGAGCTGCGACCAAGAAACAAACAAAGCATCGTGATGACTTGGCAAATGTGAATCTAATCACATCCATCCTTCCCAACTATATCCCACCCCTGGCTGGTGTGGTGAGTCGTGATAGTGTCCCGAGGGACTTCGACTACACAATCATCACTGTGTACCTCCTGAAGGGAATACACGCAGTCAGACGGTAGTTGGAGAGGATTCCAACGTTGAATATCAATGACTATAACCTAGGAGATCGCAAGAGATATGGCATGTTCACACCTCACAAACATTTTCCCAAGACCAAGGGGAAGAAGTCAAAGATCATCCCTCATCCGTGGACTATGGACATTGTGAGGTCCGATATCTTGAACGTGATGAAGATACCACACTTCAGAAGACATCAGGAGGTTAACGTGTGTGTTAATTTCCTGCTGTCGTGCTTCCACGATGGCTATTTGTGGTTGGGTAGGCGTATCACCGTCGATCCAGTGTTGATCCATAGAATCATCGGATTAAGCATGTAGGGACCAGACCCATAATAATTTTATCCAGGTAAGGCTGTAGATCGCGCTCTGGTGCAGAAGATTAAAGACACCTATGGAAATGTCGAGAAGGGGAAGCGAGGCTATAAGGTAGCCTCCATCCAGAATGGCACAGTGTGCCTAGCCTGCCAGTTGATTGCTAGTAATCTAGTAAAGAAGAACAAACCCACGCAGGTCACGAGGTTCAATGTTGACCTCGCAGGAAAATGCGTGGAAGGATTACAAATGAACTGGGTGAGTTACCTCATCAACCAGTTAGAACAGGACTGTCGTGAAGCTCAGGATCAAGTCTATGAGTTCCATTTTAGCTAGCTATTGATCCTCATCACGTTCATTGCTTGGGAGATGCCGGAAGGAGCGACCTTCCCTGACATTGAGTCGTTCGAGCCACTAGCTGCGAAGTTTACCATGCTCTGGTATTCAAGTGATATGGCGAAAAAATGGCAGTCGAACACAATGTTCCATACCTACTACCTGCAGTTAAAGAGGGATATTGAGTATTTTCCTCATATGATAGGAATTTTATATATCACTGTGCGCATAGACGAACATAAAGAACAGATTCAATCCTATTACAAGCTCACCGAGGAGGACATGGAGGAAATTACCAAGGAGTGGCCTGAAGAACTCCTAGTGCTAGTTAACCATGAAAAATTGTCCAACCCCGACCTCATTGGAAGTTCGATGATTACTCGCGAAGAATATGATGCACCCAGTAGTAGCAGGAAGAAAAATAAGGAAGATGTACATGAAATACATAGCACATCAGAAGCGACTGCATCAGATTCACCTAGCAGAGGAGGAGATGATGAAGTGGACAAAGAAGAGAAAGAAGGGAAAGAAGACAAGCAGAAGCCGGGCAAAGTAACACCTCCTAGGAACCCCCTTGAAGAGGTAGAGATGTCCAAGAAAAGAAAGGTTTCCCCAACGAAACCTACATCACGGAAGAAGTCCAAAGCTAGTAAGCCAAAGATGCAGACTGTGCTCACGGTCAATGAATTCGACTTCATTATTGCAGCTATATCAAATGCCTCAGAAGATATTTTGCAGATAAATGAAGAAAAAAAAGAAACCATGTATGAAAGAATTGAAGAAGAGCTGAGAGGGGTACAACAAGCCCTTCACTCCAGCCATGTAGTGTCCACTGCGCCCCCACCATCAGAAGAAACAGAGTTGGGATATGAGTCTGGCCAACTCCACAGAATAACTGATGCAACCGAAGCTTGCCTTCGTCGTGTGAAGGAAGAAAAAGAATATGCCACAGTGGCCCTGAAACAAGAACAAGAGGAATTCATAGAGCAACGCCGAGTTGCGAAACAAGAGAAGGACAACCTCCAAATCAAGTTCGAAGAGGAAAAAGCACAGATCTGGAAAGAGAAAGAACGGCTTCTCACAGAGAAAGTTGGAGTTAAAGAAGTAGTCAACAAAGAACTTTGCTCTGTGACATGCTTAGAATGGATAGAAGGAGACCCAGTAGAGATTAGAAGAATTGGAGTTACAAGCAGTACCAAGCACTCCACAAGAAGTGCGAGATCAGGGAGAAGAAACCAGTCGAAGCGCAGTACAGAGTATCAAAGCATTAGCCTTGGAATGTAAAGAACTTAGCAGTCGAAGTGTGCATAATTATGAGCAACTTACCAAGGACCCTGAACCAAAGACACTGGATTCACATCTCTAGGAAGAAAAGTAGCAAGAAACAACAATATAAGTGTAGTTGAATCCATTGTTAGTGGTCGAGCGAATGAAAATATCCCAAGAACAGCGCACGACTCAACAACAAGTCCATGCCATACAGAGAAAATTCATGGAAGTGACTCAGAAGCTCCAACCAATCCAGGATGCAACTTGCCTACTTTTTTAGGACATTGAAGGACGAGGAGCAGAACTAGAACAAGTAGTAATTGTAGTCGAACAACGTTCGGAAGGACCTGTGACCGAGGCATTTATTATGGAGTTCGTTGAGCAGGAGACCTTGGCGAAGCAGAAGGTCGAAGTAGCTTGAGGCATTTGAGGGAGAGTTACCCAGAGCAGAGTGACTTGAGACGAGTCACAAGTGAGTGTTGGGGGCCTGTTGGCCCTCGACCAAGTTTTGGAGAACCTTGGTCATGTTTGACCATTTTTGGGACTTCGATAGGCTGGTCGAAGACGAAGTTCTAGGCGAAGCAAAGATCGCGAGATATTGGCCCCTTTTTACGACACTTTTGGGTTTAGGGTTTATGTAACAGGTATGGGATGTTGGCCCATGGGTTTACCCATGTTTAGTCCCATTTTGTAATGTATAAATAGAAATCTAGGCGATGTAATTAGAGAGACATTGTAGAATCGACATAGTGCGGAGCTGGAGGCTTTGTGCATACTATGTGTCAATACTTGCAGAGCTAAGTACAAGTGATTGTAAGGAGCTTGCGTGCATACTGTGTAAGAAGTATTTGTGTTGTGACCTAACTTGAGGAAGGAGGATCTGGTGAGGTGCGCGTAGATCTCATGTCCTATGCAGAGTGGGGTTTTTGGGCTCTGTGCATGTAAGAAGATTGACATAAGATAATAAAGAAGAGAAGATTTGGTGGACGTAGCCCCATGCTGGGGTGAACCACGTATATCATGTGTTATGGTTGCTTTGTGCATTATGGTTGTTATATTGTTCATATGATTTAAGCTTAGTGAAATAATTAATGCTTAGATGAACCTAGTATGATAAATTAAGTGCTTAGTGATGTGAATGAATGCCAGATCTGATCCTTTTCCATATGCTAAGTTCTTATATGTGTTAGATCTGTTTGAATACTGCATTGTTCTGTAATTAGGATTTGGATCTGCTATGTGAATAAGGGTTAAATACTGATGAATGCTAACTACTAATTTCTTTGTTAGAGTGGTGTAATCACAAATCTGTGTTCCAACTAGGTTGCAAACATTTGAGTCTTGTAACCACCCCTACCTCTACCTCGGGTGAGACTTCATCTTCTTTGCAGGTGTTGCCGAAAGGGATGGTAGTTAGGTTTTTGTTGGTGCATTTTTCGTGCATTGAACCCTGGGTCTGCCCCTGTGCCAACATCCACCTCTTCCTTTTCCTCTTTCTCTTACCCATCACCCCCATCCTCTCCCTCTTTCTCTTAGCCCTCACCCCTCAACCCCCTCCTCTCTCTCTTCCTCTTTTTCTTATCCCTCTCCCTCCTCCCCCTCTTTCTATTCCACTCCTTTTTTTTCTTCCCCCCTCCTCTCCCTATTCCTTTTTTTCTTATCCCTCTCTCTCCTCCCCCTCTTCCTCTTCCACTCCTTTTTTTCTTCCCCCCTCATCTACCTCTTCCTCTTTTTCTTCTCCATATCCTTCCTCCCCCTCTTCCTTTTCTTCTCCCATATCCCTCCTCCCCCTCTTCCTCTTCCACTCCTTCCCCACCCCTCACCCCTCCTCTCTATCATCCCCTTTTAGTCCCCCCACCTCTTCTTCTCCATTCCCCCCTATTCCTTTTCGTCTTTCTCTTGTCTCTCACCCCCATTCCACCCTCTTCCATTTTTTCTTCCCCTATCCTCCTTTTCTTCCCTGCTCCTCTCCTTGTTCTCCTTTCCCCCCTCCTCTTCCTTTTCTTCCCTGCTACTCTCCTTCTATTTTTCTTCCCCATATCCCTCCTCCTTTTTTCTTCCTCTCATGATCTCCCTCTCCTAAAATTTTGGTCGAGGAGTTGTGTAATATACCCAAATTAGGCTAAATATTGAATGCAAGCAAATAATATAAATTAATAATCTATTGTAATGTTTGACCCTTGTGAAGAGTCACTACTCTTAATTCTAGTTGTACAGAGGATAGCGTTGTGCATAATTATAATCATCACTTGGAATAAATAAGTCAGATATATATTTTATACATGTGGTTTCCTTCTAGTGGTATCATAGCCACTATTTTCATTACATAAATGTTGACTAGATTGTGACCAAGGGAGGCAGGGGTAACAAGGTGTAAATTTGTATTCATGTTAGGTTGTTAGTATTCATACCATGGCCTCCATGTACATGCTAGGTTTAGTGTATGTATCCATTCTTTCGTCATGATCTACTTAGTTTGATCCTACATAGATATGCAATTCCAATAGGTATACCCAATCTGTAATACATGTCTATGTTCTCAACCATTCAAATTAGCTTGTTTCTTACTTTGGATTAGATTCTCACACCCCATACATGACACACAAAATGTTTTTTGGCATAAATATCATGGAAAATAGGATATTCAATACCTATGGTGAGATATTAAGAAGGCTATCAACATCACATTATGGTGGGAATTGGATCATTTCCATTAAAATAACTACATCATGAGGAACTTAGAAACATCAATAAAGGACTCACGTTATATGAGCAACATGCCTTCCATTACAGAGTTGAGTGACGACATAAAATATATTAGCACCGTATTGATGGATGAGATGGAAAAGATCTTCAAAAAAGTCGATGAGATGGGAACAAATATCTCCGAAAAAGTCAATGATTTGGATCTTAGAGTGAAGGAGTGGGGTAGGAACCACATTCTACTCAAGGATGAGGTTCAAAAAGTGAAAATCAAGAATAAGGGAGTAATTATTCCATATTCCCACACATCATTTACATTGCCACAACATTCATTCAACATGGGTTCTTTTAGTGGGTTCATGCACAAGAAAAAAATTGATGTGTCGATATTTGACAATGAAGATGATAAAGAGGGTACACGATGGATTAATAAACTCAAAGGCTATTTTGAGATATATCAAATGCATGTTGATGAAGAAAAAATTAACTTTACATCTATGCACCTGAAGAAATCGACTTGTGATTGGTTCCTATGGTGGAACTCAAAACCCCAAGAATTAGCAAGAGATTGGGATTCAAAAATAGCATTTTCAAAATATTTTAGGATATAGATGAGAAGAAAGGTTTTTCCAAACTCACTCAATTGCAACAATATGGTACAATGGAGGAGTATTTTCATGATCTACATGTACTAGCCACTTGTGCAAAATATCTATTAGATGAATACCTTCTACAAATTCTCATATTAGGGTTGAAAAATAATATAAAAAATGAACTCAAACTACTAGATATTAAAGCTATAGAGAAATATTGAAAAAAAATCCAATCTTGTTAAAGAGAAACTCATGTCCTATTAGTGGCCACCTTAGTCCCAAATCAAAAAATCAATCTCAAGATATATTCCTCCTAACAAAATAATTCTACCATAATGCAAAGAATGACAAAAAATAATATTTTAAGTGTCATGCACCTTATTGGAGTTGAGGCCACAAATGCAAGGACAAAAAGTACTTGGCAACAATAGTGACAAAGAGGAAAAAGAAAGTGATACATCTTCATTTGACATGGAAACCGACAATTTGTGTGAGGAATCCAAATTCCCTAAAGAATATAGAAATCAAAATACCATCCCAACACTCGTTGTCACTGTGATGTCAGATATTTCTCAAACACAAACTCATTTAAAAGATTATTTTACATTAAGAAAACAAAAGTAATAGTACTTATAAATAGTGGTAATTTGCATAATCTCATAGATACAAGAATAAAAAAAAATTAAACATGTTCATCTACCCTACCTTCAACTTTCAAGTCACAATACTAGGGGACAAAACTACTTCATGCAATGGGAAATGCCACAAGGGAGAATTGTCTATTAATGGTTACAAATTAAGGTCTCCAGTGTATTTCATAGTAATTGAGGGAGTAGATGTTGTCTTAGGGCCCTAATGATTGGCCAGTGTTAAGGTCCTACCCTAAGATCCCTACTTTTGGGTACTTAGGAGTTAGTCAATTGATGTATGTGGCTATCGTTTTTTACTAAGGCCCATTATATAGTTAGTGGATAGTTACTTAATGTAAAAGGATCATCTTTATTAAATAAGGACCACTAGGTGGTTTGTAGTCATTAATGATGGGACCACAAGTAGTTGGGCTATAAATTTTTTTTTTTTCTCATTTTCTATTACTTTAGATATATATATTTTTAATTTTATGTTTTTTTTTTCCTCTTTAATTTTTTAGGTTTTTCTTCAATGGTTTTTTTTAATATAAATTTGTTTTTAAAATGTTTTTTTTTTTTTAAATTTCAATTCTTTTTGTTTTCTTATTTTTTTTAGTTTTTAATTGATCCAAAAAAAATGAATTATATATTTTTGGTAAATATTTTAAAATAGTGTTATTAAATTACAATTATTTTCTATGTATTGAAGTAAAGGTAAAACAATGTGTTAAAAATGATATTTTCCACTATATTTAAAAAGTATGGAACCATAATTTAATTAATGACACAATTACATGAAAAATCTTAATTTAAAAAAAATAAATGGTGTACAACATTTTTAACATTGGATTGAGCATGGAAATATGATTAAAAACACCATTGAATAAAAATAAAAATAAAAAATAAAAAATAGAAAAGTTTGAAAATAGATGAAAAAACACAGCGGAGAAAAAAATAAAAAATAAAAAATTTGAACAATTTGAAAATAAATGAAAAAACAAGCATTTAAAAACAAAAAATTGGAAACCTTATGTATCAAAAAATTTAAAATATCAAAAAACCACCTAAAAAGGGAGGGGGGGTGCTACTAGTAGCACCATTTTTAAAAACGGGGTAAAAAACTTGACCCCCCAAAAAACGAGAACTCTGTAGAGTTCTCATTAAGTTGGTAACTATGTTTAATGTAATATGCCCCAATTAAGGGGTAATGTGCCACTATTTAGGGCTTAACATGCCCCTCCCCTTCAGACAAGTGTTTTCCACAACGCTTGAGTAATTCTGGATGCTTCTGTATAAAAGACTCATCTTCCCAAGTGGAATCTTCAGCAGGTAGTTTCCTCCACTTAATGAGATACTCTAAAATGGATCTATTCCTTAGCTGACGAATTCTTGTGTCAGTGATAGCTTTAGGCTCCAATATTATTTTTCCTTCCTCGTAAATTTCTGGAAATATAGTTTGAACTGGGATCTTGTCACCTATAACCTTCTTTAAGCATGAAACATGGAAAACTGGGTGTACTTGTGAAGATGCATGCAACTCCAATTTGTATGTCATAGTACCAATATTTTGAAACACCTTATAAGTGCCATAGTACTTTGGTGATAATTTATTATCCTTCTTAGCTTGCTTGAGGGACATCTGTTTGTATGGTTGTAGTCTTAAAAATACCCAATCCACTACTTCAAAACTTCTTTCACTATGATGTTGATATGCTTGTTGTTTTATGCGCTTTTGTGCCATGGTCAGGTTTTCCTTTAAGAGTTAGAGAACTTGTTGTTGATGCTCAATGTGATCTTCCACTACTTGAACCTTGTATTTTTATTTTAGAGAAGAAGTGATGGAAGGTGGGTGATATCCATAAAGTGCCATAATGGTGTGATTTTTATTGCAGTATGAAAGGAAGTGTTATACCACCAGTCTTCCAAGGGTAACCATTTGAACCATTGTGTTTGTTTATCAGAGACAAAGAAACGAAGGTAGACTTCTAGACATTTGTTCACTATCTCAGTTTTTCCATCAAATTGAGGATGATAAGATGAGTTATGAGGAAATTGAGTACCCAAAAAAGAAAATAATTATGTCCAAAAATGTCTAGTGAAGATGGGATCTTTGTCACTTACAATTATCTTTGGGATTCCATGTAGCTTTTGAACTGTCTCTATGAATGTGGTGGCAAATGTATTGGCTTTGAAAATATGAGAGAGTGCACAAAAGTGTTCGTACTTGGTCAGTCTATCAACAATCACCACGATGACACTCTTTCCTTCAGTCTTCGGTAATCCTATGATGAAATCCATGGAAACCTCCTCCCAACGGTGACTTGGATGGCTAATGGTTGTAAAATCCTCGGGGTCTTAATTATTTCCACCTTAATTTGTTGGCAAACCAAACATTCTACCACAAACATTTGAACATTATTTTTAAGGCCATCCGAAAAAAAAATTCCTTCTTGACCCTAAGGTAGGTTTTCAAAAATCCGGAGTACCCTCCTACTGGAGAGGTGTGCAATTCCAAGAGTACCTTTTGTTTGAGTTGGGAGTTCTTACATAAATATAAGCGATCTTTGTACCATAGTGAATCATTTTTCCATGTAAATGTATCTGATGCACTTGAATCCTGTTGCAACCTTTGAATAAGAGTCCACACGTTTTTTTCATTCTTCCATTCATCCTTCGCTTCTATTATCCAATTGGGTTGGATGATCGAGATAGCACAAAGAAAGGCCTCAACATCTTCATCCTTTCTTGAGAGTGCATCTGCCACAACATTTTGCTTCCCTTTTCTGTAGATGATTTCAAAATCATAACCCAACATCTTGGTCACCCATTTTTGTGTTTCTTTTGAAGATAGTATTTGTTCCAAGAAGTATTTAAGACTATCATATATGTTTTGACCTTGAAGTGCCTACCTATTAGGTAAGGGCACCATTTCTTCAATGCATGTAGTATTGCCATCATTTCCTTCTCATACATGGGTTTGTGTAAGTCCTTTCCCTTGAGTGGTCGACTTTCAAAAGCAAGGGTCCTTCCTTCTTGCATTAGAACAACACCAATGCCATTTCTCGAGGCATCACATTCCACAATAAAGCTTTTTGTGAAGTCTGGTGTGGTCAAGACAGGAGATTTGCACATCACCTCTTTAAGTTGTTCAAAATCTTGAGTTTCCTCTGGATTCCATGAAAATGCATCCTTATTAGTTAATGTTGTTAAAGGTGTTGCTATTCTTCCATAGTTCCAAACAAAATTGCGGTAGTAACCTGTCAAACCCAAAGATCCTCTAATATTCTTCAATGTTTTGGGAATTGGCTAGTACATCATGGCCTTAATGTTGTTAGGGTTTACCTTGACACCTTCATGAGATACAATATGACCCAAATACTCTACCTCCTTCACCCAAAAGAAACATTTGGATAGTTTGGAATATAGTTGTTGCTCCTTTAGTAGTTGTAGCACCTTGTCAACATGTTGAACATGATCCTCCCAAGACTTTCTATCGATTAGTATATCATCAAAAAATACTCACATAAATTTTCGAAGGAAGGGCTTGAAAATGGAATTCATCAACCCTTGGAATGTGGAAGGTGAATTCGTAAGGCTAAAATGCATGACCAAAAATTCATAATGGCCTTCATGAGTTCAAAATGTTGTTTTTGGGATATCTTCTTCCTTCATTCTAATATGATGATACCCTGAACAGAGATCCAACTTTGTGAAATAGATTTCTCCATGTAGTTCATCTAACAATTCATCAATGACGAGAATGGGAAACTTATCTTTAATAGTGATCTTGTTGAGCTCTTTATAATCTGGACACATACATCATGAGCCCTCTTTCTTGAGTACCATTACCACCGGTGTAAAGTAAGAACTTTGGCTAGGTCTAATAATGCCAGACTCTAACATTTCTTCAACCATATGCTCAATTTCATTCTTCTGGGCATAAGGGTATCTGTAAGGCCTAATGTTAGGAGGAACACTCCCAGGAATTAGGTGAATAGCATGATCATGATTTCGAGTGGGTGGAAGACCTCTGGGAATATCTTCAAATACTTTAGAATTCTTATGAATGATCCCTTGGAGATCTAGGCGAAATTATAGATGGCTTACATGTTTGAACATCTAGTGAGCATAGTTGTACAATTACACCCTGATGCCCCTTTTTCAATAATTTTGTCATGCCATTAGAGCTTATCACCTTATTGGGTTTCTCTATGATACCCCTTAACTCGATTTTCTTTCCTTCCAATGAAAATTTCATGAAAAGTTCTTGAAAATTAAAAGCCATTATTCCCAATGATTGTAACCATTGGACTCCTAGTACGACATCAACACCACCAATGGGTATAGCAATCATTGGACTATTCATTACATATTCCCCCATAGTAAGATTGATCTTATGGCGTTTTCCTGAGCAATTGATAGTTCCTCCATTTGCAATCATTACTTGAAACTTCGACGCTGGATATATAAAACAATTGAGATCTTTGGTTAATTTATAGTGAATGAAATTATGAGTACTACCAGAGTCAATTAGGACTATTACCTTTTTCTTTTTGATATATCCTTCAATCTTGAGGGTTTGAGGAGTGCTAATTCCAACCAATGCATTACATGATATCGTGGGAGTCAAATCTTCAGAAGAAATATCTTCTACGTTTTCATCTTGAGATGGTTCTTGTTCTTGTTCTTCTTCCTCTTCACAATCTATGTAGAATAATTTCTTCTCACCACACTTATGTCCATTACTGTACTTGTTGTCACAATTAAAGAATAAACCTTTTCTTTTATTTCCTCCAATTTTTGAGGTGTCAACCTTGTAGGTTGAGGTGTTTTAGAAGAAGGAACATTATTCTCTCGATAGATGTTAGGAGTGGTCCTTCTAGTATCCATAGCCATATTTTTACTTTCAATATTTCTCGCCACCTTGAACGCATTCTCCAATGATTTAAGTTCCCAAAGGAGAACCTCATGTTGAATGTTATCCTTTAAAGTACCTATGAATACATCAATCAGGTGCTCATATGGAATATCTGTTACCTTTATATTTAATTTTTGGAAGTTCTCAATGTACTCCACAACTGAACCCTTTTTCTTGAGATTTATCAATTGGATAAAGAAGGTATTGCTCATTGTATCCTCAAGTGTGCTACATTTCTTCCGTGAAAATTGTCCAAGTGACAAGTGATTTGCGAGAACAAAACCATCGATACCACACAAATTGATTGGGTTCTAAATATAAAGAAGGAATTTGTACCTTTTGTGTATGTGGCACATCATGTAGATCAAAGAACTGCTCCATTTGAAGTATCCATGTGATTGGATCCTTTCCATCAAACTTCCTCATATTGATCTTAGGAAAGTGGTTGGTCTTCAACCCAAAGTTGGAGTTTCTCCAGTGTTGATTCATCTTCCTTGTGTCCTCATCATGGATTTCATGGGATACATTTTCACTTTTAGGTGGCCTCTCTATTAGGAAATTTTTCAATCCTTCCATGATCTCCCTTTTAAACCATCCATCTTAGTATCCATTATTTCCTCCAACTTAGCTTCAGTTGAATCCATCATCCCTTGTAGTTCATCTTTTGTTATCATCTTCTTTTGTAAATCATTTATGCCCCTACGCATTTCTTCACCTTCATCAAGATTTCAAGTAGGATTGTCTGGAGGCTTATTTGGTGTAGAAGTTCCCTTTTTTGGTGGCATGTTGGACAAGTATCACTTTTAAACCTTGATTTCGAGGTGGTTCTGCTAGACAATCTTTCTTCTGCTGTATCTCCAAAATTTCTTCCCTTCCGAGTCTAAGAATTTTGTTTTGTAGTTCTTTGATATGTCTTCTCTGCAATGCCACAAGTCTGATCAAAATTAGTTGTGCCAAGAGGAAGTTATGGTAACTTCCCCACACCTTGTTGATTTTTGTCCCTTCCAAGAGAGCGTACTTGTAAAGTGTGCCAAGAGAACAATATCTGATATTTGATTCTGAAACTTACACCGGAAATACTACAAACTATCCACTATCTAATGCAACTAGTCTCACTTAATTTGGATATTTATTGAAGAAGATATCGATGTTTTACCTGGAACACCTGTTTGAGACTAGTTAATATGACTAGTCAGATACCCTATCTTACACAGGGTGTATCTAGAAAAGTAGGATGACCCAAAAGCTAAATTTTTTATCACATCTACCTTGATAATTTCTATGAATAGCCTCCAGGTTTCAGGGTCTTTATCCATCTACTAAATATCCTCCAAGGGGTTCCTTTTGAAACATCGTAGAAAAAAAGTTATAGCAAAAATGCCAAGGTGTCTCAGATGCAGCCTTGAAACCCTAAGACCTTGAGCTCTGATACCAAATGTTAAGAACCAAATATCAAAATAGCATAAAAAAACCTCAGAATAAGTACTCAATGCCTTGACAAAGAGAGAATTTCAGATAGTAAGCCTCTTCAAGGGGGCAACCTCCTTATACACCACATAAATTTCCAAATGCAAGATGATTCCAAATGAAAAGGTCTCCTTGGTATATATAGGAGACTAGGAGGTACAATTACAACTAATGGACCTAAGCCGACATAAATAAAATAACATTACTAATGTAATATGCCCCAATTAAGGGGTAACATGCCACTATTTAGGGCTTAACATAAGCCCTCTAGGAACACTTGAAACCATCCTTACATAAACATGCATCCATCTTGTTGCTATATTACATGGAGAACAACACACAAGGAGATCACTCTCACATACTAAGGAATCATGTAGTACAACTAAGGGTATGGGCTATCCTCCTTAATTGGTGTTGTGAAATATTCAATTGAGTAATATTGTTGGAAAACCTTTGGTCTATTAGAGAGATATAGTGCTTGACATTCCTTTGTCCTTTGAACCTTGAAAACCCTAAACTCTATAGTACGACAACTAAATTCCTACATCTTTGAGTATAGAAGGAATTGGGAATTCTATCAACGTAGTAAAATCTTGGTCATGTTGACACCATTGTGGGAGACCTATCTCAAAATATTCCTTATATTGTGTTGATCACGTGGGTATATCATCGCATGGGTGTATCTCTCTGTCAACCTTTTTTCTGTGGACTTGATAAAACATATGTTTGTGAGGAATATTCCACCATTGGAGTTCCCCTCTTTCTCTCAAAAGATGGGAGCCTTTGGAACATGCATCCTTCAAATGATTTATCACTTAATAGACACAACAAAAAACAACTATATTCTTGTAATTGAGTTGTTTAATCCAATGGAAGTCATTGCACTATTGTACGGTTTTTCCCAAAGGACCCTTTTTTCAATCTAACTCAACACAAAGGAAAGCACAATTGACAATACGCTTTTTGGCTCAATCAACATTATATTTAAAAATGTCTGCAAAAGCAAACTCAATTTTCCCAAGCACATGTGGAATCCACAAATAAAGGGGTAGATTTGATAGATGCACCTGCGCAAGGGTGGTAGTGATATTCATTGTTGTTGGATTAGATTATGGGAACCTAGGTGTGATGAAAATACCCACTTTTTCCATAAACCATGCCCCCTCTTGTAAGGCCATATTACAGGTAGCAAAGCCATGGAAATTCATAATGAAAAAAACCCTTAAAATATTAAAAAAAAGATTAAAAGTTATGGATCATGAGGTCTTAAGCCAGTCATGAAGAACTACAATGAAAGGCCTAAACCCATTACATATGTGGATGAGACCATGGGTTTTGTGATGATTAATGCATTCAACAACCCCTAACATTAATAATTTTAACACTCCATTAACATGGAAATCTTCCATGGATGGTGCCAAAGGAGAGGAGGAATTCCATTTCTAAGGATGTGCCTCTTCTCAACATATTTCCACACAAGCACTACAATGACTACATAGTGCAGTACACATTGACGTCATATTCTCTTATCAAGAAGTATGCATCTAGTTGCTTTCCAATAAATAGATGTTGTTGATGGACATGAATCCCCTCCTTAGACTAGGTTTGAGGTTGTGAACTGGTAATAGTCTAAAGTAGTCACGAGCAAAGTGACAATTCTTTGAGTTGGTGATTTCACAAAGATAAAAAGGGATGTGGCTAGGCAAAACTCGAGTGTTGGACATTATTGATCAAATAAACATATGCAGATCTTCACCCTTGTGAGGCCCAAACCCACCCTCACTACTACCCCCACAAGGGTGGAAGTGGGGGGTGAAGGTATGCATACCATAAGGATGAGGGTGAGGGTGGAAGTATGCATTTAATGAAAGAGGGGGTGAGGGGTGAATATATGTATTTCTTACTTATGTTAGTTGCAACGATCATTTCAATATAATTTTCTAAGTTTGTACATGGAGAGAGAAGACAATGTTAATGTCACATAAGTATGGACAGAGAAAACACTAAGTTTGTACATGGAGAGAGAAGACAATGTTAATGTCACCTAAGTATGTACAGAGAAAACACTGTGGGTTGAGAGATCATTGCACATATCAACAACACAAGTCAATAATAAGTAGACTCTGCAAGATTTAGAGTTGCAAGTAGTAGTAGTATCATGTGATTGCACGGACCTTCCAATTATACATCACTTTGTGTTGTGTAAACTTAAATTATGAAACATCACAATTTTATAGGTGCAATGGAGAAACCCTATTGGTGTTAGGGTGTGGCATTTGTAAGGTAAAAAGGAGAAAATTATCTAATAAAATTATAATCATGAATATCAAGTGTTTAGGAAAAAAAAAAGTCCCTCCAAACAAAATGTTACATTAATAAAGAAACTCCCGATAAGTCGAGGATAACCATTTTTGGTAAATGAAGAAGTTTAGCCGAGGCCAAGGTGAGATATACCCGCTAGCCTAGGAAAATGGTAAATAAAATATTTTTTGGAGGAAATGAAAAAAATTGGGATATATCCGAAGAGCAAAATATTGGGATGTATATTGTTGTCACTCTTGAGTTGACGGTTGTGTGCCGCCTTATGTTAATTACTTGGTCAACAACCCCTCCTACTTAGCTTTTTATGCACTTGATTAGGACACCTTTAGATTAAGATTATAAAGTCCTATGCTAAATTAAGATTAAATAAACCTTTAGACTAAGATTATAACATAAAGTCCTATGTTAAATTGAAATATAAATTATAAATAAATTGAAATATAAATATAATTAAAAAATAAAAGAGAATTTTATATAAAGACGGGTATGAGTAAATGGTAAAAGAAGAAGACATAAATTATAAAAATAAGTATGAATAGGAGATTACCTTTTTAATATAAGGAAATAAAGTAATGACTCACAAATGAAAGATATTTGGTATTAATGAAAGTATGTTTTTTTTTATGAGTTATTATAGATGGTGAGGTTTTTGTTTCTATATGATGATGTAGTTGCTTGTTGGAGTTTTGAGATGTGATAAATACATGGTAGGTTAGCAATCTTGTGTATTGTAGTATTTTTTTTTTTCAAAAAAAACGTAATGATAAGAAATTTCTTATAAGTATATTTGGAGAGTTATGGTTTGAAAAAGAATAAATAAGAAGAAGGTTTTTATTGAACTGTGGTCATTTTGGCTCGTGGGGTTTGGGGGGGCTTGAGAAAGAGGGAAGAAGGGTTGTGAGCATGTGAAGATGTGTAGGCATGCTTTGGCTATTGTTGTCTTCTTCCCTTTCTTACGAGTGCCACATGTAGCTTGGTTGAGATTGTAGAGGATGAGATTACCTTTAGAGAGGTTTGGAGGTTTTTAAGTTTTGAAATTTTTGGTCAGGTCCAACAGGTCTAACGAGAATGGTGCACTTGGAGTTTTTGGCTTGGAGAAACTTACAAATTCAAGTAATTTTTGTATTAATTAAAAACAACAATTTGAAATAGAAAATGTGGATTATATTTAGAAAACCAAAGAAACACTTTTAGCAATACCTTTTTATTATTATCTTTGAACAACCATCTAGTTCCATAATATTATAAGGCACGTGGCATAGATAATTCTTCCTACCTGCACTAATGGCATATATAATTATTCATACTTGCAATATTTTTTCATAGGCACAAGAGTAGAGTCTTACAAATTGATTACACTGAAGAGTACAAAAAACACAAACTGTTAGAAGTTATGTTTCAGGGTTTTCAATTGAACAAGGATGCAGTTAGAATGGTTTGAAATCCTAAAATCTTATTTCTTTTTGCTTCTTTGTTTGTGAGATCATTTTTAAGTTTCCTCCCTCTTATTAAAGACATTGAGACCAAAGGAGAAGCCATTTTTTTCTTGATTGCCTTTCTTGTGGGAGTGGTTGATGCCACAAAATTTATGAACATCAACAAATTGCAACTACTTCCCACTCTCTTTCTTAACTTCCCTTCTCCATATAAACCTTGTTCATGGGATGATTTTTATTGTTATCTTCCAACTACTCAAGCCCGCTAGGAAATTCGACTTGCATCTATGGTGGAGTTTAGGATACCTTATTGATATGGAGTGGCATATGCCAAAACAAATGGATTTGAAGAAGGAAGAGGTGTGTTTGTTGGTTTATTAGTGACAAATGGATTCTTGTTTTGGTTCCTAATTTTTTTCATATGAAATCTTAGGAGTGCTCCTTTTCTTTAATTTCTTGTGTTTTTATGGGTGTGGATCTCTAAAAAAAATTCAATGTTGCTATTAGAGACGAAATGGTAGTTGATTGCTTTTGTAGTTGGTTGATGTCATTTTGAATATAGTTCATTTTGTTTTGTTCCTATTGTTGAAATTTCATACAATTTATAATCTACATTGTTATTGTGCCTAAATGTTCTATAATAACTAAAATAATTTTATATCAACTTTATATAGATAGAGAGAGATATGGAGTTGACAAAGTGACATTTAAAAAATAATAATAATAACAAAAAAATATTTCATTCTTAGCCATAAATAAAATAACTATATATTCCTTTCTTGTTAAACATGGAGTTGACAAGTGGCATTTAAAAAAATTATAAAAAAGAATATTTCAATGTCCACCATAAATAAAATACTTCAATGTTTATCTTAAAAGAATATTTCAATATGAGCCATAAATAACATGTTTCAATGTCCTAATTAAATAAAATATTTCAATATCAACTTATGAGAACAAGTATGAGATCCTTTGTTTGTGGGGGTCATATATATATATATCCTCATTTGTGGAAAGTCTTTTCTTACAAAAAAGTATGAGGGAGATGTGTAGTTCTTTTCATGTTAAACATTGATGATCCTTCTATTTATAAAAAAATATTTCAGTGTTGATCATAAATACAATATTTCAATGTCCAACTTTATTTAGAGAAAGAAATCTAGTTGAGGGTGATATTTAAAAGAAATATTTCAATATGAACCATAAATAAAATATTTTTATTTAAATAAATTGTGTTCAAAACCATTTTCTAGAGTCCACTCTGAGAGAGATATGTAATTATTTCCGCACATATAATCTCTCAACTCATGATCGTATACCTAACCTTACCCCTTAATACTTTTCATTTATGTAATTATTAGTGAATTAACAATCCTCAATATCTAGATTGTTAACAGACCTCATCTTTAAGGTGGCTGAAAGCTAATGTTCTTCATTAATAAAATAATTATACTTAATCTAATGGAGATTTTTTCATATATTTTCACTATTCTATGTCAACTATTTATACTTTAGATGGTTGAAAKGGATGTTTGTTATTTTTTCCACCTARATTCAATTCCCATAAATAAATGACATGTTATATTCATAATGAGTATATTGTTGTAATGGCTTAACTACATGTATTGGAAAATTTTCTTTGATTCAATTGAATATCAAAAAAAAAAATTTACAAATCTTACAAAGTATCCACTCTCATGGATTTGGAAAGAGAGGAGTACTTGTTTTTCTTGTAACTCTTTGCTGACACCTCTTGGCATGATTACGAGTGTGAATCGATCTAGACCTGAAACCATGGGTTGTTTTTCGGTTCTAATGCGTTGAGTCTCTGTGCGCTCTTGGTGGGAATTTCTTTCTGTATGCACAATGAGGCAGCAACGGATAACTGTGAGACGGATTTCTGCAAGTCAACGTCAAATCTATTCATGCAGAATTTTTGCCATCCCACAGATTACTTTTTCATTCTATTCCCCACATATCATGGCATGGTCTGGAATATGAAAGAAGACGTCCACTTAAGTTGCAGGGCATTGGGGCCAAACATTCTGTTATCCCATACTATGTACTATGTGATCATTTTTTAAATATAATGGGAAGACCACGTCGCTTTTGATAACTCACTGGTTGTTCATAAGGAGGTAAACTTTCACTTCGATCAATAGTTAATTAGTTTTATTGGCTATTTATCATTATTCAAGGAAAACCACCTCACTTTTGATAACCTATTGATTGTCCATTAGGAGGTAAACTTTCAATTCTACCAGTAGTTAACCAGTTCTGTTTGCTCATCACCATTATTCAAATAAAACCACGTCAGTTTTGATAATCCACTGGTTGTCCATTAGAAGGTAAACTTTCACTTCTACCCGTAGTTAACTAGTTTTACTGATTCATCACCATTATTCAAAGAAAACAGCTACTCTTAACCATTCAAAAACAATTTTAAATCCTATTCCAAAACCAATATACCATGTAATCATATTAAATATAAATTTAATGAAAAATATGTTTATTATTATTCACACCATTTAAAAAAAATAAAATTTATTGTAATTTCACATGACTTTGGCATTATGCATTTGCAATTGTTTTTGGATTTTGTCAACAACCATGTGGAAAGGAGTCATGAAAATAAATGGAATATTATATTATTTTTAAAGTTAATTTTTTTTTATCTTTTGTGGTGAAAAATTAAAGTTTTGGTTTTCAAACTAAATTTTATTAAATTTTGCTTTGGCGATTTGTAGTTCTAAATTTTTTAAAATTTATTTTAAATAATAAACTTAAAAGATTTGTTTTGGTTAGATGATTTGTCTTCTATGAAAAGGTTTCAAGGTTGTTATAATGTTTGAGTATTTTCAATGGTTTAAAGATCAGCTCAATTAGAGTCCATGTGAAGTAGTTCTATCTTTTGGAACTTGTCATATGTGTTGACCATCATAGCTTATGGATATTAAGTCAATGCTCATCACTTACATGTGAAGCTAGTCAAATGTGGACTTTCAAGAAGATTATAAAGGGTCCAAAGCCCTAATCCTAATCCACATTTAGGCCATGCAAAAACACTAATTCTATCTTATATCAGTATATGTTAAAAATTTAGTTCTAAGAGAAGAAAATGATTTTGTTCCTATCATATTAATTTTTTGTTCTATAGTTGAGTACAACAAAGGAATGAGATATAAAACTAAAATAAAGGAAGATTATCTTCTAGTAGCCTATGATGGACCACAATGTCTATTATGCTCCATAGTGAGACAATCTTTCTGTATTTTGTATTATAATCTAAGAGTAAAAGAGTATGCTCATTTTCAAATAAGCGTCTATTTGAAATCAAAGTAACAAGTTCTCATAGTGGTGAGAATTACATTAAATGCATTCAACTCATGTATTCTTATTATTCAGAAGAAAGCATTTATTTCTCAGGTGTAGATGAAGCAATGTCTATTTTACTAGTTTCTTCTGAAGTGATGTTTCATGATTGTGTCAAGCCATGTATGAAATATTTGAATGTTGTTTGTTGAAGTCCTAAACAAAAATCCAAACTCCAAGCCTTGTTGTCATTTTTGCATATAAATATATTGCCTAATTTATCTACGAGACTTGGCATGGATGAATGCAAGTCTGATTATAGGCATATACATACAATGAAGGATTCTCAACATAAATTGTTATCCATGATTTTAAATAGGTCAAAGTATTGTAGAAGAATTGGAAAACATATGCTAGACTACTTCAAGTCAACTGTATTGCCAATTGTTATAGATGCATAGAGGTACACTATTTTGAAAGATTTTAACACTAATGTTGAGGGTGTTAAAACTAAATTGGATGAAAAATGGTAATTATAATTTGGCTTGTTCTACCTTGTTGTGACTAGGGGAATTATTAAACACTGTGATAGAAAATTGTCTGAAAGAATGCTCAAAGTGTTTTGTGAAGATGTATATCTTTGTAATTCATGAACTACTCATGTTGTAATTAGAGACTATTTTGAACATGAAATACTTAATATTTTAATTAATCCATTTTTGAAGGTTATGGGAGATGGGGATATACTTTCTTCAACTTCATTACGAGTCTCTTTTCTTACCAATTAAGTTGATACTATATTGTCTACCTCATGAGCATTGTTCATTCATATAATGCTGAGAAATTCACAGAGATTCATGCATTAGAAAAAAAAGATTGACATTGAATAGACCATTCCATTGATTGACAAAACACTTATTTTCATCAATTGGAGGGACATTTTCATAAAAAATTCCACGAGCACAAGTAATGAATTTAATTGGTGGGATAATAAACTATACAATGTTATCATCATAGGCACAATTATTTGATATAATTGACAATATTCACTTGAATATAATTAAGATAGGTAATCATCAAGAGGGTTGAAATGTCAAACTACATATAATTTTGATATTTAGAACTCAATATATATTTGAGAAACTAAATTAGTTTAAGTAGTCATTAATAAAAAAAACTGTATTTAAAACAATTCTATTTTTTTTAATTGCATGTTGTCTACATTTTTATTCCTCTTTCAATGTATTTATTTTTGGTGGGATTGATGATACCTTCATATCCCCAAATCACAACCTTTTAGTTTACCAACGGTTTATGCATATCAAGAACACATATATCCTAATAGTGCTCTAAGAGAGTTACATTATAGAGTAGGAATTTGTGTTTCCATCACTTAAGAGCCGATGAGGATGAACGTCATACTCAATAACATATCTAAGAATAGGAATTTATTTTTGTTTCCTTCACCCTTCTTCTCTTCACCAGATTCATCACCACCCTTCTTATCATCATCCCCATCTCCCTTTCTTTTTTCTTCACCATTATTCTTCTCCCCAACAGCACACCACCTTTCTTCTTCTAGGTTCCCTTTCTTTCTTTCCCCCATCCTTTTTATCCCCTTCCTAATGGCATCCATCCTCCCTAAATTCCATATCTTCTCTTCAAAGTTCAGGCTAATACACTACACTGAATTGTTCAAGGCATATGTTCCCAGAATGAGTGAAATTTCACATACAATATCGGGCTATCGACTAAAAATGTATTTCAATGCAACAATATTACATACTTTGATAAAATTCCAAAATTAACATAAATTTATTAAACCCATAGCTCAAATAAATCTGAAATAAACAAAACCAGAGGCCCATAAATCCAACATATGAACCCATTAATATATTAAAATATTGAAATAAACACCCACAAATATGGGTGGAGAAAAAATATATTAAACTTGCTTTCAATCTAGATATTTATATCAATAAAAGTCTATGGCATAACTTATCTCATTGCCCATCCATAAATACACATGTACAATAATTTGTACAACAAGACCTAGGCCTCACATAGAAACCAAATTATAATACTTCTAACAAGCCCTTATTTGACCAATTACAAGTTTCTATGCCTAATCTACAAAGGGCACAAGTTGAATGTCTCCTAAGGGCCAAATTCCATAGTTTTGATTTCATTGATTATATTCTATTATAAATTAAACCTAGAGATAAAATATGTTTTTTTTATAATTTAAGGCTATTCAATATGTTTCCAATGGTGTATCGTATGCATAGCATCGAGCCTTTGTTGTTGAGAATGAACTTTCACAAGATCAACCCTAGTTTCAAGAAAATAGTTTGGTGGTAGAGGTTCATGGTTTAAAAAGTGTTTTTGATTGGCACCATAATACACAATTATAATTTATAGGCTATATCTTACCTCATGAACTTTCTAATGACAAATCGTTTTTCTAATTCTGATATATGATGACTCACTTAGAGTTGTCACAAGTCTCCAAACTAGTTCCAAGTGTGTGGTTTGGGAATTTTTCCTAATAGATTTTTTGGGTAATTGAATTAGTAGTTTGCAACCTCAAATAAAATTTCCAATTGGACATCATTGAAGTTGATACAAGTGGAAATCAATGGTCACCCACCTATTCCACTAGCTCAAAATAGGGGTTTTCACCTTGGCATTTTTTCTATAGCTTTTCAAGTCCTAAACTTTTGGGGCCGTTTTGAGGCCCTAAATAACGTTTTTTGGGCCTGCCACAGTCACTGTGTAGGATTCATCTAGAGTGTGATGGAAAATGTGTATTCCTCATATAGACCTTTCCAATGATCTGTCATGCAACCCAAAAAAATATCGCATGCAAAAGTTACGCCCTTGGGAAGTTGACGTACCAACTACCCCCATTAGGGCCCACAAACCTTTTGGCGTTTCATATTCCGGGGTTAGGGTTTTTAATTTTATTTATGTTAAAAATGCCTCTAGAGCCTCGTTGTAAACATGATCATCATCTTCTTTTGAATGAGTGTAGCCATCGAATCTCTTCTCAGAGATAAGATGCCATCATTCTAGCGAGTCATTCACTTTGTAATTTTACGGTTTCTATACATTCTCTCTTTAATAAAAATTGTGTATTACTATATTTCTGTATTTATTGAAATATCTATGTATATGTCATTGTTATATCTCTGCCATCATTTCTTTCTAAAAATAATCTGGATTAGAAGTACTCATTGATACCTTTTCGATTTTTTTTTTTCATTTTGATATTGTATGTTTGAATGGAAACCTTTGTAAAATCAAGTCATTTGTGGGCCCTACTAGTGAACCAGTGTTTCAATCCTTGGTGGCCATAACCCATGACAACCATGCACAAATTCCACATCCATATCCATATAATATATCCATTTCCTCCCTCTTGCACACACCCTCCATCCATTTCTTATATTTCCACGTGCAAGTATGCCAATTCCTACTCCAATCCCTATTGACCTACCATCATAGACCATAACCTCCATTTCTTGTGTGTGCACTTTATCACCAGGTTACATAATGCTATGATGAAACTATGGCACTATGGTGGTGTTGGATTCCATATTATTATTGACTAAATCGATTCTAGAATTTAATTATCGTTGGAGACAATGGAACTTATGCAACATAAGATCAACATGAATATGACACACACTCCACACTTGCATAATTATAGTTCCCTATTTGTGCATTTTTAATATAAAGTGAAAAAAGAACCCCCCTCTATTTTATTTTTGCATGAGGGTTTGGGGTAGAACTTCTTGGAGATGAAAGGGACTTGTGGGGGAACTCAACAAGAGTAATATAAGGATATTTGTAGGGAATCATCATATCAGAGGTGAGAATGTTTCATTTTCACCACGTGGCCCTCATTTTTTAAAATTGTAGATATAAAAAAAAATTGGAATTGGGTTTGGATATATGAGATGGGATTTGGGTTTTGAATGGAAGATGGAATTTAGGTTTTAGAGATGGGATTTAAAAAAAAGAAGGTTTAGGTCCTCCCTTCCTCTTCCTCTTCCTCTCCCTCCTTTCCTCTTTCTCCCCCTCATTATACTTTTATCCTCCCTCCCCCTCCTCTTCTTATTCTCCCTCCTCCCCCTCTTCATTTTCCTCTTTCTCTTACCTCTCACCCCCCTCCTCTCCCTCTTCCTATTTTTATTATCCATCTCCCTCATCCCCCTCTTCCTATTCCACTCATTTTTTTTCTTCCCCCATCCTCTCCCTATTCCTATTATTATTATCCCTTTCCCTCCTCCCCCTCTTCCTCTTCCACTCCTTTTTTTATTCCCCCCTTTTCTCCATCTTCCCTTTTTTCTTCCACCTATACCTTTTCTTCTCCATCTCTCTCCTCCTCCTATTCCTCTTCCACTCCTTTTTCTCTTCTCCCCTCCTCTCCCTCTTCATATTTTTCTTCCTTCTCTACCTTTTCTTCTCCATCTCCCTCCTCCCCCTCTTCCTATTCCACTCCTCCCCCACCCCTCACTCCTCATGTCTATCTTACCCTTTTACTCCCCCACCTATTCTTCTCCACTCCCTCCTCCTTTTCCTCTTTCTCTTATCCCTCACCCCCCTCCACCCTCTTCCTTTTTTTATTCGCCTCTCCTCCTTTTCTTCCCTTATCCTCTCCATGTTCACCTTTTTTCCCCTCCTCCTTTTCTTCCTTGCTACTCTCCTTATTGTATTTTTCTTCCCCATATCCCTCCTCCTTTTTTCTTACTCTCATGATCTCCCTCTCCTAAAATCATGGTTGAGGAGTTGTGTAATATACCAAATTAGGATAAATATTGAATGCAAGCAAATCATATAAATTAATAAGCTATTGTAATGTTTGACCCTTGTGAAGAGTCACTATTAATTCTAGTTTAACAAAGGATAGGGTTGTGCATAATTATAATCATCACTTGGAATAAATAAGTCTAATATATATTGTCTAGTGGTATCAAAACCACTATTTTCATTGCATAAATGTTGACTAGATTGTGACCAAGGGAGGCATGGGTAGCAAGTTGTAAATTTTTATTCATGTTAGGTTGTTAGTATTCAAACCCTGGCCTCCATGTACATGCTTGGTTCAGTGTAGGTATCCATTATTTCCTCATGATCTACTTAGTTTGATCCTATATAGATATGCAATTCCAATAGGTCTACCCAATATGTAATATAGGTCTATGTTCTCAACCATTCAACTTAGTTTGTTGCTTACTTTGGCTTAGATTCTCACACCCCATACATGCCACACAAATTGTTTTTTGGCATAATTCTCATGGAAAATAGGATATTCAATACCTATGGTGAGATATTAAGAAGGCTATCAACATCACACTATGGTGGGAGTTGGATCATTTCCAATAAAAGAACTACGTCATGAGGAACTTAGAAACATCAATAAATGCCTCAAGTTATATGAGAAAAATGCCTTCCATTACAGAGCTAAGTGATGATATAAAATATATTCGCACCATATTTATAGATGAGATAGAAAATGTCTTCAAAAAAGTCGATGAGATGGGAACAAAGATCTCCAAAAAAGTATATGATTTGGATCGTAGAGTGAAAGAGTGGGGAAAGAACCACATTCTACTCAAGGATGAGGTTCAAAAAGTGAAAATAAAGAATAAGGGAGTAAGTTTTCCATATTCCCACACATCATTTCCATTGCCACAACATTCATTCAACATGGGTTCTTTTAGTGGGTTCATGCACAAGATAAAAAATGATTTGCCAATATTTGACAATGAAGATGAAAAAGAGGGTACACGATGGATCAATAAACTCAAAGGCTATTTTGAGATATATCAAATGCATGATGATGAAGAAAAAATTAACTTTACATCTATGCACCTAGATAAATTGACTCATGATTGGTTCCTATGGTGGAACTCAAAACCCCAAGAATTAGCAAGAGATTGGGATTTTTTCAAAAATAATATGTTCAAAATGTTTTAGGATATAGATGAGAAGGAAGGTTTTTCCAAACTCACTCAATTTCAATAAATGGTACAATGGAGGAGTATTTTCGTGATCTACATGTACTAGCCACTCTTGCGAAAGAGCTGTCAGATGAATACCTTCTACAAATTGTCATATTAGGGTTGACAAAGAATATAAAAAATGAACTCAAACTACTAGATATTAAAGATATAAAGAAATCTTGAAAGAAAGCCAATCTTATTAAAGAGAAACTCATGTCCTATTAGTGACCACCTTAGTCCCAAATCAAAAAATCAAGCTCAAGATATATTCCTCCTAACAAAATGATTCTACCATAATGCAAATAATGACAAAAAATAGTATTTTAAGTGTCATGCACCTTATTGGAGTCGAGGCCACAAATGCAAGGACAAAAAGTACTTGGCAACGATAGTGACAAAGAGGAAAAAGAAAGTGATACATCTTTAATTGAGATGGAAACCGACAATTTGTGTGAGGAATCCAAATTATCTAAAGAATATAGAAATCAAAATACCATCCCAACACTTTTTTTCACTGTGATGGCATATGCTTCTCAACCCAAAACTCGTTTAAATTTTTTTTGTTACATTAAGAAAACAAAAGTAATAATACTTATAGATAGTGGTAGTTTGCATAATTTCATATATACAAGAATAAAAAAATTAAACATGTTCATCTACGCTACCTTCAACTTTCCAGTCACAATACTAGAGGACAAAACTGCTTCATGCAACGAGAAATGCCACAAGAGAGAATTGTCTATTAATGATTAAAAATTAATGTCTCCTGTGTATGCCATAGAAATTGGGGGAGTAGATGTTGTCTTAGGACCCCAATGGTTGGCTAGTTTTAAGGGCCTACCCTAAGCTCCCTACTTTTGGGTATTTAAGAGTTAGTCAATTGATGTATGTGGCTATTTTTTTTTACTAAGGCCCATAATATAGTTAGTGTATAGTTACTTAATGTAAAAGGATCATCTTTATTAAATAAGGACCACTATGTTGTTGGTAGTCATTAATGATGGGACCACAAGTAGTTAGGGTTTTTTTATTGAGAATCTATTTATAGATATAGAAGGATATGGAATGTTGTTGTCATGTGTTGTTGTAATTGGAGCTCTACTTAGTGAGAGGCAGTCCTACCTTAAGAGTCCCATGAGCATTTCTCTCTTTCTTCTAGAAATCATTATTATAAGGGTCACATTTTTCCTATTTCATCTCAATGGTCTCTTGTATCTACTTTTATACATTTATATTCTCAAAATTTCTTATTTGTGGTTCAATTCTAAGGGTTAAGGATTATTACAAGTGGTATTAGAGCTCTTTCCCAAGTCAACACATACCAAGATTTTAGAAGATTTATTTTTTTATGTTATAGATGTGTTTCAATGCCTTTAAATAACATAGATATCTATTGTTCAATGGGTGAATATGTAGTTAGGGAATAATACACACACAAAATACAAGTGATGTCACCTTGTTGAACACCCTTGTAACTTGTGTTGGCACCCCTTCAAGTAGTACCACATTAGAGAACACTTGTATATGTAATTTTCTTCCACTTAACCTTAGGTATATCATAATCCCTCTAGGAACACTTAACCTTAGGTATATCATAATCCCTCTAGGAACACTTGAAACCATACTTACATAAAAATGGATCCATCTTGTTGCTATAGTACATGGAGAAAAACACTCAGGGAAATCACTCTCACATACTAAGGAATCATATAGTACAACTAAGGGTATTGGATATTGTTGGCCCTTGACCAAGTTTTGGGAGTTTCTTGGTCATGTTGACCTATTTTGGGACTTCGACAGCCTGTCAAAGGAGGAGCACAAGACGAAGCGAAGATCAAGGGATCTCGACCCACTTTTGGGTCCTTTTTGGGTTTTTGGGGATAATGTAACGGGAATGGGATGTCGGCCCATGCATTTACCCATGTTTAGGCCTATTTTGTAAAGTATAAATAGAGGTCTATGCAATAGAAGTAGAAGACCGGTAAGCTAAGTGCGAAAGGCTAAGTGCTAGTGTGGATTGTAAGGGCTTTGTCCATTCTGTGTAAGACTTGCAGAGCTGAGTGCAAGTCCCTGTGCGAGACTATGAAAGGCTTTGTGTTGTAACGCAAGGAAGAAGGATCTAACGAGCTACGCAGATCTTTTGTCCTGTGTGGAGTAAGGGTTTTGAAGGCTTTGTGCTTGTAACTGATTGACTGAAGACAATAAAGAGGAAGAGTTGGTGGGCGTAGCCCCAGTGTGGGGGTGAACCACGTAAACACTATGTTATGTGCTTTGTCTTGATGTGTTCACGTGTTATTTGCTAAGTGCTTTGATATGTTTAGATAGATCTACTTATGCTTTGTGCTTATGATATGTGAGAATATTAGATCTGATCAAGATAGTCATGCTCAGTGCTTGATATGCTCATTCTGATCCATTTATATGCTAATTGCTTAAATACTGTAGATTAGTGTGAATGCTGCGAAGCTCTGTTTTAACAACGAAGTGAATGGTGATTGCATATCGAGGGACTGACTGTGCTAAGAGCTGTAATAAGTGTTATAATTACAGCTTTGTGTTCCAACAAAGGTTTCAGACACCTGCGTCTTGCAACCACCCCTGCCTCTACCTCGGGTGAGACTTCATTTGCTTCGCAGGTGTTGCCGAAAGGGCTGGTATTTAGGGATTTTTTGGCGCACTATTGTAGCATTGAACCCTGGGTCGGCCCATGTGCCAACAACTATCCTCCTTAATTTGTGTTGTAAAGGATTCAATTGAGTAATATTGTTGGAAAACCTTTGGTATATTAGAGAGCTATAGTTCTTGACATTCCTTTGTCCTTTGAACCTTGAAAACCCTAACCTCTATAGTACGACAACAAAATTCCTACATATTAGAGTATAGAAGGAATTGGGAATTATATAAATGTAGTAAAATATTGGTCCTACTGACACCATTGTGGGAGACCTATCTCAAAATATTCCTTATACAATTTTTAATCACGTGGGTATATAATCGCATGGGTGTGTCTCTCTAGTAACATTTTTTTTTCGTGGACTTGATAATACATTTGTTTGTGAGATATCTCAAAAGACTCCTCTCAAGCTAGTGGATGCATTGAGATAATTTTGGGATAACTCTTCAGGGGGATCTTAAGTGGTCCCATTAATCATACTCACATAATGGTAGCAAGGGAGTAAAAAATATAGGACCTACAAATTAAGAACCAATATCTTGAATCCATGGTTTATCATGTTAATTCCTTGGTTTCTTAGTTCATATCAAAGGTTGGCAATCAGGGTACTAAGTTCTAGAAAATGACCACTCAGAAGGAACACTACTTGCATCCATGGGGATCAAATTTCCAAAAAAACACATGGATCCACCCACAGAGGAATCTTAAACAAATAGAGAGCATCTGTAATGTCCCCAAGGCCGAGCCCTGTTGTAAATCATGTCTATGAAGTATAGAGCTTGCATTATGAATTGTAATTATGTTTTATACGCTGGTGAGCCAAGTTTATATAAGCTAGTGGGATTATGTGTTATTAGGCCAGAGAGCCTAAGTGTTAAGGTCGGGAGCTTGCTTTTGTATATGTAATCATGTAGAACATTAATAAAAATATAAACACCGTTGTGTGCAGACCGACCACAATGAATGAGTGATGGGGGACTAAGCTTCCACAGATTGGGTAAGGGATTGGGGGCTGGAAGGTTGGAAAGAGAGGCTAAGTGTTGAGCCTAGGGGATTAGGTCCTTGGGAATAATCTTTTAATATTATTCCAAAAGCCATGTGAAATATATGTTGTGTCCTAAGTTCCTGGAGAGGAACGCATGCTAATGGAGTGCATGCAGCTTCATGGGTGACATGTGTCGACCCAGGAACATGCAGTTAAAAAACTACAGAAGTCAGTCGTGGAGGGGGTCCCTACTCATTCCATCATCCTTTGCGTCTGATTTCGGATACCCTCACACAACTTTGAGAACCAGAAAACCGAGACGTCTTCCTGAAGACCAAAACATCATCCGTCTGATTCCGTTATTGGTCTACGTCTACCCTTGACATACCTATGCACCGTTGAGAGAATTGGTCAGGAGGGGAAAGTTGACTTGTGAGTTCCAGAACCCAGTCTATCGGCCATTGCAGAGATGAATCCGTACCCGATCTATCTGTAGGTTGTTGTTTCTGTTTTCTTGAGTGGGGTTGTGTTGTGGTTATCCTCACCATGCAGGAATTGAGTTGGAAGGGGCTAAAGAACTAGGTTTTAAGGCCCTTAGTTGAAGAGGCAGTTTGTCAGGCTTGTGAGAAGCTATTTCCAGGTGAAGGAGTCTGCTGGGAAGTGGTATTCTTCCAGAGAGAGTCCAACACCAGCTATGGAGCTCTAAGACTTCCTGATTCGACTTGTTGCCGAGACCCAGAGAGGGAGGTGAAGCACTGATGGAATATTCTTGTGAAGGTGTATGCTCCTGGGTGGAACATGCATGTGGGGAATGAGAGTCCATGAGCAGTGAGCGTAAGAAGGCATCCTAGGAAGAATCCTTCCGGTTATTCTGTGCAGTTTTCCCTATAACCTTAGCCTAGAAGAGGATTCCTTGCCTTGGGTGGAGCTTAGTACTAGCTCGGGGGTGACCCACTACTGAGCATGATGAGTAGCGTGGTCTAAGGCTGGGAGGTTCGTGGAAGGCCTGCACATGGTTGGTGGAATTACCATGGTTTCAAAGATAAGTATTAGTTTATGCTTAATATTATGTTTTACATGCATGTGATGCTTATATGTATCATGTATTCTGTTGTGCATATGAATTATTGTTAATGACAAGGATTATTTATGTTAGCAGTAATCTTGTGCTTACTCTAAGTTAAATGTGTTTAATATGACTTAAATGCATGTTATTAATTAAGTATGAGAATGATGTTGTTTCGCACAGTAGCATTTGCCTGGCCAATGGGATGACAACAGGGGACGTTACAGTATGGTATCAGAGCCTAGTTTCAACACTGAGCCTGGATGGGCCAGAAAAGTGGTCTTTGGACTGAGTTTTTGAGAAGAAATTGTGTCTAGAGGACTAATTTCAGACCTCAAAATGTTTCTGAGTGTCAACAGACTACTTGACCATGTTACAAAGCTCAGGAGGTGTAGCGATATTACAAAACTACAACTGGTGTAGTATATGGCCAGAGAGAGAGAGAGAACTCCACACCAGAAGTGTTGGATCAAGTAGATGAAGGTTCAGAAGGAGGGTACCAAGTCATTGGCTAGAAGTCCTTGAGAAGCAAAGTTGGACGATCAGAATTCTCTGTGGAGAACTCACGAAATCGCGAGGGCCGTAAGATGGACAGAAGTTGCAAGGTGGTTAGTGGATGGAGAAACTCGCCACCCTAGGATCTAGAATAAATGTGGGTCATTGATCGTGGTTGGTTTGAACCGTTGGATCATTTCATGAATTCAGGGATCATGAACTTGGAGAGGCCAAATTCTTGGTCACTCCAAGTCCCGAATCGCGAAAGAGATTAACAAGGGTAGAATCGGATGGTGGAGCGCTTCCAGGAAGAACTACCGAAATCCCGTGAGCCATTGGATCCAACCAACTAGTGAGGAAGTTAGGGTTGAGGAGATTTGATAGGTGTAATCATAGGAGAGATTTGGAATGTTAGATCCAAATCATCGAGGATCATTGGATCTCGTACAAGAACTCGTGTATCAGAATTTGGGGATTGAAGTGACAAGAAATTTGGAGTCACTGCATCGTGAACTCCTGGTTACCGAAAACCCGAAACGATCTACACTGTAGATCGTAGGAGAGGAACTTGATCGTTGGATCAAGTATATGAATAGACCGTAATTTCAGAATTTCGACAAACGGTAGTTCGAGATGTGTAGATGCACGAACTCCTGATGCCCGAAACTCCAAAATGAAAAGTAAAAGTAGTGGGGCCCCCTGACATCACTGGGAGTGAGGTGGACCTTATTAAGGACACCATGTGTCATCTTGGTGGGAGACAACTGTGCTATGGGCCCGCAGGGTAAGGAAATTGAATTTTTGGAAGTCGGGAGTTGGAGAGGGAAGCGAGTGTGAGAACCTCCGGGACCAAAACCCCAAAGCCCTGAAATCCTGAAACTCGAAGTTTCATTTGGAGAGCCTTGTAGCACCTAGTAGTTTAGCGTTTGATCACGGCCCATGGATGCATGGATTGGGGAATAAGAAAATAGGGGCTATCGCCGGAAATTGCAGAGCCAAACAGAGCTCAGAAAATTTGTGGAATCAAAACATTTTCTTATTCGCGTTGGTTTATGAATGTTGTAGTTTTATTAAGGGTTTAAGGCCTGACAAAATTTGGTTGACTGCACATTGTGTGTGCAGAGTTCAACGAGTGTCAGTACAGCCATGAATCGACGCCGAGTATAGAAATGGAGGAGGTACGGATTGCCTCCAATTCAGAGAATGAAAGAGAAGGAAGGGATGTCAACTTGGGAGTCGAAGGATCAAACTCCTATGGGCATGGAAGAGAATTGGATAAGGAAGGGCATGTGATGAAAATCATTGAAAGATTGCAGAAAGATGCCCAGGATCGATGAGCTGATAGCCGAAAGCTCATGAGGGTCAGGGATCGACAGGGTGAATTCAACTTAAAGATGTTGAAGAACCTGGAAAGAATAGAAAGGAAATTGGAAAAGGAGACTGACACAAGAAAAAAAAGGAGTCGCAGGACCCCTGAGAGAAAAAGAAGATCGAGGAGTGGTAGTAGACATCATCGCCGCTCCCCAAAGCATTCCGATACGGAAGCACACAATAGTTCAAGCCCATCCCCTGCAGAAAAACACCGAAGATTTGGAGTGGATGAATTGAAAGGGGAGATGAACAAGATTAAGCCTCCTACATTTGATGGAGAACATAAGAAGGAGGAAGATGCCGAAACATGGTTGCTTGGCATGAGTAAATATTTCCAACTGCAGAATTATTCCTCTCATGCAGAAGGAAGAATTGCAATGTATCAACTAAAAGGAAAGGCATCCATGTGGTGGGATCAACTTGTGCAGGTGCAACACGTTAGAGAGAAATATATCACATGGACGGAATTCAAGAGGTATTTCGAGAGGAAATACCTAACTGAAAGATACTATGACAAAAAGATGAAGGAGTTCTTCGAACTCATGCTGGGAAACATGACCATTGATGAATACGAACGAAGGTTTTTGGAATTACTGAAGTATGTTCCATTCATCAAAGATGAGGATGTCAAGATTCAGAAGTATCTGAGTGGACTGCCACCTCCCATTGGTGACAAGATTCAGTATGATGATCCTAAGACTATGGAAGAAATAATAAGAAGAGAGAAATTCTTATATGAGCATCAAAGAGAAAAGCCTACCTTTCAGAAGGTTTGGGATGACCAGAAGAAGTTTAAGAAAGAACAGAGGCAGAAGGGAAACAAACCTCCCTTTTTCAGAAATAGTCCTCAAGGACATACATCGTTTAGAGAGCCGAGAATGGTTGAAGTGGGGGAACAAAGGCCGAGACAGACGCCCATTCAGTGTTGGGACTGTAAAGAGAACCACAAGTACAGAGATTGTCCCCATAAAAATGGCAAAGCAAGAGCTGTCCATAATGTTCAACAAGATGAAAGAGTGGAGGACATGGGTAGTAGAATGCCAAGGATCTATGTGGCCCTAGACAACAAGCAAGATGAATTTCAGTCGCACATGATTGAAGTGGAAGGTATGATTAACAACCAACCATTTATTATTTTAATTGATTCAGGGGCTAGCCATAGTTATGTAGATCCTAGGGTGGTGGAAAGTTTGCATTTATCAACAAGCAAACATGAAAAGTCTTGGTTAGTGCAATTGGCTATAGGAACCAAGAGGAAATTCACTGAGTTGGTTAAGTCCTATCCAGTGGACATGAAGGGATTGAACACGAAGGCTGAATTGAATATTCTACCTTTAGGATCTTATGACTGTTTAATTGGGATGGACTAGTTGGACCAACACCATGCCCTCTTGGACTGTCGTAACAAGGAATTTGCATGCCTGGATGAGGAGGGGAATCGGAAAATAGTGCAAGGAATTCCCAGAGCTGTTGTTGTTAGAAAAATCTCAGCAATGCAGTTGAAAAAGTGCTACATGAAAGGCTGTCAATTGTTTGCAGCCCGTGTGGAGGAAGCATCCAGAGATGAAGTCTCAAAGATTGGAGACCATAAGGTACTAACAGAGTTTGAAGATGTATTTCAAGAGGTACCCAGACTACCTCTGAAGAAAGATATTGATTTCTCTATAAATTTGATGCATGCAGCAACTCCAGTGTCGAAAGCTCCTTATAGAATGAGTACGCTAGAGCTGAAAGAGTTGCAATTGCAGCTTGAAGAGATTCTAAAGAAGAGGTACATTTGCCCAAGTGTGTCACCTTGGGGTGCCCTGGTCTTGTTCGTGAAGAAGAAGGATGGGACGTTGAGGTTGTGCATTGATTTCAGATAGTTGAACAAAGTAACTGTCAAGAACAAGTATCCTTTGCTGAGGATCGACGATCTTTTCGATCAATTGAAAGGTGCGAAAATATTTTCGAAGATAGATCTCAGATTGGGATATCACCAGGTAAGAATAAAGGATGAAGACATCAACAAGACCACCTTTAGAACAAGGTATGGTCATTACAAGTTCACAGTGGTACCGTTTGGGTTGTCGAACGCACCAACTATTTTTATGTGCTTGATGAATGGTGTGTTGATTTAGGTTGGTTGTCATTGATGTCAACCCTTGAAGAAAGCCCTGTAGCACAAAGGTTTGGGTAATGGACCCAATATTGTTTGATGTAAATATGACTCATTATTGTTTTGTCATGGTTGATAAG
>SNQJ01S0006517.1:57814-83360 GCA_010110895.2 Picea sitchensis | reverse complement strand
GTTATGTAGATCCTAGGGTGGTGGAAAGTTTGCATTTATCAAGAAGCAAACATGAAAAGTCTTGGTTAGTGCAGTTGGATACAGGAACCAAGAGGAAAGTCATTGAGTTAGTTAAGTCCTATCCAGTGGACATGAAGGGATTGAGCACGAAGGATGAATTGAATATTCTGCCTTTAGGCTCTTATGACTGTTTAATTGGGATGGACTAGTTGGACCAGCACCATGCCCTCCTGGATTGTCGTAACAAGAAATTTACATGCCTGAATGAGGAGGAGAATTAGAAAACAGTCCAAGGAATTCCCAGAGCTGTGGTTGTTAGAGAAATGTCAGCAATGCAGTTGAAAAAGTGCTACATAAAAGGTTGTCAATTGTTTGCAGCCCGTGTGGAGGAAGCATCCAAAGATGAAGTCTCAAATATTGGAGACCATGTGGTACTAACAGAGTTTTAAGACTTATTTCAAGAGGTACCTGGACTACCTCCGAAGAGAGATATCGATTTCTCTATAAATTTGATGCCTGGAGTAGCTCTAGTGTCGAAAGCTCCTTATAGAATGAGTACACCAGAGCTGAAAGAGTTGCAATTGCAGCTTGAAGAGATGATAAAGAAGGGGTACATTCACCCAAGCATGTCACCTTGGGGTGCCCTAGTCCTGTTCGTGAAGAATAAGGACGAGACGTTGAGGCTGTGCATTGATTTTGGATAGTTGAACAAAGTAATTGTCAAGAACAAGTATCCTCTGCTGAGGATCGACGATCTTTTCGATCAGTTGAAAGGTGCGAAAATATTTTCGAAGATAGATCTCAGATTAGGATATCACCATGTAAGAATAAAGAATGAAGACATCAGAAAGACCACCTTTAGAACAAGGTATGGCCATTACGAGTTCACAGTGGTGCCATTTGGACTATCAAATGCACCCGTTGTTTTTATGAGCTTGATGAATGGAGTATTCAGGGACTATCTAGACAAGTTTGTCATAGTCTTCCTGGATGACATTTTGGTGTATTCCAAGTCAGAGGAAGAGCATGAAAAAAACTTGAGGATGGTGTTGCAAGTGTTGAGAGATCACCAACTGTATGCCAAGTTAAGCAAATGCTCGTTTTATCAAAGGCAGATCCATTACTTGGGGCACATTATTTCAGAAGAAGGGATCGTCGTGGATCCTGAGAAGGTTGAGGCCATCAGAGAATGGTAAGTGCCAAGGAATGTGGTGGAAGTTAGATCCTTTATGGGTCTAGCGGGCTATTACAGAAGGTTTATTGTAGGGTTCTCAAAGATAGCTCACCCTATCACTTCCTTGCAAAGGAAGGAGAAAAAGTTTCAGTGGACTGAAGAGTGTGAGAAAAGTTTCCAGCGATTGAAGCAACTATTAACCAGCGCTCCAATATTGAGGATTGCAGATCCAAATGTGGATTTCGTGGTGTGCACAGATGTGTGTAAAGAAGGGTTGGGAGGAGTTCTCAGTCAGAATGGTTTTGTAATCTGTTATGAGTCCAGGAAGCTGAAAGAGCACGAAAAGAATTATGCCCCTCACGATTTGGAGTTGGCAGCAATCGTTCACGCTCTGAGGAAATGGAGGCATTACCTCATGGGAAGGAGGTTTGAACTCAGAACAGACCACAACGTTCTAAAATATTTCTTTGATCAACCAACCTTAAACGCTAGACAAAGTAGGTGGCTGGAATTTCTGTGTGAGTACGACTTTGAGATCAAGCATATCAAAGGAAAGGAGAATAAAGTGGCTGATGCACTCAGCAGGAGGGTGCATGAATTAATGCTACAACCATTAGCATGTATCCGAATGATATTAAAAGCAGAATTCTAGAGGCTGCAAATGTAGATCTACAGTACAGAGAATTGGTAGCCAAGCTATAGCAGGGTAATATGCCACAGAAGATGGAAATTTATAAATTGGAAACCGATGGAATACTACTGTACAAGAACAAAATTTTTGTACCCAATGTCCAGTGCTTGAAACAGATGATTTTGCAGGAGATGCATAATGTGCCTTATGCAGGGCACCCTGGATATCAGAAAACAATAACAGCGGTCAAGAGCCATTACTTTTGGCCGGGTATGAAGAGAGAGATCACTGAATACATCGCCAGATGTATGGAGTGCCAGAAAGTTAAAGCTGAGCATAGGCACCCAGCAGGGTTGCTGCAACCTTTACCCATTTCTGAGTGGAAATGGGAAGTGGTGAAAATGGATTTTATTACAGGATTTCCCAGATCAAGCAAGCTACATGATTCGATCATGGTGGTGGTGGACAAGATTACAAAAGCTGCCCATGTTATTCCACTGAAAACTACTCACAAGGCAACAAATGTTGCTGATATTTTCATAAAGGAAGTGACACGATTGCATGGAATTCCTAAAACGATTGTGTCTGACAGAGACCCAAAATTAACCTCAGATTTCTGGAAAGGATTGTTCAAAGGATTCAGAACAAATCTAAACTTTAGTACAACTTATCATCCCAAGTCTGATGGACAGACAAAGAGGGTGAACAGAGTAATATAAGACATACTAGGAATGTATGTGATGGACAAACCATCAAGATGGGAAGACTACCTGCACTTGGTAGAATTCGCCTACAACAACGTGTATCATGCATCGTTGAAGATGAGGCCATTTGAATCACTTTATGGAAGAAAGTGCAATACTCCAGTGAGTTGGGATAATCCAGCTGATAGAGCAGTAGTTGGGCTAGAGTTTCTCAAGGAGATGGAGGACCAAATGATAAAAATTAAGTAGAATTTNACCCGGGACATGCAGAAAAGTTATGCTGATAAGAACAAAACCCACAGAGAGTTCAAAGTGGGTGATCATGTTTTCCTGAAAGTGAAAGCTAACAGGAGTTCCCTGAAGCTGGGAAGTTGCGCCAAGTTGGCAGCTAGATTTTGTGGGCCATTTGAAATCCTATAAAGGATTGGGCCAGTTGCATATATGCTTGCATTACCTGCATCCATGACTGTACATACTGTGTTTCATGTTTCATTGCTTAAGANGGCATGTGAGACTAAAGAAAAGTTTGATGAAAATGCTAGTCTCTTGTTTTTAAAGTTAAGGAAGGTTTGCAGGAATGTGATCATATACACCAGGTCTATTACAGAGCTACAAATAATATTTGGATGATGAAATTGATGAGGGCATTTGGTTGTGGTACATGTTGAGTACATGGTTGAGACAAGTAGTTGATGAGTTGGCGCACGTACATGATGTGTATAGTTGATGATGTTGGTACATATTGATGAGTCATACTTGATGAGTAGTTGACACATGATTGGCACATACTTGGTACATGGTTGGATGCACTTGTTTATGGTACATGTTGATTACAAGTTGGTGCATGGTTGATGCACTTGTTTATGGTACAAGTTGATTACAGGTTGGTGCATGGTTGATGCACTTGTTTATGTTACAGGTTGATTACAGGTTGATGCATGGTTGATGCACTTGTTTAAGGTACAGGTTGATTACAGGTTGAGGTATAGGTTGATGCATGGTTGATGCACTTGTTTATGTACAGGTTTATTACAGGTTGAGGTACAGGTTGATGCATGGTTGATGCATGGTTCATATTTATTGGTACAGGTTTACATCGGTATATCTCACAGTGATAGTGTGACAGTGGTTCCATCATTCTACTTCTACTTCAGGGTGACAGGACGGGGCAAGGATAGGTGGTTGTATCCACCTTCCAGTTGTAGACGGAGAACATAGGGAGTTGTAGCCTCCTTCTGGTTGTAGCCAGAGAATTGGGGAGTTGGAGCTTCCCTCAGGTTGTAGCCTGAGAAACTAGGGGGTTGGAGCCTCCTTCCAGTTGCAGCTGGAAAACAAAGTAAGTTGGTGCTTCCAATGAATGTAATTCTTCAAGACATATAAGAAAAAACATTCCGTGGTTTTCTCCTGATTTGGGTTTCCACGTAAACCACTTGTGTATTGTGTATGTGTATGATTGTTCATTTGTTCATTGCTTATTTACTCTACAGTTATTGGATGATAATGCTTCATTGATATAACACTTGGATTATATGGTTAAAAGGGATTAAATTGCTCTATTACTGATTCACCCCCCCTCTCAGTAATCCAACATGGTGTATTCAGGGACTATCTAGACAAGTTTGTCATAGTCTTCCTCGATGAAATTTTGGTGTATTCCAAGTCAGAGGAAGAGAATGAACAACACCTGAGGATGGTGTTACAAGTGTTGAGAGAACACCAGCTATATGCCAAGTTGAGCAAATGCTCGTTTTATCAAAGGCAAATCCATTACTTGGGGCACATTATTTTAGAAGAAGGGATCGTCATGGATCCTGAGAAGGTTGAGGCCATTAGAGAATGGTCAGTGCCAAGGAATGTGGTAGAAGTTAGATCCTTTATGGGTCTAGTGGGCTATTACAGAAGGTTTATCGTAGGGTTCTCAAAGATAGCTCACCCTATCACTTCCTTGCAAAGGAAGGAGGAAAAGTTTCAGTGGACTAAAGAGTGTGAGAAAAGTTTCCAGTGATTGAAGTAGCTGTTAACCAGCGCTCCAATCTTGAGGATTTCAGATCCAAATGTGGATTTAGTAGTGTGCACAGATGCGTGTAAAGAAGGGTTGGGAGGTGTTCTCATTCAGAATGGATTTTTAATCTGTTATGAGTCTAGGAAGCTGAAAGAGCATGAAAAGAATTATGCCACTCACAATTTGGAGTTGGTAGCAATCGTTCACGCTCTGAGGAAATGAAGGCATTACCTCATGGGAAGGAGGTTTGAACTCAGAACAGACCATAACGGTTTGAAATATTTGTTTGATCAGCCAACCTTAAACTCTAGACAAAGTAGGTGGCTAGAATTTCCGTGTGAGTACGACTTTGAGATCAAGCATATCAAAGGAAAGGAGAATAAAGTGGTTGATGCACTCAGTAGGAGGATGCATGAATTACATGCTACAACCATTAGCATGTATCAGACTGATATTAAAAGAATAATTCTGGAGGTTGCAAATGTAGATCTACAGTACAGAGAATTGGTAGCCAAGCTATAGCAGGGTAAGATGCCATAGAAGATGGAAATTTATAAATTGGAAACCGATGGAATACAGCTGTACAAGAACATAATTTTTGTACCCTATGTACAATGCTTGAAACAAATGATTTTGTAGGAGATGCATAATGTGCCTTATGCAGGGCACCCTGGATATCATAAAACAGTAGCAGCGGTCAAGAGCCATTACTTTTGGCCGGGTATGAAGAGAGAGATCGTTGAATACATCGCCAGATGTATAGAGTGCTAGAAAGTTAAAGCTGAGCATAGGCACCCAACAAGGTTGTTGCAACCTTTACCCATTCCTGAGTGGAAGTGGGAAGTGGTGACAATGGATTTTATTACAGGAATGCCCAGAACAAACAAGCTGCATGATTCAATCATGGTGGTGGTGGACAAGCTTACAAAAGCTACCCATACTGAAAACTACTCACAAGGCAACATATGTTGTTGATATTTTCATAAAGGAAGTGGTACAATTGCACGAAATTCCTAAAACGATTATGTCTGACAGAGACCCAAAATTCACCTCGAATTTCTGGAAAGGATTTTTCAAAGGATTCAAAATGAATCTGAACTTTAGTACAACTTACCATCCTGAGTCTAATGGATAGACAGAGAGGGTGAACAGAGTAATAGAAGACATACTAAGAATGTATGTGATGGACAAACCATCAAGATGGGAAGACTACATGCACTTGGTAGAATTCACCTACAACAATGGGTATCATGCATCATTGAATATGAGCCCATTTGAAGCACTTTATGGAAGAAAGTGCAATACTCAAGTGAGCTGGGATAATCCAACTGATAGAGAAGTAGTTGGGCCAGAGTTGCCCAAGGAGATGGAGGACCAAATGATAAAAATTAAGCAGAATTTGAAAGATGCCCAGGACAGGCAGAAAAGTTATGCTGATAAGAACAGAACCCATAGAGAGTTCAAAGTGGGTGATCATGTTTTCCTGAAAGTGAAAGCTAACATGAGTTCCATGAAGCTGGGAAGTTACGCCAAGTTGGCAGCCAGATTTTGTGGGCCATTTGAAATCCTGGAAAGGATTGGGCCAGTTGCATATATGCTTGCATTACCTGCATCTATGATTGTACATAATGTGTTTCATGTGTCATTTCTTAAGAAATATATACCATATGATAATCATGTTATCGATTGGAATGTGATTCAGGTGGAACAAGAAGGTGTCCTGGAAGTGCATCATGTGCGCATATTGGACAGGAAAAACAAACAACTCCGGAATTGAACTATAGAGCTTGTAAAGGTCCAGTGGACCTGGTATGGTCCTGAGGACACGACATGGGAGAATGAAGATGTTATGCGGGCAGAGTACCCACATTTTTTTGAAAAATTTGAAAAGCTTGCAGATGTAGTGCAAAATTGCACCGAGGACAGTGCAAAATAAGGGGAGGGGATTGTAATGTCCCCAAGGCCGAGCCCTGTTGTAAATCATGTCTATGAAGTATAGAGCTTGCATTATGAATTGTAATTATGTTTTATACGTTGGTGAGCCAAGTTTGTATAAGCTGGTGGGCTTATGTGTTATTAGGCCGGACAACCTAAGTGTTAAGGTCGGGAGCTTGCTTTTGTATATGTAATCATGCAAAACATTAATAAAAATATAAACACCACTATGTACAGACCGACCACAATGAATGAGTGACGGGGAACTAAGCTTCCACAGATTGGGTAAGAGATTAGGGGCTGGAAGGTTGGAAAGAGAGGCTAAGTGTTGAGCCTAGGGGCTTAGGTCCTTGGGAATAATATTTTAATTTTATTCCAAAAGCCATGTGAAATATATGTTGTGTCCTAAGTTCCTGGAGAGGAACACATGCTGATGGAGTGCATGCAGCTTCATGGGTGACATGTGTCGACCCAGGCACATGCATTTAAAAAACTGTAGAAGTCAAGCGTGGAGGGGGTCGCTGCTCATTCCATCATCCTTTGCGTCTGATTTCGGATACCCTCATGCAACTCTGAGAACCAAAAAACTGAGATGTCTTCCTGAAGACCAAAACATCATCCATCTGATTCCGTTATTGGTTTTCATCTACCCTTGACATACCTATGCACCGTTGAGAGAACTGGTCAGGAGGGGAAGGTTGACTTGTGAGTTCCAAAACCCAATCTATCCACCATTGCAGAGTTGAATCCGTACCCGATCTATCTGTAGGTTGTTGTTTCTGTTTTCCTGAGTGGGGTTGTGTTGTGGTTATCCTTACCATGTGGGAATTGAATCGGAAGGGGCTGAAGAACCGGGTTTTAAGGTCCTTAGTTGAAGAGGCAGTCTATCAGGCCTGTGAGAAGCTATTTCCAGGTGAAGGAGTCTGCTGGGAAGTGGTATTCTTCCAGAGAGAGTCCAGCACCAACTACAGAGCTCTAAGACTTCCTGATTCGGCCTGTTGTTGAGACCCAGAGAGGGAGGTGAAGCACTGATGGACTGTGCTTGTGAAGGTGTATACTCCTGGGCGGAACAAGCATGTGGGGAATGAGATTCCGTGAGTAGTGGGCGTAAGAAGGAATCCTAGGAAGAATCCTTCCGGTTATTCTGTGCAGTTTTCCCTGTAACCTCAGCCTAGACTAGGATTCCTTTCCTTGGGTGGAGCTTAGTCCCAGCTCGGGGTGACTCACTATTGAGCATGATGAGTAGCGTGGTCTAAGGCTGGGAGGTTCGTGGAAGGCCTACACGTGGTTGGTGGAATTACCACGATTTCAAAGATAAGTATCAGTTTATGCTTAATATTATGTTTTTCATGCCTGTGATGCTTATATGTATCATGTATTCTGTTTTGCATATGAATTATTGTTAATTATAGGTATTATTTATGTTAGCAGTAATCTTGTGCTTACTCTAAGTTAAATGTGTTTAATATGACTTAAATGCATGTTATTAATTAAGTATGAGAATGATGTTGTTCCACATAGTAGCGTTTGCCAGACCAGTGGGATGACGACTGGGGACATTACATCATCACACTAATATTTTCTTTCTAGATAAGCATACTCATCAAACACCATGCATTTATTTCCAAAAGTATGCATGAACAAGTTTAATGGTTCTAATTTAGCAGGTTGGATTACCTAAATTGAAAACTATTTCTCTCTCCATGGAATTACTAATGACCTAATGAAACTCAGACTTGGAGCCTTATATTTGGATCTTGAACGTTGGAAATGGTGACAATGACATAAGAAATATTATGGAGGATACATAGCATGGAGCCAATTTGTGAAAGAGATATATGCATTTTGAATGAGATACTCATACTTGGGGTGACTAATAAAATTATGCCAAACAAGAACAATTGTAGAATTTATAGAAACCTTTGAGCAATTGGAAATCCACAAAGAGGGCTTATCTAATTTATGTTTTAAAGAATGTTTCATTAGTTTTCTCAACAAGGAAATTAGAGCACAAGTCATGATGCAGTGCCCAACTACTTAGTTGGAGGTTTGTTAGAGATAGATCATAATATCATCACTCACTTCTCGCACTCATCCTCCTTGGAAACCACCCCCAAATCCTCCACATATTACCCCTCAAGAATCCAAAAGTTGTTCCTAGAAGAGATGATAGAATGCCAACACCTCAACCGTTTCTATAAATGTGATGAGTGGTGTTTCAAAGGGCACAAATGTAAATGACATAAATGATTTCAAATGGATGTATCCTCCCAGGACCACTTGAAAGACATTCCAATTGAAGACTCTCCCAAACTGGAACTTGAAGAAACCACATGTCACAGACCTAAGATTCTTTCCCAAACTTTTTCTCTTTGTCATCTCCAATAGTGCAACACTACCTTGCCTCAACCATAGGGGCTTGGCCAACCTAGACTTCAACTAGACTATGCCTCTTCACTTAATTTTTTCCCATAACTTCACTTTAAGCTATAGTATGTTAGATATGTAACCAAGTTCAACACAACCAAGTTCATTCAACAACAGGAACATGTCCAATTGTGGAATTAAAATACCCCAACAATACTTTTATACATAGCCAATAATTCAACAATACGTAGCCAATACAATGCATTGAAAATATCATAAAATTCATCCAAGTAAAGAGACCACAACACACATGTATAGGTGACACCCAAGGTAGATTCCTTAACTTTATTTGTATGAAGAAAGTTATAATATACAACAAGGGAGTGTGACCAATTGCCTACAACTCTTTTGTACACTACAATTATCCAAGGCACAACTACTTATAAGACTTGCCAATGAAACTCCTAAAGAATTCATAAGCTTGCCTTTCACGTATTGGATCTTCCATTGTTCACTCAACCATTATCCAATTTTACCTACCATGTCAAAACCAAACTTAACACAACTATAGAGTTCCTTTTCTACCCTTGCATGAATGACCAAACTTGTTCAATGAATTTACACATGTGAGCATCCCCTTTATATTGAGGGAGTGCCTTATCTTTCACATTCTCTAAGGTGATGTGCAAGCCCCTCCGTTTCCAAAGTGGACCTTTGCAGTCTATCCACCAACAATGGAATGTTCATCCCCTTGGGTTTGTAAGTACATAACATGTGCTCAAGGTGTCCCAACTCGCATAAGGAAATTATGGACGATTCACCACTACATCCATTAAATAGGTAATCATAGTCTATCCTTGAAACGTTCTATTGAAACCTTATTTTCCTACCTTAACTGATTGAGTAGGGTGACTAATACCACCCATAGGCAGAGACCTTACATCCTTCCCCACTAAACTTGTTTTCATCCCAACAACGTCCAGAAAACACGTGTTTAAGTGCCTCGATTTTTTTCTTCTCAAAATATTATACCTTATATTCATACTACCACAACACCTCTTTCCTTTATCAACTATACTAATCTTTGGGTCCATATTTCTAGCTAACAAAGTACTCCTACCTTATATTATTTCCAAATTGAGTGGTCTTGTGTGCTAGTATCTTGTCCACTTCCAACTTTGGTTTATTTTCAATCAATATGGAGACTTTGTATGGGATAGCTCTACTAGGATCACCTTCATCAATACTACAAGGATTCAATTTATTGATATGGAAAACCAGATGTTGATCTCTCATGTTTTATGATAGCTCCAATCTATAAGTGACATTACAAGTCTTCTCAAGTACCACCATAGAAAATCACTAGAAATGCCACTTGGTGGCTTGAAATTCTCTCTAACCAACCTAAGTAATACGAAGTCACCAACTTGAAACTATGCCTCCCTTCTGTGATGATTTACCCAACACTTCATCCTTTCTATTTCACTTGTGAACTGAATGCAATCCATCTCCAATTTGTCCTGCCATCCCTTCATGAACCTCAAATCTAATGGGTTTCCCTTATAGTATCCTTGCAAAATTGTGTGGGGTGCCAATGACCGTTGTCCATTTGAAAAATCAAATGAAATATGTCCCATCATGGAACTCTTCTGGATGTTGTAACTGGATTAGGTTGCATCCAACAACTCTAGCTAGTTTGATTGGTCTCCACAAAAATGTTCCTTAGGTGATCGTCCAAAAGGCCATCGATACATTTTGTTTACCCATCGGTCTATGGATGATAACTTGAACTCATCAGAATCTTGGTTCCAAAAATATTGAACAAATTTTTCCAAAATGATCCAGGGGATCAAATTTTGCTCAAAAATAAAAGTGCTCAGAATTGCTTCAAAACAGACATGCGTGTATGCCTTGTCCTCATGATCCCAATGCAACTTGAATGGGTTCAAACGAACATTGTATGAGCAAGATATTGTGTTCTGTTCATTTTTCCAAACAGACAAAATTTTGTTGACTGTATAGTCTTTACAATGCTGACATGGAAACTAACCATACAGTCCATACGATCGTACAATGTTGACGTGGTAGGGGACATACCCACAAGTGGTAGATGAGTTGGAATGCTGACTAGGCAGGCTCTGTGGAAGACAAGTGGATGAATCAGGTTGTGACATGTGTCATATTTGTTGGAAAGTTGTATGGTGCCATGTGGACCAGTTGTGGGCTGCCACCTAGCACCCATCCAGTGTGTAAAATGGGTGAAGTTCGCGAGGGTCAAACCCCCAACCTTCGGATGGACACGTCAAGGATTTGGTAGGGCCGGGCTACCAGCCCGCCCATGGGTGTTTCTTAACACTATAGTTCATTTAAAATTATATGAATTGAAACATATGGTCAGGAGGTGGAGAAAAGGGTCGGGGCTAAGCCCCAACCCCCAATCCATAGCATAACATATGACCACTCTATAGTTTGGGGTTGCAATAATTTTCACAATAGTTGCTCGATACCTGGCGCCTTAACCCCCGATCCATATTTCCATTCATACAACCCGTTACCTAACTGTTTGGCACGGGGTTTCAATGATTAGCCCCATCACATGTATTCTTACCACATGACCACGAGCCTAGCCTAGAGGAGCTAGCCGACGGTGCACGCAGCAGTTAGGTCGTTGGACACATGGGGCCATATGACCGAGTTCTCTACCGAGGTTTGGGGGTCGGCACAAATGGTCCTATATTTTCTCCCTTTTTGCAGGAATCATTGCATGTGTTGGGTTTTGGCACGAAAAACACACAGAGGCCGAGTTAGTCAGACAGAGGGTGCAATTTGGCGAGAAGGTACAACAATCTTGAAGAGGAAAATTTCCAGGAGGTGTAACTTCTTCATTTTTTGGCCAAACCAGGTGCCGAAAAAGACCAGCTAGGGGTTTTTGGACATTCTGGAGCCATTAGAGCCATCTATTTTGTATTTTGAGAACTGTAATAGAACTTTTTAAGCATAATGAAAATTATCCAAGAGATGTATCCCAAGAGAGGGGTGAACTCCTTTATCATTTGTTGTGTTATGTGTTCATTTTTGATGTTTTTTATATGCCTGATATGCTGCTCATGATTAAGTAAAAACTCATTAAAATTATGTGTTAGTAACTTGATCCAATTAGCCAAACACATACCATTTTTACACTTGCAATTTAAAAGAGACAAGTCTTCTTGATTTTCAGATTAGTTGGAAATAAACCCATTTCAATTTCAGACCAGTTGGTATCAGAGCATAGGTTTGAGGGTTTGATTGTTTGTGCAAGTGTCGTTTTCTAATGCTTACAAGGTTGAATCTCACAAGAGGAGAAGGTCAACTTGTATAGCCAAGTTCTCAATTGTCAAGAAGGAGAACTATCAAATCACATCAAGCTTCAAGGAGATATTCACCAAGTATGGCTCATGAGGAGAGTTTGGAACTCTTCCTTCAGAGGAGGAAACTTTCATAAAATATTTCTATGATATGACTGAGATGGTGAAATTTTTGTTTGAAGAAAGAAATTCAAGATCGCAAGGTGAAAGCTCCAACCCTCCAAAGGGAAATGGAGACAGTGGTGAAAAAAGTCCAAAGGGAAATGGAGGGAATGGTGATTCTCCACCTCCTTCACCTCCATCTTCCACTTCTTCTACCATTTCACAACCACCTCCAAATTCTCCAAAAGAACATGGTAAAACTCCTTTACAAACTCCTTTGCTTAAGCTTGATATTAAGTTTGAATTTCCTATGTACAATGGAGAGGTAAATGCTGAGAAATTGGATAACTGGATTCGTTAGATTGAAGTGTATTGTAGGATACAAAGAATCATAGATGATGAAACTAAGATTCAAATTGATTCTTTAAGATTGGACAGTGCACCACTCATTTGGTGGGAAGCCAAAACTCAAGAGGACATGAAGAAACATGGTAAAGTTTTATCCTCTTGGAATGATTTTATTGTTGCAATTAAAAGGAAATTTTATCCATTAGAATACATGCATAAAGATATTATGGATTGGAAAAACTTTAGGCAAGCCAAAGGGAAATATGTGCAAAGATTCACTCAAGAATTTAGGAGAAGAGCTCTGGTTTTGGGTATAGATTTGTCTTCACAAGAAACTTTACTCAAATACATTGGAGGTTTGCATAGCTTCTTGAGGCATACACTACTTATGTTTAACCCTTCAAATATAGATGAAGTTTGTGTACAAGAAACTCATTTAGAAGCAAGATGAAGGAATGAACCTCAAGAGGGTAGAAATAAGTCTTTTTATAATGGATACAATGGAAAGAGGAAGTTTGAAGGAAATGGAAAGAAAAATGCTTCAGTCAAGAAAGAGAGAGAGCAACTCTCATGTAAAAATTGTTCAAAGGATGGTCATGATGAATAACATTGTTGGAAACTTCATCGTGAAAAGAGACCCAAAAATTTCAACAATAAAGAGAAACCAAACATTACTACAACTGTACAACAAGATTTAGGATCTAATTCAGAAGATGAAACAAAAATCACAGCCATGGGTTTTCAAGGTAAGAATTCTATTGCAAGTACTAGTTATTCCAATAGTAGTAGCCTTAATGTAACTCAACATGAAAAAGAAAGAATAGAGATTTTTCACATAAGGGTAATTTCAAAACATACGAAGATAGATACTCTATTTGATACATGATCTCAAGCAAACCTCATTTCTGAAGACATTGTAAATAAATTTAATTTGGAAACTACTCCACATCCTAAACCTTACCCTCTAGGATGGATATGTGACAATGCCAAATTTCATGTGACAAGAAGGTGTAAAATTAGATTTTCCATCACTAAAAACTATATAGATGAGGTAGAGCTTGATGTTATTCCATTGGATATTTGTGGTATTGAGTTGGGAAGCCCTATTTATATGATAGGAAATCCATCTTTCATCATCATGAGAACAAGTACCAATTGTTTAAAAATGGAGTTGAGTACATTGTTAGAGCACATACAAAGAAGATGAATGTGTCACTTAAAAATGTTGGACAAATGAAGAGACTAGTCAATACTAGTAAGAACCTTGTACTTTTGATGATTAAACCCAAAGAAAATGATGAAGAAGAAGTTTTCAAAGGATGTGATGCAAATTTATAATCTGATTTATATGAGGTTGTTAACAAAAATGTTGAGATGTTTTAGGAACCAAGGGGATTGCCTCCTAAAAGGGGTATCCAACATGAGATTCTATTGCAGCAAGATGGTCCTATTCCAAACATTGACATGTGCAGGATGTCAGTCATGGAGAATGTTGAAATCAGAAATCAAGCCCAAGAGTTGCTTGATAAAGGGGTCATTAAACCAAGCACATTGCCATGCAGGTCACCAATTGGTTTGGTACCAGATAAAGATGGTATATGGCGAATGTGGGTAGATTTCAGAGCCTTGAACAAGACTACGAATATGATTGTTGAAGGAGACATATGGAAGAAAGATTTGAGAGAAAAGCAAGCTCCACTGCATGCCTTGACAAGCTATGTGTTCCACTTGGTGATAAGGTATAAGAAAGACATTTATGATAAAGTTGTTAATATGCTTACTAGGCCTATTATTAGTGCTTCATTATTTTTTAAGCATAATATTATGATGCATGAGAGATATTTGGAACAGTGTGCTTTAGATGCTGATTTCAAAAATGTTTATGCAACTTTGTGTCGTACTAACCAAGTTGAGGAATTGGATTCCTATGTGCATGGTAAACTTTTGTATCTTGGCAAGTTATGTTTTTCACAGGGTGAAAGAGTCAACATAATAAGGGAAGCACATTATTCTCTTGTTGCTAGCCATTTTGGTGTGGGCAAGATGGTGGCTAGTTTGCAAAGAAAGCATCCTAAGTTTTGGGATAAGCATCTACACCACTTTCAACATGCTTATAACCGGGCTAAACGTTCATTGACTTAGACACTTCCATTTGAATCATGTTTTGGATATTTGCCAAAATCTCCTTTAGATTCTATCTTTGGGAAAGATGTGGCTATTGATAGTCATAGTGATGCTGACAAGGCCAAGAAGTTCATGGAGCATGTTCAGATTCCATCAATTGAAGATTTTCTTTCAAAATTTCATGAAGATACAATCCTTGACGGGAAGACAAGGTATTCAAAGTGAGGGGATGTTGATTACCTTCGTATTGGTCTCAAAGGAACAAATACAAGAAAGACTAGATGGATTGAGGTTAGAAAGGTGAGGGAAATGTAACCTCATCTTTAGATTGACTAAAAGTAGTCTTTTGGAGGTCCAAAAGCTTCCCAATGGGGAGGTGTGATCCAGGGGATCAAATTTTACTCAAAAATAAAAGTGCTCATAATTTCTTCAAAATAGACACGTGCATAGGGCTCGTCCTCATGATCCCAATGCAACTTGAATGGGTTAAAACAAATGTCGTATGGGCACGATATCGTGTTTTGTTCATTTTGTCAAACAAGTAAATTTTTGCGACTATATAGTCTGTACAATTAGTAAAGTGATGACATGGCATCTGACCATACATTATGTACGAAATTACAGTGATGACGTGGTAGGGTATGGACCCACATGTGGTAGATGAGTTGGCATGCTGACTGGGAAGGCTCTGTGGAAGAAAAGTGGACAAATCAGGTTGTGACACGTGTCATATTTGTTGGCAAGTTGTATGGTGCCACGTGGCCCAGTCATGGGTTTCCACGTGGCACCCCTACAGTGTGTAAAATGGGTGAATTCTATGAGGGTTGAGCACCCGACCTTCGGATGGAAACATCAAGGCCTTGGCAGGGCTGGGATACCAGCCCATCCGTGGGTGTTTCTTAACACTATAGTCCATTTAAAATTATATGAATTGCAACGTATGGTCGGGCATCGGAGAAAAGGGCCGGGGCTAAGCCCCAACCCCCGGTCCATAGCATATCATATGACCACTCTATGGTGCGAGGTTGCAATAATTTCCATAATAGTTTCTCGACACCTGGCGCCTTAACCCCTAGTCCATATTTCCATTCATACGACCCGTTACCTAACCGTTTGGTGCGAGGTTTCAATGCTTAGCCCCAGTTCATGTATTCTTAACACATGACCATGAGCATAGCTCGAAGGAGCTAGCCAATGATGCGTGCAACAATTAGTTCGTTGGCCACATGGTTCCATAAGACCGAGTTCTCTGCTGAGGTTTGGGGGTCGATGCAAATGGTCCTACATTTTCGCCCTTTTTGCGGGAATCATTGTGTGTGCTGGGTTTTGGCACGAAAAGCACATAGAGGCCAAGTTAGTCAGTGATCCAGATTTAGGATCAGAACGAATTGATTAAGAGACTGAATACAATAAAAACAAAGACATGAATAATAAAACAAATATCCAGTGAACAATATCTTCTATTAAATAATGAAATAGGTTGAAACTGTAAAACTATAGAACTGAAACACTTGCTCGAACGATGGTAGCTATCTCTGAGAAGAGATGTGGCTGTTACGCACATCCGTCAGAGAAGAATGGATTAAAATGAGGCTCCAAAGGCCTTTTTGATATTACTCACGAATGCCAAAACCCTAGACATCCAAAAACCTAACCCTAGAAGGTGAAACGTCAAAAGTCATGTGGGCCCTATGGGTGAGTTGGTGTAGTTTGGTACCTCAACTTCCAAGGGTCGTAAATTTTGCATACGACCTTCATTTTATGCACGTGATAGCTCGTTGGAAAGGTATTTGAGAGAGATATATATTCTGCCATCAAAATCTAACTTTGTCTACAGTTTGATTGTGGCGAGCCAAATAAACAACGTTTAGGGCCCCAAAACAGCCTTGGAAGTACAACAAGATGTGCTGACATGACAACATACAAAATAAGCCAGTTGGATTACACGAGAGGCCACATGTATCCACCAAGAGGATGTGTGGGGCTTCATACAACCCCATAAGTGTAGAATTCACAATTACAAAGTAGTATGGAAGAACGTGCTAAACAAAAAATGGACACGAGGAGCTAGTTGGAATAGGTGGGTGGCCACCAATATCCACCTGGATCAATCCTCCCCCCTTAGAATGCAATGGTCTCCATTGCATCGAGTTCCCCTATCAGGTGAGGAAAATTATGCTGGATTTAGCATCAGGTGAGGCACTTGCCTTGGTGTAGGAGTTTCCCTGCCTTGACAACCCAATAAAGGTGGATCTTCTACTGGCGAGTGCCCTTGACCTACGTGTCCACTATCTAATCAGTGGATACTTGTTCCATGCAGTCAAGGTTGAGATCTGTAGGTGTCAATTGTTTTGCAATCTTGGAGGTGTCCAATAATGGGGGAAATATGGTCGAAGGAGGTCCACATTGAATACTAAATGCAAACCAAGGAAGGATGGAGTGTTGAGATCAAAAGCATTGATACCCACAACCTTGGTGATAGTGTAAGGCCCATAAAAAAGTGGGCGAAGCCTCTGATGGGGCCTGGTGAGACGCTCCTTCTGCAAATGTAACCAGACTTTGTTGCCAACCTAAAATTAGTGTGGTGCCCTATGTTGATCATGGTGCTTCTTGTACTTAGCATTGGATTTATTCAAAATCTCCCAGACCTGTTGGAATATTTGATGAATCCCCTCAATGAATCTGGTGGCTTTGTCGATTGCAGACTGATCAGGGGAAGAGTCTGTCTTTGCGGTGAAAAGAGGAAGTGCAACATCAATGGGTCCCTAGGGTTGGAATCCTAGACCTACCTGAAATGGGCTATGGCCAATGGAACTATGGAGGGCCTTGTTGTAAATGTATTGGACATATGGGAGACTCTCGTCCCATGTACGTGGATTCTTATAATTGTACATGCGCAAGATGTGCATAATCATTGTATTGGCGACCTCTGTTTGGCCATCGGTTTGGGGGTGGAAAGCAATTTATTTTGTGATCTTGGTGCCTAATAGAGACCAAAGACTCGACCAAAAGGTGTTGAGGAACTTGATGTCTCGGTCGGATACGATGGTATGTGGTATCCCAAAGTGGACCCACACTCATTCAAAGAAGATATTAGCAGTATATTCCACTGTGAAATTCTTCTTACAGGCTGTGAGGATGGCCTTTCTTCGAAAAGCGATCAACAACCACAAACACATAATCATTTCCTTGATTGGTGGAAGACAAGCCAGAAATGTAATCCATTGAGATGGATTCCCAAGGATTCTTGAGAATAGGAAGAGGGGTGTATAAGCCTTGCTTCTTGATGGTTGGCTTGGAAATGGCACAGGCAATGCAAGATCCGATATACTTGCTGACGTCCTGTCGAAGTTTTGGCCAATAAAAATGTTTCTGAGGAACGACCACAATTTTCTCCATGCCAAAATGTCCTGCCACCCGACTGTAGTGGGATTCCCAAATCAACATTGCACGCTCGCTTGTAGGAACACAGAGATGGCCCAGGTGGCATAAGATTCCGTCAAGAATGTGAAAATCAATGACATTTGCGCCTGTACCCAAGAGCCGATAGGTGGTGGCGAAGCCCAGATCTTGCTGATAAAGTTGGGGCCACTCTGATGCTTTATGTCCACAATAATGCAACATAGTGGTGAGTGCAACCATAGGAGGCCGACTGAGGCAGTCAATGCCATGATTGGAGATACTTGTCTTATACTTTATGTTAAGATGGAACTGTTGCATGTAGGTGGACCACTTTTGATGGTGGTCGTTCTGCAATTTCCCCTATGTCTGTATGAACTGCAGAGGCTTCTGATCAGTGTGTATGATCGTCAATTTCCCCAAAATGTAATGTTTCCATTGACGACAAGCTTGTACAGTGGAATACATTTCCTTGTCATTGGTGGGGTATTTCCAGACAGTATCAGAGAGTGTCTCACTATGGCATGCCACTGGATTCCTATGCTGAGTGAGAATTTCACCCACAACATAGTTAGATGCATCAGTCTCAATCTCGAATGGTTGCTACAGATTGGGAAAGGAGAGTACTAGAGCTAAGCACAAGTGATGCTTAAGATCATAGAATGCTCATTTTTTCTCCTTCCACCACATGAACTTGGCCCTACCACTACCCTTGGTCACCTAGCTGAGGACCCATGCAATATGGGAGAATCCCAACATGAACCATCGGTAGAAGTTGGCTTGTCCTAAGAAGCTCCGAAGCTCGGTCAGTGTGGTCGGGACTGGCCAATCACAAATGAATTGGATATTAACTGGATCAACATGTATCCCATGCTCATAAACAATGTATCCCAATTATTGGACCTTGCTCATGCCAAAATATCATTTTTCCAAGTTGGCATAAAGCTTGTGCTGTCGCAGAGTGCTCAAAACCTGTTGAATATGCCGCATGTTATCCTCCCACATTCTACTGAAGATGAGGATGTCATCCAAATATACTACCACAAAGGAGTTGGTGAAGGGTCTCAATACATCATCCATCAACCTCATGAAGTGGCTAGTGCATTTGTTAAGAACAAGGGCATTACTAGCCATTCGTAGAGACCTTATTTAGACTCAAATTTTGTCTTCCATACATTAGTTGGTTCGATGGGAACCTAGTGGTAGCCAAAATTTAGGTCAATGATGTTGAAGAACTTTTCCCCCTTGATTTGGTCAAGAAGGTCATCAATATTGGGAATGGGGTAGTGGTTCCTGACTGTGATTTTTTTAAGGCTCTATAATCAGTGTAGAGTCACCAAGTTTTGTCCTTCTTCTACACCAGTACATCGGACTTCTGCAAGGGGAGGAGTTGGGTCTGATGTGCCCCTTTCGACGAATCTCTTGGATCTAATGCCTAATTTCTTCATTCTCCATCAACGAGCACTGATAGATTGTTCCATTAGGTAGAGGTCCGTTGGGGGTCATATCAATTGGATGCTTGAATTTGTAGTGTATTGGTACCCCTGTAGGTGAGGCGAAGATGTCTTTGTACTCTTCCACGATCCTGTCCACTTGCTTCTACTGCAAAGAGAGGAGTTTTGTAGAGGCCACGGATGTGGTGATGACCTTCTTCTTACTATGATCATGGATCACAAAGAAGACAAACTTCTCGATCTATGAAATGACCTTACTACATTGCTTAACAAAGATTAGAGAAATAGCAGTAGGCGGTGCTACCTCTGGGATCCTGTACAATTGTCTACCCAAAGTAATAATAACATTGCAGGGTATAGAATCATACACAACATGATGCTTTCCACACATATGGTTGTCCTAAAATAACATCACAAACTTCAAGGGGAGAAATATCACACAGTACCTCATCTTTGAAAGTCTTGATGCCATAGGGAAGATGACATTGTTGGCTGACATGAAGATATCTTCCTTGACGAAGCCAACTGATGGTGTAGGATTTTAGGTGTGGTTTCAATGGCAGGTCGAGTAACTTGATGACTTTTTCTGAAATCAGGTTCTTCTGACTACCTCTGTCGACAATGAAATGAATCAGAGCTCCCTTGACCCACCTATGCGAGTGAAAGAGGCATTCCCCTTCCTCTGGTTCTTCGGGTTCACTTGGCCGGACTTTGGTGGTAGAGACAGTGGAACTGAGCTCAAAATTGATAATCCTCTTCTCTCCTTCAGGATTTGACTCGGAATCAGAATCATCTTCTAACTTGGAATCCTTTAGCTCGACCACGAAGGACTGCTTGGAGCAACATTGTTTGGTGTTGTGCAAAGGAATTTTATGGTACTCACACCATTTTCCATGTCCTTCTTCGTCTTCTCATTTCCCTTATTGTGTTGCGGCTTGGAATGATTGTCCTAGGGGTGACCATATTGACTTGGTCCTTTGCTGTCTGGGTTGGGGCTACCTTTTCTCTAATTCGGCTATGAGGGGTTTGCATATCCAAACTCTCGTCGTTTCTACTTAAATTTTTGCTCGATCTTGACAACATATCTATAAGTCGTTACCAATGAGGTGATGTCCAAGAACTCCATTTATGTTTGAATGTATCTATGAAAACAACTGCGGTATTTGAGAACCAGATGATTCTTAGAGTGTTTGATACCAAATTTGGTGCGTAGGGTATGGAAAATATTGGTGAAATCTGGTATTGTCTGGTCCCTTTCTTGACATGGGGTGGTCCATCTGGTGTACTAGTCCTTGTAGCTTCCAACAGGGTAGTATTGTTCTTTCATGGTGTCCCAAAAGGAATATGCACAAGACTTTGATGGTGGTCATTCTACAATTTCCCCTATGTCTGTATGAATTGCAGAGGCTTATGATCAGTGTCTATGATCGTCAATTTCTCCAGAATGTAATGTTTCCATTGACGATAGACTTGTACAGTGGAATACATTTCCTTGTCATAGGTGGGGTATTTCCAGATAGCATCAGAGAGTGTCTCACTATGGTATGCCACCAGATTCCCATGCTGAGTGAGAACTGCACCCACAACATAGTTAGATGCATGAGTCTCAATATCAGATGGTTGTTGCAGATTGGGAAAGGAGAGTACTAGAGCTAAGCACAAGCAATTATTCAGATCATCGAATGCTTGTTGTTTCTCCTTCCCCCACATGAACTTGGCCCTACCACCGCCCTTGGTCATCTAACTGAGGGCCCATGCAATATGGGAGAATCCTGTAATGTTCCTGACTTGGCTAGGTAAGGAAACACTGCTAATGTGTGTGTAGGATCAAAGGTTTACAGCATATAAATGATCATACAAATAATAAACGTGATAAAGGACTGCAAAGTTTGTATTATGATATCTTTGTGGATTACAAAATGGCCAAATGCGGTTGAATAACTGACAATACTCGACTAGACCAACATACAAAGGATCTTAGCCGGAATATAAATAAGCAACTACGGCTGAATAAAATAAAAACACTCGGCTAGATCAAAAGACAAAAGGATCTTAGCCAGAATACAAATAGGCAACTAAAAGATAATACCCGGAATATGGGAGCACTGCGGAATCAATGAAGAATGATGGAAGACCTGGATGATCTTCCCAGTGACTAGGGTGTGTCTTTCAACACCGAAATCAACCAACTGGTGTCTTCCTCCTAGAATACACTGAACTATCTCTCCTGAGATGCACCTGTTCTCCTCAATGACAAGTCATAATTTGCATAATGACGAATTAGGTCGTTGACCCTTCCTTTATAGCTTTCCAAAACCCTAAATCATGCTGAAACCCTAATTCACTGTTGACTTCCAAAACCCTAAATCATGCTAAAACCCTAATTCACTGTTGACTTCCAAAACCCTAAATCACTGCTGAAACCCTAATTCACTGTTGACTTCTATTTTTAGCTCATAATGACTTAAAAGTGCTTTTAACCCTTTTTAGCTCAATGTCACTTTCCGAATATAACACCTGTGACTGGAGTGGCCTCTAGTAACCCTGTTTACCCCTCTTTGGCCCTAGCTATAGTCTAACGAGGTGGTTTAAACCATTAAACCTCCTCTCTGGAGCTCCTATTTGGAAAGGGACATTACAATCCTCCCTTCCTGAAATTGCTTGTCCTCAAGCAATACCAGTCCAGGGTGTTGCAACACATGCTCACTCTCCCAAGTAGCGTCCTCTACTAGAATCCCTCTCCATCTGATCAAACACTCTCTGATGACCCTGCTCCTCAGTTTCCACTCTCATAACTCCAAAACCTCCTCCAGAACTAACTCCAACTGTCCCTCCTCATCCAACGGGGGAAGCTCCTCTGATGTGCTAATGGATTTCCCCACTGCCTTTTTTAGGCAAGACATGTGGAACACGTTATGAATCTTTCTCCGCTCTGGAAGCTCTAGCTCGTAAGCATCCTCGCCTACTTGACGCATGATTCTGTAACAACCATAAAATATAGGTTTGAGCTTCTTAGCCCCACTCTTCTTCAAAGATGACTATCTGTAGGGTTGGAGTCTCAAGAAAACCAAATCTCCAACCTCAAAGCTACGCTCTATCCTGTGCCTATCCACATTTATCTTCTGTCGGTTTTGCACCATCTGTAGGTTCTCTTTAAACAACTTGAGAATCTCCTGACTCTCTATGATCCAATCCTTAGCCTTGGGAGCTCTGCTCTCCCTGAAGACCAAGTCTACCAAAGTGGGAGCATCATATCCGTACAATGCTCATAAGGGTGTCATACCAATGGACATGTGGAAGGTGGTCTGTTAGAAATGTTCTCCTAAATGTAACCACTTTACCCATGTTTTTTGTTGTCCTCCTACATAGTTCCTCAAATACCCTTCAACCCACTTGTTGACAATATCGGTCTCCCCATCTGTCTGAGGGTGATAGCTGGTGCTAGGTGTCAACTCTATCCCCACCAACTGAAACAACTCTCTCCAAAATGTCCCTATGAACCGACTCTCCCTATCACTGACAATGGTCTTCGGAAACCCATGAAGTTTGAAGACATCCCTGAAGAAAATCTTGGCTACTTGAACTATGATGTACACTGTTGGTATGGCGTAGAAGTGAGCAAACTTGGTCAATCTGTCGACCACTACATAGATACAGTCCTTACCCTAGACCTTGGGTAGACCTGTGATGAAGTCCATAGATATACTCTCCCATTTCTGCTCTGGAATGGGGAGTGGTTGAAGTATCCCTGCTGGAAGAGCATGCTCTGACTTGTTCTGCTGGCAAGTCACACACTCATTGACGTGACTCATAACGTCCTGTTTGAGGCCCTTCCACGAGAACCTCTCTCTGATCTGTCTGTAGGTTTTGAAAAACCCCTGATGGCCTGCTAGAGGTGAATCATGAACTGCAGTGAGGATCTTCTTCTTAAGCCATGAATCTGGCACCAGGTAGACTCTATCCTTGTAAAATATGACATCGTCAATGACCCTGTACTGGTCATCCTGTATCTGCCCATCCATCACCTCACAAGCGAACTTGTTCTTGGAATATTCCACTAACAAGTGGGATTTCCAATTTGTTGAAATCTCCATCAAAGAACATGCTGCAGGTCTCCTCGATAGTGCATCAGCCACAATGTTCTTCTTCCCTTTGACATACTCTATGTCAAAGTCAAATTCATGTACCTTCATCACCCATTTCTGTTGGCGCTCACTATGGTCCTTCTGCTCAAGGAAATACTTCAAACTGTTGTGATCGGTCTTGACCACGAATTTGCTGCCCACCAAATATTGTCTGAACTTGGTCAAGGCATGCATGATTGCCAACATTTCCTTGTCATAAATGGAGTACAACCTCTCAGGTTGACTAAGCTTCTGACTCTCGAATACAATGGGGTGTCCTCCCTGCATTAAAACTACACTGATCCCTTCATTGGATGCGTCACACTCTAGTACAAATGGCAAGGTGAAGTCTGGTAGTGCCAACACTAGACAAGTTCCCATGACTTCCTTCATGTGATCAAAGGCTTCCTGTGATTTCTCGGTCCATATGAAGGCCCCATGCTTGGTAAGATTTGTTAGTGGTGCTCCAAGATGAGAAAACCCCCGAACGAACCGCCTGTAATAGCTGCACAACCCGAAGAAGCTCCTCAATTATGTCATGTTCTTGGGCGTCGACCAATCCAAAATGGCCCTGATCTTCTCTTGGTGCACCTGTACCCCCATGCACTAATGATGTGGCCTAATTAAAGCAGCTCTGTCACACCAAACTCGCACTTGGAATCTTTGGCATATAATGACTGTGCCTCCATGATTCTCAATACCTCATCCAGGTGCCTCATATGCTCTTGCCATGACCGACCATAGATCAAGATGTCGTCAAAGAAAACCAAGAATGATTTCCTTAGCTGATCCCTGAATATATGGTTCATGCAATACTATAATGTAGCGGGTGCATTGGTTAGCCCAAATGGCATAACTAGGAACTCAAAGTGTCCAAAATGACATCGAAATGTTGTCTTCTCTATGTCCTGCTCTCAGATGCTGATCTGATGATATCCAGAGCGTAGATCAATTTTTGAGAAGAAAAATACCCCATGCAGTTCATCCATCAACTCATCAATACGTGGGATAGGGTACCGGTTCTTGATGGTTTTCTTGTTTAAGGATCGGTAATCAATGCACATCCTCATGGTGCCATCCTTCTTCAGAGCTAAGACAACTGAAGAAGCAAATGGGTTGTTGCTCGGTCTGATGTGTCCCATCACCAACAATTCCTTGATTGCCTTCTCTATCTCATCCTTGAACCTCCTATGATGATGATAGGGGGGTGTGATCATAGGTTTGTCCCCCTCCTCCAACTCAATGGTGTGCTCAAACCCCCTGTCAGGTGGTCTCCCTTGTGGAATTTCCTCAAAGACCTGCTGATGTCGTCCCAATAAATTCTTGATCTCTGTGTGGTATTGTTGTCGACCTTTTGAATCCTTCTGAGTAGTGATCATACATTCTGCGACATATGCTACCTCCCCGTGTCTGAATATCCTCTCCATCCTCTTGGCTGAAACTGTCCTGGGTGCTCCTGTCGACATACCTCTTAGAACAACCTTCTTCCCATCCTGATCTTTGAATTCCATTTCCAAGGTTTGGTAGTTGGTAGTGATTTTTCCCAAGGTAATCATCCACTAAACTCCTAACACCACATCTATGTCCAATAGGTCAACCACATAAAATGTGTCTCTCGCTGTGTAGTTGCCTAACTTCATCTCTAAGTTTGGAACTCTTTCTAGACACTCCACTGTGTGGCCATCTTCTACCTGTTAGGATATTTAGACACTTAGGAGTTAGTTAAGATCTACTTGGTCTAATATTTCGTTAGGTAAAAGTGTGTTTCTTTAGTATGCATTAGTATGCATTTGTAGTTAGAAAATCCGACGGTCACGATATGTTCCCGACATAGA
>SNQJ01S0006517.1:35201-50811 GCA_010110895.2 Picea sitchensis | reverse complement strand
GCCAAGGATATCTGCAGCTGAAGCAAATATTCTTCCTCATAAGCTCTCACCTAGTCTCATCATCCAACTTCTTCTTTCCCTTCCATTCTCTCTGGAATGGCTTCCTGTCTCGATCCCTCTAGGGCACAAATGGTTTCGAGAAATTTTTAGTCTTTGGCACTGAGTCATATCGAGTGAGAAGGATGGAATCCTGCAAAGTGGGAGGCCTGTATGCCTTCACCCATCCTCTCAAAGGCTCTGTGAGTGCTCTTGTGAATAGCATGATCAGCCTGGGCTCTGATATATCTGTCACTGCCATGGCTACCCGCTGAAACTCTGTGATGAATGCCTCTGCTGTGCCATTTTGTCTCAACTGGGCTAGATCCCCGAAGTGTATCTCAGGATCCTTCCTGTCAAACCTGTCCATGAGCCTATCTGTAAACTCCCTATAGGAGGTGATGCAACTGTGACCCAATGTCACTAGTCCATGATACCACCACTCGTGTGCCTCACCCTCCAAGTGTAAGGTCGCGAAAATGATGGCCTCTATGTCGATCATCTGGTTGAGCTTGTAATACGTGTCTAGCTTCTGTACCCAAGCTCTGGCGGTGTATTTGGATGATCCTTCGAAAGAAGGGATGGTTATTTTCCCAACTTTTTGGATGAAATCGAGGTTATTCCCTTGTTGTTGTTGTGGTCCTCCCCTCTACGGATCTCTGGGGCAGTTCCTGAGTCTAAGTCCACAGTACTCGACTAAGGTCATGTCCTGATGGAAGTCATGACCCAATTCTATGTACTCCCTCCTATACTCTACAATTTCGTCAGCATGAGTGGGTGGCCTCTTTGCTATCGGTGGCTGTGTTGCTAATGGGGGTGCCCTCTGGAAAATGGGAAACAAGGGTATGGGAATCCTACTCGCAGAGGTGTATGTGTGAAAGGGTGACTGGGGTCTACTTCCTACTCCCGTGTTCCCCTGTGTTGCATGCGAGACTTGTGTATCTGGGGTGCCCACTCTAGCCAATCTAAAAACCACCTGTGCCAAGGACTAAGACATGGTCTGTTGACTAGCTAACATATCATTGATAACCTGCATGAAAGCTGCCTCTGGATATATGGGGGCATTTCCACTTCCCTCTAGTCACTCATATCTGTCTCCTAGCATCCTCTCAGCCTCGTTCTCAGCCTCACGCTCTGCCCTTCTCTGTACTTCTCTGTGTGCCTCTTCCTCTTCCTTTGAGCTAGGAGGAAAAGGAGGGAAATCAGGCCTATGCCTTCTTTCCTGATGCCTGTTGTAAGTGACATATTCGTCACCTACGTGTTCACGACCCTTTGGGTCTTCTGTTGCACTCATTGTATTTAGTCACAGGCTGGTAGGACTAAAGATCTCATACCACTGTAATGTTCCTGACTTGGCTAGTCTAGGAAACACTGCTAATGTGTGTGTAGGATCAAAGGTTTACAGCATATAAATGATCATACAAATAATAAATGTGACAAAGGACTGCAAAGTTTGTATTATGATATCTCTGTGGATTACAAAATGGCCGAATGCGACTGAATAACTGACAATACTCGACTAGATCAACATACAAAGGATCTTAGCCAGAATATAAATAAGCAACTGCGGCTGAATAAAATAACAGCACTCCGCTAGATCAAAAGACAAAAGGATCTTAGCCGAAATACAAATAAGAAACTAAAAGATAATACCCAGAATATGGGAGCACTGTTGAATCAATGAAGAATGATGGAAGACCTGGATGATCTTCCCGGTGACTAGTGTGTGTCTTTCAACACCGAAATTAGCCAACCGGTGTCTTCCTCCTGGAATACACTGAACTATCTCTCCTAAGATGCGCCTCTTCTCCTCAATGACAAGTCATAATCTGCATAATGATGAATTAGGTCACTGACCCTTCCTTTATAGCTTTCCAAAACCCTAAATCATGCTGAAACCCTAATTCACTATTGACTTCCAAAACCCTAAATCATGCTGAAACCCTAATTCGTTGTTGACTTCCAACACCCTAAATCACTGTTGAAACCCTAATTCACTATTGACTTCTAGTTTTAGCTCATAATGACTTAAAAGCGCTTTTAACCCTTTTTATCTCAATGTCACTTTCCGAATATAACACCTATGACTGGAGTGGCCTCTAGTAACCCTGTTTACCCCTCTTTGGCCCTGGATATAGTCTAACAGGGCAGTTTAAACCATTAAACCTCCTCTCTGGAACTCCTATTTGGAAAGGGACATTACAAATCCCAACACGAACCATCGGTAGAAGTTGGCTAGTCTTAAGAAGCTCCGAAGCTCGGTCAGTGTGGTCAGGACTGGCCAGTCACAGATGACTTGGATATTAACTGGATCAACATGTACCCCATTCTCATAAACAATGTATCGCAAGTATTGGACCCTCTTCATGCCAAAATATCATTTTTCCAAGTTGGCATAAAGCTTGTGCTGTCGCAGAGTGCTCAAAACCTGTTGAATATACTACCACAAAGGAGTTGGTGAAGGTTCTCAATACATCATCCATCAACCTCATGAAGTGGCTAGTTCATTTGTTAAGAACAAGGGCATTACTATCCATTTGTACACACCTTATTTAGACTCGAATGTTGTCTTCGATACATCAGTTGCTTCAATGGGAACCTTGTGGTAGCCGGAATTTAGGTCAATCTTGCTGAAGAACTTTTCCCCCTTGAATTGGTCAAGAAGGTCATCAATCCTGGGAATGGGGTAGTGGTTCCTGACTATGATTTTTTTTAAGGCTCTATAATCAGTGTAGAGTCACCAAGTCCCGTCCTTCTTCTGCACCAGTACATCGGACTTCTGCAAGGGGAGGATTTGGGTCTGATGTTCCCCTTTAGAAGAAGCTCTTGGATATAACACCTAATTTCTTCATTCTCCATCAGCGAGTGTCGATAGAATGGTCCATTAGGTAGAGGTGTGCAAGGGGTTAGATCAATTGGATGCTTGAATTTGTAGTGTATCGGTACCCCTGTAGGTGAGGCAAAGATGTCTTTGTATTCTTCCATGATCCCGTCCACTTGCTTCTACTGCAAAGAGAGGCGTTGTGTAGAGGCCACGGATGTGGCAATGACCTTCTTCTTATTGTGATCACGGATCACAAAGAAGACGAACTTATCAGTCTATGAAATGACCGTACTGCATTTCTTAACAAATATTAGAGAAATAGCAGTAGGCGGTGCTACCTCTGGGATCATGTACAATTATCTACCCAAAGTAATAATATCACTGTGGGGTATAGACTCATACACAACATGATTCTTCCACACATATGGTTTTCCTAAAAGATATTCACAAACTTCAAGGGGAGAAATATCACACAATACCTCATCTTTGAAAGGCTTGATGCTGTAGGGAAGATGACACTGTTGGATGACATGAAGATCTCTTCCTTGACGAAGCCAACCGATGGTGTAGGATTTTGGGTGTGGTATCATTGGCAGGTCGAGCAACTTGACGACCTTTGTTGAAATCATGTTCTTCTGACTACCTCTATCAACAATGAAATGAATCGGAGCCCCCTTGACCCACCTATGTGAGTGAAAGAGGCATTCCCCTTTCTCTAGTTCTTCTGGTTCACTTGGCCGGAATTTGGTGGTAGAGACAGTGGCATTGAGTTCAACATTGATAATTTTCTTCCCTCCTTCAGGATTTGACTCAGAATCAGAATCAGCCTTTGACTCAGAATCCTTCAGCTCGACCACGAGGGACTACTTGGAGCAACATTGTTTGGTGTTGTGCCAAGGACTTTTATGGTACTCACACCATTTTCTGTGTCCTTCTTCGTCTTCTCATTTCCCTTCTTCTGTTGCAGCTTGGAATAATTGTCCTAAGGGCGACCATATTGACTTGGTCCCTTGTTGTGTGGGTTGGGGCTTCCTTTTCTCTACTTCGGCTATGAGGGGTTTGCAGATCCAAACTCTCGTCGTTTCTGCTTAAATTTCTACTCGATCTTGACAACAAATCTATAAGTCGTTCCCAATGAGGTGATGTCCATGAACTCCATTTATGTTTGAATGTATCTACGCAAACAACTGCGGTATTTGGTAACCAGATGATTCTTAGTGTCTTTGATACCCAATTTGGTACGTAGGGTATGGAAAATATTAGCGAAATCTGGTATTGTCTAGTCGCTTTCTTGACATGGGGTGGTCCATCTGGTGTACTGGTCCTCGTAGCTTCCAACAGGGTAGTATTGTTCTTTAATGGCATCCCAGAAAGAATCCCATGTAGGGGCCAACACAAGCATTTTAGATTCCACCATGACCCTTTTCTCAGAGTAAGTATCCCACCAGTATTTAACATGGGGAACGACCTTGAGGAGTGCAAAAGTGATCTTTTCCCTATCGAAAAAATTATGGACTGAAAATATCCTTCGAGCAGATTCAACCATTTATCTACAACATATTCATTTATTAGTCCTTCAAATAATGGAATATCAAAATTTACATGTACCTTGAAGGGGGTTGCATGGTCGCTTGATGAAGATGCTTCTCTTGTGGGGAGTGGCCAAAGGATCTGCACAAAGTTGTCCATCATTTCGTTCCTTTGTCGCATGAGGGCTTCCTTGAGAAACATTTTAATAGTATCTCTTGCTCCATCATATTTCTTTTTTTCCCCCATGGGTTGTTGTCGGGCTCGATGCGACCGATATTGTAATGACTCGATTGGTTCGAGTCCCAACTTCTTGTACCTAGATCTTGTCTGGGACATGCACGAAGAAAAATAAATGAAGAGAAGACCGCTCTGATATGACTGATCCATATTTAGGAGAAGAATGAACTGATTAACATACTTAATACAATAAACACAGAGATATGAATAATAACACAAATATCGAGTGAACAATATCTTCTATTAAATAATGAAATAGGCTGAAACTGTAAAACTGCAGAACTCAAACACTTTCTCAAATGGTGGTAGCTATCTCTTAGAAGAGATGTTGCTGCTACGCGCATCTGTTTGAGCAGAATGGATTACAATGAGGCTCCAGAGACCTTTTTTATATTACTCATGAATTCCAAAATTCTAGACATCCAAAAAACTAACCCTAGAAGGTAAGTTGGTAAGTTGGTGTAATTTGGTACCTCAACTTCTAAGGCTGGTAACCTTTGCATACGACCTTCATTTTAGGTGCATGATAGCCTATTGGAAAGGTATTTTAGAGAGATACACACTTTGCCATCATAATTTGACTCCGTCTACAATTTGACTATGAAGAGCCAAAAAAAGAACATTTAGGGCCCCAAAACGGCCCTGGAAGTACAACAAGATGTGATGACATGAAAACATATAAAATAATCCAGTTGGATTAGGCGAGAGGCCACCCTTATCCACCTGGAGGATGTGTGGCACTTTAGACATCCCCAGAAGTGTAGAACCCACAATTAGAAATCAATACAAACGAACGTGTTGAACAAAAAATAGACACGAGGAGCCAGTTGGAATAGGTGGGTGGCCACCAATATGCACCTAGTTCAGTCAAACAAAGGGTGCAATTTGGCGAGCATGTACAACAAGATTTAAGGGGAAAAATTCCAGGAGGTTTAAATTTGTTGGAACAAGGGAAAAACTAGGGTTCAACGCTTGAACAACACACCAACAAAACCCTAACTACCGACCCTTTCGACAACACCTGTGAAGAACATGAAGTCTCACCCAAGGTAGAGGCAGGGGTGGTTGCAGGACTCATATATCTGCAACCTAGCTGGGACACAGATCTGTGATTACAACACTTAACAATTAACATTCATCAGTATTTAACCCTTATTCACATCGCAGATCCAAAACCTAACTACAGAACAATGTAGTATTCAACTAGATCTACCACATCTAAGCACTTATCATATTGAAATATATCTGATCTAACATTCATTCACATTACCAAGCACTAAGATATCATATCAGATTGATCTAACAAATAGATCAAAACACTAAGCATAAATCACAACAATCACATAACAAGCATAAGCGCAAAACAACCATGACACAGGATATACGTGGTTCACCCCAGCGTGGCGCTATGCCCACCAACTCTTATCTTCTTTATTATCTTATAAAAATATTCTTACATGCACAGAGCCCAAAGACCCCACTCCACATAGGATAGGATATCTGCGCACACCTCGCCAGATCCTCCTTCCCCAATTTAGGTTTAAGCACAAAGCCTTCTTACAAAGTCTTCTCACAAGATTCTTACAATCACTTGCAGTTAGCTCTGCAAGTCTTAACACATAATATGCAGAAAGACTCTAGCTCTGCACTAAGCCAATTCTACTAGGTATCTCTTAGCACACTTGCCTCTTCTTACATCACCTAGCTATTTATTTATACATTACAAAATGGGCCTAAACATGGGTAAACCCATGGGCCGACATCCCATACCCGTTACATAAACCCTAATCCCAAAAGTTCCCTAAAAAGGGGTTGAGATCCTGCGATCTCTGCTTTGTCTTCGACCAGCATGTCGAAGTCCCAAAGATGGTAAAACATGACCAAGGTTATCCAAAACTTGGTCAAGGGCCAACAAGCCCCAAACACTCACTTGTGACTCATCCCGAGTGACTCTGATCTAGGTAACTCTTTTTCAAACGCCTCGAGCTTGGCTCGAGCTGCTTCGATCTGCTGCCTCGCCAAGGCCTCCTTCTCAACAAACTCTTGAATAACTTCCTCGGTCATAGGTCCTTCCAAGAATTGTTTGACTGTAGTGACTACTTGTTCTAGTTCTTCTCCTCGTCCTTCAGTCTCCTCAAAAAGTAGGCAAGATGCATCCTGGACTGGTTGAAGCTTCTGAGTCACCTCCATGACTTTTATCTGTATGTCATGGACCTGTTGCTGAGCCGTGTGCTGTTTTTGGGATATTTTCATTCGCTTGACTGCTAACAAGGGATTCAACTGCTCTTGTACTGTTGTTGCTTGCTTCTTTGCTTCCTAGAGCTGTGACTCCAGTGTATTTAGTTCAGGGTCCTTAGTAAGGCGCTCATAATTCTGTTCACTTCTATTGCTAAGTTGTTTACATTCCAAGGCTACTACCTTGATTCTCTGGACTTCTCTTTGGTTGGTTTCTTCTCGCTGGTCTGGCACTTCCTGTGAAGTGCTTGGTACTGCTTGTAACTCCAATTCTTCTACTCTCTATTGATGTTGCTGGATGGCTGCATCAAGATTCGCTATTTGAATCTCCACTGGGTCATCTTCTATTTATTTTAAGCCTGTCATAGAGCGAAGTGCTCTGTTGATTGCTTCTTTAAATCCCACTTTCTTCATGAGCAGTTGTTCTTTCTTTTTCTGTATCTGCACTTTATCCTCTTTGAACTTGATTTGGAGGTCTTCCTTCTCTTGTTGCACAACTCGGCGTTGCTCTATGAATTCCTTTTTTTCTTGCTTCAGGGCCACTATGGCCTATTCTTTTTCTTCCTGCATGTGGTGAAGGTGAGATTTAGTTTCATAAACTATTCTACAGAGTTGGGAGGGATCATCTCCCAACTCTATTTCTTCTGATGGTGGGGGCACAGTGGACACTACACGACTCAAGTAAAGGTCTTGTTGGACCCCTCTCAGCTCTACTTCAATTCTTTCATACGTGGTTTCTTGTTTTGCTTCATTTCTCTGTAAAATATCTTCTGAGGTGTCTGATACAACTGCAATAATGAAGTCAAAGTCATCGACCGTGAGCACAGTCTGCACCTTTGTCTTACTAGCTTTGGAATTCTTCTGCGATGTAGGTTTCGTTGGGGAAACCTTCCTTTTCTTGGACGTCTTTGCCTCTTCAAGGGGGTTTCTAGGCAGTGTTATTTCACCCTACTTCTGCTTGTCTTCTTCCCCTTCTTTCTCTTCTTTGTCCACTTCGTCATCTCCTCCTCCGCTAGGTGAATCTCATGCAGTCTCTTCTGATGTGTTGTGTATTTCCTGTACATATTCCTTCTTTTTCTTCCTGCTACTGCTGCGTGCATCATATTCTTCGTGAGTAACCACTAGACTTCCAATGAGGTCGTGGTCAGACAATTGTTCCTTGTTAACTGGCACTAGGAGTTCTTCAGGCCACTCCTTGGTGATTTCCTCCATGTCCTTCTCGGTGAACTTGTAATAGGACCGAAGATCTTCTTCATGTTCGTCTCTGCACACAGTGATATATATAAAATGCCTATCTGTGAGGAACTTCACAAATGGTCTGAACTTGTCCAGGGTGTTCAACGTCATATGAGGGAAAGACTCAATAGCCCTCTTTAACTGCAGGTATTAGGTATGGAACACCACGTTTGAATGCCATTGTTTCCCCGTATCGCTCGAATACCATAGCGTGGTGAACTTTGTAGCTAGTGGCTCGAACGAATCAATGTTAGGGAAGGTCGCTCCTTCCAACATCTCCCAAACAATGAATGTGATGAGGATCAATAGCTAGCTAAAATGAAACTCATAGCCCTGATCCTGAGCTTCGTGGTAGTCCTGTTCTAATTGGTTGACGAGGTAACTTGCCCAGTTCATTTGTAATCCTTCCACCCATTTTCCTGCGAGGTAAACAATGAACCCCATGACCTACATGGGTTTGTTCTTCCTTACTATCCTACCAGCGATCAACTGGAAGGCTAGGTGCACTGTGCCATTCTGGATGGAGGCTACCTTGTAGCCTCGCTTCCCCTTCTCGACATTTCCATAGGTGTCTTTAATATTCTGCACTAGAGCGTGATCTGCAGCCTTCCCTGGATAAAATTATTGTGGGTATGGTCCCTGCATGCTTAATCCGATGATCCTATGGATAAACGTCGAATTGACAGTGATACATCTATCCAACCACAAACAACCACCGTGGAAGCATGAAAGTAGGAGCATAACGCACGCCTAAACCTTCTGATGTCTTCCGAAGTGTGGTATCTTCATCACATTCAAGATAGTCAACCTTGCGATGTCCATGGTCCACGGCTGGGGGATGATATTCGAATTCTTCCCCTTGGTCTTGGTCAAATACTTGTGAGGTGTGAGCATGTTATAGCTCTTACGGTCTCCTAGGTTATAGTCACCGATCTTCAACATTGGAATCCTCTCCAACTACGGTCTGACTGCTCATATTCCCTTTGAGAGGTAAGAAGTGATGACTATGTAATCGAAGTCCCTTGGGACACTGTCACGACTTACCACACTGGCCAAGGGTGGGATGTAGTCAGGCATGATGGATGGGATTAGATTCGTATTCGCCAAGTCATCATGATGCTTCGTTCGTTTCTCGGTCCCAGCTCGGGATGGTCCAGATCCATGAGAAGTCGACGTGGATGCTTTCACTCCTCTCGTCCATGAGGCTTGAATTCCTGCAGACATCACCTTCTCTTCCATGAGGTCTATCAGAATCTCTTTGACGAATTTTTATTTTGCACTAAATTCGTCCGACATGCACACTCGAGATCTGATATCTTAGGTCAGTGAACAAACACTCAATGTAACATAATGGATGGCAAAGTCTCAATGATCACTACGCGAAAGAAAATAGTTCTCTATGGGCTCGAATAATCACAATTGGAAAAAGTGTTCACGGTGCAATGCTCGACGGGATAAATAGATAACATCGTAACAGAATCTATCAACGGGCAGGAATTCCTCAATCAATGCTATTCCATCTGTTATTGCGCGGTCCCAACGATCCAGTGGTGAACGTTCCATCAATAACTGCATTTCTAGACGTTCTGGAGCGTCATTCTAATGGTCAAGATGCCTCCAACGATCATATTGCTTCCTCGTGGCAAAGTGCAAATCTTCGTTGTTCTGATATCCCGACGAAGTTCCAGTTCTGCAAACCTTCTTTCTGTGGAGTCCTCTCTGGAACTTCCTGTAATTTTCTAACTTTGCTTTCTTCTTGTTCATCTTTCTGGATTTCTTTCCTGAAATCTGAATCACTGATTTCCTCTTTCCATTATCATTCTTATCTCCTCTTGGAATGATAAGTTCTCACTGTGGAGGGTCTTTAATAGGGTTCAAGGGTAATACTTCTTCTTTTTCTGGGGTAGGTGCTCTACTCTCTTGTACAGATAGGTGTCTCCAGTATTTTTGTGTCCTTTCAACTTCGACGTCCAGATCTCTGGTCCTTAGTAGCTTCGACTAGTTCTCTTTTTCTTCCAGTAAGTGCGCTATTTTCCTAGCCATAAATCTCTTAGTTCCTACTTTTTTTGTTCTAAATCCCCCTCTTCTTGTTTCCTTCGTATCTGATCTTTCTCAATCCAGGTTTTTCCTAGAAAAATAGAAAATGGGACGTTGTTCTCAACAAACTTAACGATCTCAAATTCTTCTTCTGTCCAAGTGCCATGAGCACTCATATATGTCTCGGTAAGTCTTCCACATAGGGTTATCATCTTTCCTCTAAATAATCCTATTCCTCCTAATGAAGGAACCATAGCAAGCTTTCCAAAAAAATTCCAAGTTCTTTCTGTCATGATATTCATCTGTGTTTCCTCATCCAGGACATAGTCTATGTTGAAGTCTCCTATTCTTGTTTCTATGCGCTCCTTCTCTTTTAAGATCTCCAATAAGTTTATATCTATGTGATCGTTCAAGATTTCTTTCATCTGTAATAATATAGTCTCTGATCCTTTCTGGGGTTCTATCGAACCCTTAGTTTCTTGGCTTGTCTCATAGTTTCCTTGTCTCATATTCATATTTTTAACTTTTGCAATCATTCTAGGGAAATCCAAAATTTCATGTCCAATAGCCTTACAACAAAGGCAAAGAGGAGCTCTACCAGGGAATTCCATAGCAAGATGTCCCGGTCTTCTGCAACTATAGCAAAGAGTTACTCCTCTCTTTCTCTTGAACGATCCCCAAACTTTCATGTACTGTGCACTGGGATCATAGTAACTAACCTGCAATTTTTTTTTTCTAGGATCTTGCATCCATTTGTTAGTCCAAACATTCTTTCTATGCACAGGGATAACATATATTTTATTATTTCTATCAGATCTATTCATATCAAATATTCATTCTTCTAACTGTGCCATAATTGTCAGACTAGGACCAAATCTATTAAACATACCTAGATCCATTCTTTTGAAACAAAAATTTTCGCTTATCTTACCTTTCTTAGAGAAAAACTATTCAAGATCTTACCTCTTTTCTTGAGATCAGACTTCTCTTCTTAGCACAGAGCTTCGTAAGTCAAGTAGAATACTGCGCACTAGGGAAACAGATCTATGCACAAAGATTTCTCTTTTCTTTAGTTCCCAACAATCACAGTTTCAGGTCCCGACAATGGAACTATTTGTTGGCACAGGGGCAAACCTAGGGTTCAACGCTTCAACAACGCACCAAAAAAACCCTAACTACCGCCCCTTTTGACAACACCTACGAAGCAAATGAAGTCTCACTCGAGGTAGAGGTAGGGGTGGTTGCAGGACTCAAATTTTTGCAATCTAGCTGGGACACAGATCTGTGATTACAACACTTAACAAAGCACTTAGCAGTTAACATTCATCAGTATTTGACCCTTATTCACATCGCATATCCAAACCCTAACTACAGAACAATAGATTATTCAACCAGATCTACCACATCTAAGCACTTAGCATATTGAAATAGATCTAATCTAACATTCATTCACATTTCCAAGCACTAAGCTATCATATCAGATTCATCTAACAAATAGATCACAACACTAATCATAAATCACAACAATCACATAACAAGCATAAGCACGAAGCAACCACAACACAGGATATACGTGGTTCACCCCAACATGGGGCTACGTCCACCAACTCTTCTCTTCTTTATTATCTTTTGTCAATCTTCTTACATGCACAGAGCCCAAAAACCCCACTCCGCATAGGACAGGATATCTATGTGCACCTCACCAGATCCTCCTTCCCTGAGTTAGGTTTAAGCACAAAGCCTTCTTACATAGTCTGCACACAAGCTTCTTACAATCACTTGCACTTAGCTCTGCAAGTCTTAACACATAGTATGCACAAATCCTCTATCTCCGCAATAAGATGATTCTACTAGGTCTCTCTTATCACACTTGCCTCTTCTTACATCACCTAGCTATCTATTTATACATTAAAAAATGGGCCTAAACATGGGTAAACCCATGGGCCGACATCCCACACCCATTACATAAACCCTAATCCCAAAAGTGCCCTAAAAAGGGGCCAAGATCCCACGATATCCTCTTCGCTTGGTGCTTCGTCTTTGACCAGCCTGTTGAAGTCCCAAATACAGTCAAACATGACCAAGGTTCTCCAAAACATGGTCAAGGGCCAACAAGCCCCGCCAAATGTAAGACACCCACGATAGGGCATAAATAAAAAAAATTATTTTTATTTATTTTCTCAATTAATCGAATCCTCCATCCATGGTCTCTAATCCTGGTCAATGGACCTTGAAAATTATTGAGATGAAGTATCCCTTCGATTCCCTACTGGAATCTATAATAAATTGATCCATGGGTCTTTGCGAGACTTCACCCATGCAAACTAGCACCATGTGCAAGCTTCCTCCACGTGACCACTGGCTGTGACCACATGCCTATCTCAAAAGGTGCTTCGCGACCTTGTACCTCGAGTGATTTGCTATGGGCCACACCCGATACTCTTGATTTCCGATTTCTTGATCAGGGAATCCTCTAGGTGCTATCTCCTCTCGCTAGGCTCCTTCAATTAAGACATTGGGCGAAAACCTAGGGCCCAACTACCAAGTGCTTCGGGACTTCGTGTTTCACGTCTTCTGAGGGCAGTTCATTTTTCCTCTCTGAAGTCTGATATGCAAACTCCCTCCAAGACCCAATCTACGGTCCACACTCTCCCTTCAATCGACGGATGCGATAGAATTACAACTTCACGTCTCAAGTATTTGTATGTGAGTCCACCCTGACTCTTCTGATCCCTGATCTTCCGATATAGTTAGATCAACGATCCACAGTCTCTCCTCAATCGACGACTGCAATCAAATTGAAAGTTTGCGTCTCGAATATTTGGATGTGAGTCCACCCTGACTCTTCCAATGCGTGATCTTCAGATATAGTCAGAACGGTCCACGGTCTCTCTTCGATCGACGATTGCGATCAAATCACAAGTTCGCATCTCGGGTATTTGGATGTGAGTCCACCATGACTCTTCTGATTACCGATATTTTGATAGAGTCATATCAACGGTCCATGATCTCCCATGATCCTATGGTCGAGATAAACTCGTGAGTTCGGATCTCATGAGTTCTCACGACTCTGCCTTTGACTTTCCCAATTTGTGAGTCAGCGAAACACTGAGCTCTTTCCACGTGTCCTATCTCGATGGATGACTAGGATTGTTGCGGCTCCCGGCTCCTCGGGTATTCGCCTCTTGACTTCTCCGCAGGTTCTTCCTCTAAAGTAATTGGATCTTTTCCATGTGTCCTATGAATCCAAAATCTCAGAGTCACCTCACACCTCTCCCTTTGCGAAGTTTAGATTACTCTCCCCCAGTTCTTCCAATGTCCGAGTTCTCAAACTCTAGGATCTTCTTCCACCTGTCAGTCCCGATGATGGACAGTTCTGATGATTTCAGAATTTTGGATCTGGCAAAGTCTACTCTCCTGTATACTTTCAAAGGGTTTAACCCTCATGCACCTTTCCTGGATCCATCGGCTATTGGTCCTCACACTCAAATATGAAGGCCTAGATCTTATATCCTCCCGCGCGCTCTTCTGATTGTCTGGACATGAATTTCAATGGCCCAGACCTTTCACAGTGCTGATCCAATGAACATTGTTGCTCCTCCTCCTGAGATTTCGCTTTCTTCCCTAATTTGGAAGATTTCATATCTTCTGAAGGCCTCAACCTTCGATGTACATCCTGTTGACCCTGATATATGGGCCTCGACTTCCGCTTTACCTCTGAAGCTTACGAAATTGAAACAAGTTCGCTTCTTGGACCTCATCTGTGCTTCTGAGAAGTGATTATCTCTTCTAAGCTTGCTTCTTAGGGGATATTGAGTTTCCATGTACTCCTTGCATTAATATGCCTGCATTAGATCGATGTTTCACGACCTTCCTTGATCTAACGGTCCAGATCACATCGCAACTTCGGGTTTTGAAAGTTTAGTCACGCCAACATGCGATTTTCCCAATGTGTGGACTCTGATCTCGCTAATCCGATAGAAAAGGAGGGACCCTTAATATTTGTCACCTTCTTTCAAAAATTCTGGGACAACAAGCGCATTAATCATAGTCTCATGTGATAACATTGTATAAAAATTTCTAGGAACAATTTTCTAATCTTAACACAATAATTATCACTGCAGTTTGTGGATTTGTATCCACATGGTTGTCTTGTTATCCAAGCTCACTATTTTTCCTTGTCATGCCCATTGTGTGTATGATCCCATTAGTTTACAAGAACTATCAAGGTCTGCTCTTCCTTGTGGTCACTCACCCTCCAGGCCCAGGATCAATCATCCCCTTCACTGCTATAAAGTCCCTCGAGTGATCCATCTTTCCTTGCCAAGATTTTCTCGCAAAGGAAGAACTACTCATAGTGTGCATGATACCAATAGTTTACAAGAACTATCATGGTCTCCTCTTCCTTCCAGTCACTCACCCTCCAGGCCCAGGCTCACACACCCCCTTCATTGCTATACAATTCCTCATTCGATCCATCTTGCCTTGCCAAGGTTTTCTCGCACAAGAAGAATTGCAGAGACTTTATCAAGCCTTACAGTCAAGGCGTCCCTCAGAATTTCTCTGTCGAGGCATCCCTCTGGCTTGTGTTATCTCAACAAAACATATTCTAGGTGATGATGGATTACCACATGGTTCTCATGGCGCAACAGTAGCCATTTTGTTTTTTCATCATCTATCCTTTCTGGACAGATATTTTCTTTTGTCTCAACGAAAGTTAGGGACGAAGGTTACTCTCCTTCTCCCGGCATAGTAATAGATAGGGACGAAGGTTACCCTCCTTCTTTTGGCATCGTAATAGACAGGGACGAAGGTTACTCTCCTTCTCACTTGTATCACATGTATACATAAATTCATGAGACATCATTATAAATTTTAAATTCAAAATTTTCTTGTAAATCTGTCACCAATAGATTTTCCAAATTCCACATTTTGTTTTCATATTTGTTCTGCACAGAAACCAGATTCATAATTATGGGACTTTCCTTCCCATAGCGGTTTGAATCAATAGGTAATTGGTCTTACTTATGGGCTCACAGCTTCCAGATCCAAGACCCCTTTAATTCCCGCACTTTCAACTTCAATTGGCCAAACAAATTGTTAGTTTCCCATGCACATATATTTTGTTATATCTTTATAACGTCGCCACAAACAATTTCATAGGTGTGCATACCAACAATCAAATTCACTTGCTCAAAAAGGAAAATACCATTCCTTGCAGTTTGGCTCAGCAGGCAATTGATCTTCTTTACAGGATTACATCACTGCAATATCCATGACCCTTTACTTCCTACAATTCATTCTTTCCATAGCCAAACAGACAATTAGTCTCGCATGCATCCATGTATATATATGCATCCATGTATGCATGCGAGACTAATTGTTTGTTTGGCTATGGAAAGAATGAATTGTAGGAAGTAAAGGGTCATGGATATTGCAGTGATGTAATCCTATAAAGAAGATCAATTTCCTGCT